>CM068314.1:53624804-53694804 GCA_034766995.1 Acanthacorydalis orientalis
CGATTCAGTGCCTCTCTTTTCCACAGTTTTCCAAGAAAGTTTTTAATATCCTTATCCCATCTGTTCATTCGTCTCTTTCTCGGTCTTTTCATATTCCTTGGTTCCCAGTCAATAATTTCTCTTGTCCATCGGTTGTCTTCTCTTCTTGCGATATGTTCTGCCCATTTCCATTTCAGACTATTTACTCTTCTTATTATATCTGTGACTCCTGTTTGTTTTCGTACCCATTCTATTCTCTTTCCTATCTCTTCTTGTTATTCCCAAATGCATCTTTCCATACTTCGTTGTGTTGTTTGGAGTCTTTGAACTATTTTGGCGTTAAGCACCCACGTTTCGCTGCCGTAGGTAAGGACCGGTAGTATACACTGGTCGAATACTTTTTTCTTTAAACAGAGTGGGATTGTTGATTTAAATATCGAGGCGTTTCGTCCGAAAGGGCTCCATCCCATTTTTATTCTCCTGTATATACTCGTATATGTATGCATATAACTAGAAAATGATCTACCTAAGTGTGCATTTTATTCGTTTCCTAATTGGTTGATATCGGTCACGTGGTCACTATCCTGTTTGGTTCATATCAGTTACATGATTTGTGTTCTGTTTCACGGTGTACAACGAAAAAGATAAACGATTTCAGTGTAAAACTGATGAGATATTTAATCAAAATATTGTATTCACAGAGGTATTAGCGTAAAAATTATCCACATTATAACATTGTATTTTGTTATGTTCATTTTTACAAATTTATCCATTAAAAATTTCACGACTTACATTTTATGCGGATTATTTGTGTATATTATTTGATAATTTCTGTGATTTATTAGGGCAGAGGGAGGGGGCGCTAGTGAGTAGGTGGCGAAGCCACCGGAGATGGGGGAGCACAGAAAACAGAGAGCGAAGAATCCTACTATATATATATATATATATAATATAAACGTAAATAACGGCATTGATTGTAGAACACTATACCATTTTTGTGTTAAAATAACTTTTTTACGTTCAGTTACAACATACGAATCTGTACGTAGAAACATGAAAAAAACAGTTATGAACAGTGATGACAGGCTATTAACTTTTAACTTACTAGATGACAAAAACTCTAAATGACTGACATTTAGTTACATCAAAAATAAATATAAACCTTCGTAAATATTATTCATGGAGGCTTTATGAATAAATATATTAGGTCGGTAGAAAAATATTTACAGTTTATGACTTTCAAATCCATATAGATTTTTCTCTGCTAATAATTAACTTAATTAATCGAAATAAGCACCATTAAAATCTACACATTTCATATATTCGTACTGATATTAACATATTGCAATGTATTACAACACTATCTCTCTCTCTCTATATATATATATAGAGAGAGAGAGAGAGAGAGAAAGAGAATAAGGTACAATTAATTCTGTGCCTATAAATTGAATCAATCATAACTCAGTTTGAAATTAAAATATTTTCTTGTCGATTTAGGATTGAAGTACCAAACTTTATAATTCAAAACCACTATATATATTAGCCACGCAGTTGGTATAACCTCACAAAAAAGTAGTGAAAACGAATTCACGTCAGAAAAGCAGCATATTAAGCTATCAAACATTTTGCATTCCAGTAGAAAAAAATGTTACCGAAGAAGTGAGAATGATTTATTCAGGTTTGATGAAAGATGTTGTGACGCATAAAATATGCAAAAAATTTTAAAACAATGGAAAAGGCCAGAAAAACATTAAGAATTCAATGACCAAAGCCGTCATCTTTTTATTCGACAAAGGATTCCTTAGTTATCCGACAGATGGAGTAAATTTATACAAGATAATCTGGGATATTTTGAGAAATGAAATGTATTCCTGTTTTCCTTAAACATTCATTTTCTATATAAAACGTACCTAATTAGTTCGTACTTCTAATATATATATATATATATATATACACACACATAAGTGGGCTACTCCGCCTCCCCTTGCTTTGCTCACCAAACCCCGGGCTGACTGTACTCACCCACTTGTTATTTATAAGCATCAACATGTAAGCGAATGAAAAAATAAACACTTGAAACATAAGTCGAGTTATGGATTTATATACATATATGTATGTATATATATATATATATATATATATATATATATATATATATATGTATACATAAATACACACATATATATATACACACACATATATATATATATATATATATATATATAGTATCTGGCCACCTTCAAGTTCTCTTATTTTTATTTAATAAATTAATAATGAATGAGTCCTCCGGGCACACTACAGACTGGAATAAAATTATAACGTCATTTATTCAAATAGGTGTATGAAACTTTATCTCTCTTTCTCTCTATATGTATATACACGACCTGCCTCGCTCTTCTACATACATTACAAAACCAACCAATCGACACCAAATTTTATAAACTCCTAATGGAAACCTCAAGTATATAATATCAAAGGTATATGGCACTTTTTCATAAATTTACATATTGTGACTATCAAGAACTCAAGATCTGTAAATTGGCCAATTCAAAAATATCATTTTGAACGAGTTAAAAACTAAGAAATTTTTTTTACAATTCAACTGTCACAAGTATAATAAAATCGTAATGATTTGCATATAAACAACAACCAAATATCATGGATAATAATTACTTTGGTTAAAAAAAGTTGTTGTTTGTGGGACGATGAAAATATAGTTTGCAAAACTTATTATTTTTAAAAAATTATATATATATATATATATATATATATATATATATATATATATGTATATATATATATATATGTATATATATATATGTATATATATATATATATATATATATATATGTATGTGTATATATATATATATATATATATATATATGTATATGTATATATATATAAATAGAGTAAATTTACGCTTTCACATGGAAGCATTAAAAGGGGGCGCAGGTATTAAAAAAGTAATGTTTTTGTAATAAAAAAAATTAGATTTCTAAAATACTAAATGGGGAATAACATATTTTTTTTATTTATTACGTTTTTTGGTATTTTTGTGTGAAAGCTTAAGTTGAATCACTATATATATATATATATATATATATATATACATGCAGACTCATGAAATCATGACTCTAGATATAATAAGCATCTCGAAATAGTAACCGATCCAAGAGAAACAAACTGCTTTAAATGGTGAGCTAAAATGAATGTTATCCTCAAAAGATTGACTTTTCAAAATTCTGTCATAATTATATTTCATATTTTGTAATAAATTCTCGGCATATTAAAAAAATTGCTATATAATAAATTCAATTAATATTTATTTTCAAACTGTAAGAGTAGAATTTTTGAACAATGGATAAGAGTGGGAATGTTTCCAACTATTAAACAGTTGTTATTAATAAAATAAAATTCTTCCCATTAAATAAAAGATATAGAATGAATTGTTAATAATGGTTTTCTTTTAAGATTTGAAATATTTGATAATTAAAAGTTTTAATCTTAACATTGAAAGCACTTGTAGTGACCATTCTACTTTGCCTGTCAATTATATAATTATATATATATATATATATATATATATATAAATAGGATGTATAATATATAATATATATATATATATATCATCATCATCATCATCATCTTCAGCCCCTGTCAATCCACTGCTGGATAAAGGCCTCTTCCATGACTTTCCATTTTGTTCGATTCAGTGCCTCTCTTTTCCACAGTTTTCCAATAAAGTTTTTAATATCCTTATCCCATCTGTTCATTGGTCTCTTTCTCGGTCTTTTCATATTCCTTGGTTCCCAGTCAATAATTTCTCTTGTCCATCGGTTGTCTTCTCTTCTTGCGACATGTCCCGCCCATTTCCATTTCAGACTCTTTACTCTTCTTATTATATCTGTGACTCCTGTTTGTTTTCGTATCCATTCTATTCTCTTTCTATCTCTTCTTGTTATTCCCAACATGCATCTTTCCATACTTCGTTGTGTTGTTTGGAGTCTTTGAACTATTTTGGCGTTAAGCACCCATGTTTCGCTGCCGTAGGTAAGGACCGGTAGTATACACTGATCGAATACTTTTTTCTTTAAACAGAGTGGGATTGTTGATTTAAATATTGAGGCGTTTCGTCCGAAAGAGCTCCATCCCATTTTTAATCTCCTATTTACTTCTTCCGTGAATGATCCATCTCTGTTGATAAGCTGGCCTAGATAAACATATTTCGTGACTTCTTCTATTTCCGTTCCTTTTATTTCAATTTTCTTCGGACATACAAACGCATTGAACAGTACTTTTGTCTTTGTATGATTCATGTTGAGGCCGATTTTTTGACTGGCATCGTTTAGTTCTTCTATTCTCTTTTGCAACTCTTCCGGAGTATTTGCGAAAATAACTATATCATCGGCAAACCGGAGATGGCTTAATCTTTCGCCCTTTATCTCGATTCCTTTGTCCTCCCAGTCGAGAGATTTGAACACTTCTTCTAAGGCCGCAGTAAATAATTTCGGAGAAATTGCATCTCCCTGTCTTACACCTTTCTCGATTTTTATCTTTCTTGTTTCTTCATGTAGCTTCACCGACATCGTTGCTTTTTTATAGATGTTATCTAGCAGCTCGATATATGTGCCCTCTATGCCCTGGTTCTTCAGTGCAGATATTACCGACAAGGTGGTGATGGAGTCAAAAGCCTTCTCGTAGTCTATAAATCCAAGACACACTGGTATTTGGATATATATATATATATATATATATATATATATATATATATATATGTGTATATATAATATAGATGATTCAATTTAGGCCTTCGCATGGAAGTATTAATAGGGAATGCAGGGGCTAAGAAAAAGCCCCTGAACCTGCACTTACTAAATAAAAATAAAATTTTTTATCTAACAAATAAATTCTTTTCTTACCATAGAAATCATTAAATAAAATCTGGTCAAAAATGTTAAATCAATTATCATCGATCATTTTTGATTATTTCTTATATGTATTTATATGGAGATACCATCGTACTCGGAGCGTTAATTTAAAACTAATCATATAGCGCCAAAGTGAAGAGATATTTATGCACCTGTACTGTCTAAAAATGACTGCATCGCCAACCAAATACGCACAACTTACTATCAAAAATGATCATTAATAATTTATTAAACATTTTGGATCGGATTTTTTTTTGTGATTTATGAAATGAAAACAAATATTTGAGTGAAAATAGTATTTTTATAAAATTAATGTCATACGTTGTAATTAAAAATGAGTTTCTTATTACAAATATGTTCATAAAATATATTTCTTCAATATATATACATGCATCAATATACAATATATATATATATATATATATATATATATATATATATATATTAATTATACATTTTATTATGACGGTATATTCAACTTCTTATATATTTTATCCCGTAATTTATCTTATCAACATAATGAGTTGCTAGATGGAATATATGCGAAAAGTTTCTATTTGAATTAAGAGTTTATGAAGTACTACTTGAATAGCGAAGAGGAAAGATAGCATATCGTTGTAATATAAAGCATATACGGTTTCAATTTTAATTAAGTAACTTTTTCATGTACTAATAATTATTTTTTAAGAGTTTTTCTACTTATATATATATATATATATATATATATATATATATATAAATATAATATACATATATATATATATATATATATACATATACATACACAGATAGATATATACATACACAGATATATATATATATATATATACATACACAGTGTATGTATATATATATATATATATACATACACATATATATATATATACATACACAGATAGATAGATAGAGAGAGAGAGAGATTGAGATAACATTATGAAACTAAAAGAACAGAATTCTGAAAAAGCATTATTTTAAATTTTGTGTATTTACTAATGAACATTTAAAGAGACATCTCCTGATGTAACTATTTTTTCTCTCTCTATAACTTAAAAATGGTACCGCCATTATGCATGCCTTTTAGTAGTTCTCTGATTAGTTGATATCGATCACGTGATCTTTGCTCTGATTGGTTGATATCATTCACATGATCATTGTTTTGTTTGGTGACTTATAACCACGTATAATATGTGTTATTCGTTAAGAGAGGAGCGGAATTTAGAGAGCGGAGGGCGAAGCCAACCGTAGTTTGGCAAGCGCAGAAAGCAGGAGACCAAGCTCTCTCATATTTAATTAATATATTTACTGTTTATTCAAGACATTTCTTGATATACATTTTGTTCTTGATAAATAATTTGTTCTTATATTGAAGTCGTTTCCTCTGAGCTTCTGTACATTTTAAATAATGTGTTTTTTATGTACGTAGGTGAAGGAAGGCTTTTCTTTTCCAAATGAAAAATACAGTAAACTAAAAACATTTTTTAAATGCAAATTATACAATAATTACCTTAGAAAATGTGTACTTTATTTTTATAATTATTATTTTATTACTCATTAAATAAATTAATTTTAATCATTTTCTACAAAAGTAGTGATTTCTTACGCATTTGATAATACATTTAATTTGGCAAATATTCTTATTTGAAGAACGTTAAAAAATGTTAATGTTCGACACATTTCAATACTATTTTTGTATACAAATTAATAATATCTTTCACTTTTGATCTTAGAACCAAATATATAATTATATTTTTTTGTACCGTAAGAAAAATCATCTGCTATTTAACCTCTTAACGGTTTATATCGAGTATGCTCATCATAAAAAGATGTGATTTTTTTGTTTAATATCGAGTATAATCCTCATATAGAAAAAATTCTCTTTTGCTATTTTTTGTAAAATTTAGGTAAAAAATATATACTTGTCATTTTCACAGCAGTTTGCTTTTTGTTTCGTGAATCTTACGTCTGCTATCTAGAGAAGGTATTATAGGATATAATAGAAAAACTTGTGAAGTGAATAATGTTTTTACTTATCCTCCTGGATGATTTTTACTGATAAAAATGAAAATATATCTTTACATTCAAGAAAAGGGAAAAGAGCGGTAACACTTGTAACATCCTTTGATGAAAGTAGTGATAAGGTTGAAGAAGATAAAGAAGATGGTTTTACATAAGACACAGAAAAGAATATCAGTAATTTCAACGTCTTCTGATGAAAGTAGTGATGAGGATGAAGAAAGTAATGAACCCGATAAAGAAAATAAAAATTAAAACGTACAATACAATATTAGAGATTGAGAGCGAACACCAAATTTACTGATCATCCTAGCCCGAATTTCACTATTCTCCATCCGTCAAAAACCAAATATGTCTTCTATACGGGATTTTTTTTAGATTATGATTTACTGAACATAATAGTGTGACAAACTAATGTTGAGCAATATTTGGAAAGTCGCCTGAATTTGAAACAACATTCAAAATTAACAAACTGGATGCCAACAAACAATAATGAAATACGATTTGTGAATTACAAATAAAAATAACAAAAATTTTCGAAGAAACAAATAAAAAAATTTATCATATTATTATAATTTTACTCAATCTTACAGCACTTGTACATTTAGTGTTTTCGTCGAGTATACTCGTCATCGCCTAGAAATAATTAAGCACAGCAGCGCACATTCTCAAAATAAAATAAAAAGCTTAAGAGGTGAATAAATATCAAATTTACAAATTAATTCGGTGCCTCATTCAGAGAAAATTAATTTTTTTTATGGAAAAATTGAATATGTTTCAATCCTCAAAATATTCCTTATTATTTTATATGAGGAATATTTATATAAATTTGCTCCATATGTCAGGGTGATTGACGAATCGCTTGCCGAAAAAAAAGATGACGTTGTCGATGAAGTTGTAATTTATTTTCGGACCTCTTTCACTGTTTTAGTATTTTGTACATGCTTATGTATCAAATCAAAATCAAAAGTAATTTTATTGTGGTGAGTTCTTTTTGTGTAACGCCGCAATACTGGGCGTTGGAGGGAAAATTGAGGGTTTAGTCCGGGGTCTTAGCTCATGGCTTCTAAACCGGTTTTGAAAAGAGAGTTTTTACTTTAAGAAATAGGTGAAGGGTGTGGTTTGGAATCCTAAAAAAATTCATTATTATGTATATATATATATATATATATATATATATATATATGTATGTATATATATATATATATATATATATGTATATATATACATATATATATATATATATATATATATATATATATATATATATATATATATATATATGTATACGAGGTCAGACAATTAAGTAATGCGACCGATTTTTTTTCTCGGCCTGTGGTAACACTGCAAACCTGTAACTCCGCCACCGTAATAGCAGATCCCTACTCTCTCGATTGAGACGTTGACCACCCTCGTACGATCATTTCTTCCCAGCTGTTTTGTGTTTTGTAACAACGCGCGAGTAGTGCATGTCACGAATGAACATCGCTCAAGATTGTCTCGAGCAGGTTGAAAGTGATCCTACTCTTCTCGATCGAGTTATTACTGGTGATGAAAGTTGGTTCTTTCAATATGACCCCGAAACTAAACGACAAAGCCAACAGTGGCTGTCCCCTGGAGCACCAAGGCCAAAGAAGGGGAGAATGAGCAAGTCCAAAGTGAAAACCATGTTGATTTGCTTCTTCGACAGCAAAGGGGTGGTTCACAAAGAGTTCGTACCACCTGGACAAACCGTAAATCAAGTATTCTACCGCAATGTGCTCGAAAAATTACGTAAAAGGGTGCTCAGAGTGCGTCCAGAGATCGCGAAGACTTGGGTTCTGCATCACGACAATGCTCCCTGTCACAGTGCGTTCAGTGTCTCTCAGTTTTTGGCGTCTAAAGGCATCGCAACGTTACCACAACCGCCCTATTCACCGGACATGTCACCCTGCGACTTTTTTCTATTCCCCCATATGAAAAAATTCGTCAAAGGTCGACATTTTGACTCCGTTGAAGATATCCAAGAATCTGTGACGAGGGTACTCGGAGAGGTCCCACAAGAAGTGTTCCAGAATTGTTACGAAAACTGGAAAACTCGCTGGAATAAGTGTATAGATGCGGGAGGGGACTACTTTGAAGGGGATCGCAGCGATGTACCTTAATTTTTAAATATACTCGATTTTTGAATTTTGTCGCATTATTTAATTGTCTGACCTCGTGTATATATATATATATATATATATATATATATATATATATATATGTATATGTGTATATATATATATATATATGTATATATGTATATATGTATATATATGTATATATGTATATATGTATATATATATATATATATATATATATATATATAAACGGCTGTATTGCGAAATAATTTCTGCTATATTTCTTTTTACAGTATACATCGCAAACAAGAAATCAATCAATTCCATAGAACCAGTCTACGTAAAAAGAGAGTCGATTCGATTCGTACGCAACCGATCAAACAGAGCTTTAATCTGAAAGCTACACAGCTACGTATCTTAAAATGACCCTAACGCCATCGTATGTCGACATGTTGTTTTTGCTGATGGCACCGCCCGCCTGTGAAAGGCAACACGCGGCACTAATAGCTGCTAATGTTTACCTCGTTTTCAATTTAGAACCATTATTGCTGAGCGCACTTAATTGTCAGCGAATTTTTTTCCCGCCGTGTGCACGAGTAATTGCAAAGCATTATAATACTAGACACAAATCTAAATAGACAGACACTTTTTTTATTGAAAAAAACCAACGAACGACCGAAACGAATTATTTCGTCGTCATTTAATCTTATTACAAACACAGATGCTTGTGCAAGAATGGAGTTTCTAATTTCAACATAATTTGCATTGAATGTAATAACGCTAACATGAGCTTATGAACAGTAAATGCATCGTTTATGCAGACTGGTGAATCGTTTTATGTATATTGAAAACCGAACATTAAGATAACATTACTTTGTTGTCTGAAAATTGGAGAAAATAAAATACTGCAAAGAGTGCTGAGATCGATGAGCTCGATATTACCGTGAAGTTGATAAAGAAATATTATGTTCGTAGGAAAATAATAGTGTTTTTTTTTTATGAATTCTAACCTTCATTTTTTTCAATGAATGTGTCATTTCATCGTATTCATGATAATATCACTTTAAAGTGCATTTTTCGGTCTTTATTTTGGTAACATCGACTTTGTTTTTTTTATTAATTTTACTTCCAATTGGGCTATTGAATTAAAAATGGACGAGAAGCAAATAACAGCATTTTTATATAACTTAATAACGAGTGGTGAAGCAGCAGAAATTGCTCATAAACTAAACAATGTTTTTGGTGTGGGTACTGTTAGGGAACGTACGATGGAATGATAGTTCCGAACATTTCGTGCTGGGGACGAGAGCCTTGAAGATGAAGAAGGTCGCGGGCGTCCTTCTTCAGTTCATAACGACCAACTAAAGGCGTCAGTTAAATTAGAACCAAGCACCAAAATTCGAGAGCTTGCATAAAAATTAGGTGTTAGTCATCCAACAGTCCTGGACCACATAAAACAGTTATGAAAATCAAAAACCGCATATTAAGCATATGATTTAAACTGTCATACGCCGTAATTATTTTTCTACCAACCTAATACCATTGTTCTTAACACAGACGTTAATAAAAGATCACTAAAAATTGATAGTGGTTTATAAACGAGACATATATATATATATATATATATATATATATATATATATATATATATATATATATATATATATATATATATATAGCTAAAAGGTTGGTCCAAAAATAATAGCGGTTTTTACGTATCGAGTATAAAGACGCATATATCAGTTAAAAACTATATTTATTAAATAAAATAAAGACTATTGGCCTGTACACATTTCTCCCAACGGGAAACATGTTTGCTAATTCCTACAAGATACAAATCTGGAGTCCTGGAATTAACGAATTCTTCGAAAGTGATTTATGCTGATGCTTGATTTTTTAAAACCTTCTCTTGTAGGAAATTACTCAAATGTTTAAAAAAATGATAATCTGTCGGAGACAGGTCTGGAAAATAAGGTGGGTGGAGTAAGGTTTCATAACCCAGAACATTTAATTTTTTTAAAGTCATTTATGAGACATGTGTTCGGGCGTTGTCATAAAGACGAATTGGTCCTCTTCGACTGAGTAATGTTGACCATTAACGATGCAACGTTTAATGCATTTTTTTTCAATTCCATGACAATATTTTTCTGCTGTTATTATTTGACCAGCAAATTTAAGAAGTTGTAATGAAAGATACCACTTGCCGATCACCAAACAGAAGCCATAATGTTTTTTTCACGAAGCTTCGGTTTAGAAAATTGTTTTTGTGCTTCTCCTTGGTCTATCCACTGTAATTAACGTTTCCGATTATTGTACAGATTCCACTTTTCATCACATGTGACAATGCGATCAAGAAAAATGATCATTTTTGTTTCACAAAAGAAGCACAGCACAGACTTTGTATCTCCGAATTACTTGATGTTCGGTTAGTTCATATAGTATCCATTTATCCAGGGATTTCTGTTTTCCCAATTAGGCTCAAATGTCGAACAACTGTTGAGTGACCAACATTATTCTGCCAGCTCTCAAGTTGTTTTATGTGGGTCCGCTTCAATAATGGTTCTTAAATCATTATTGTCTATAAGACGCCTGAAAGACGCCCACCACCCTCCTCATCATCAAGACTTTCGTTTCCATTACAAAATTTTTGGAACCAGTGTTAAGCTGTACGTTCACTTATTGACTCTTCGCCAAAAACTTCTTTGATATTGCGAGAAATTTCTGTTGCTTTACGTCTCAATTTAAACTCATACAACAAAATCGCTTAAATTTTCTTTTTTCCATGACTAATTTAAGAGGTTATATTAAACAATACTAAAGATAAAAAACAATAGACATAAAATGAAATCAGCAGTGACAATTTCATTGTTAACCATAATGTCTTAAATGACTCTAAAAAAGATAACGGTAACTAGAAAAATCGGTGCCAAACTTAAAATGATAAAAACCGCAAGTATTTTTGCACCAACCTAATAGAATCTATAAAAATTACACTTCTTTTTCATACATTCATTTTTCTATATATCACCCAATGTATACAATAATTCTCTTTAAAACCTTGCATTTGACACATTTCATTGATTACCTGCTCAATGTGTTTTTTAAACATGCGCGAACGTTTGTAATATTTGATGTAAAATGTGTATATATTTTTATTCATTTTACATTGAAATATTTGCAATGAGACAGTTACTTGAATACGATGAAAGTGAATAGAAAACATTCATTTGTACAAAAAAGAGGGATATTTATTAAACTGAAACAAACGGAACACGTTCCATTTCAAATATAAAATTCAAATTGGGTAGCCCGGTGAATGAAGAACTCGGATGAGGAATGTATTTAAAGAAACATCAAAGTACCTATTTAATTATTTCAACAATCAAGATTATTTTTACCTAGATTTAATTAATTAATCAACATGAAATAAATTATAAAAAAATAAAAAATACAACTTAAAAAATGGATATTATATCAATAATAGATAAGAATTCAAATATTAGGTTGGTAGAAAAATAATTGCGGTTAATGACCTCAAAATTCATGTAAATTTTTCTATTTTGTGTTTTTCCTAGCTATTTTAAGTGGTCCAGAACTGTTGGATGACTAACGCCTAACTTTTGTGCAAGTTCACGAATTTTTGTACTTGGTTCTGATTCGACTAACACCTTCAGTTGCTCGTTTATAGCTGAAAAAGACATTATTCATATGCATGGTTCTCGACTCCAGCACGAAATTATTCGAACCACCATTTCATCGTACATTCCTTAACAGTATCCATACCAAAAGCATCGTTTAGTTTACGAACAGTTTCTGCTGCTTTACCACATTTTTAACGCATACAAATAATTGCTCTTATTCGCTTCTTTTCCATCTTTAATTCAATAGCCCAATTTGAAACAAAATAATAATAAAATCAAAGCCGATGTTAGCAAAATAGAGACCGAAAAATGCACTTTCAAATGATATTAACACAATGAAATGACATTTTCATTGAAAAAAATTAAGGTTAGAATTCATAAGAGAAAAACCGTAATTATTTTCCTACCAACTTAATAATACATATAAACATATTTCAATATTTTTCGAAGACACTAGTTCAATAATTCTTCATTCTTCCTATCATAATTGTCTGTTTAATAAATTACAAACACAATACCTTTTTTAATATGTAAAATCCTTAAATGTTTGACTGATTTTATATCCTTTTGACGCTCGAGCCGTGGTAGTGATTTAAGCCAGATAGAAACTTTGACAGCACTTACCTGAAAATCAAAATACATATTAATTATAATAAATAAACAATATTCTCTTACAGTAATTAATTATTTTGTGGGGATTACTTTCTTATGAAAGGATTTTGCTTGTGTATATAATTCATGTTCCATTAATAAAAATTTAAATAGAAAAAAGTTTATCGATAAGGATGAAAACTTTCTAAGAAACCTTGAAATTAAACATTATTGAAAATAATTGACATTTTTCAATTCGCAAATGATTGATAGAGATTGAACACTAATAATAAGAAAGAAAAGAATTAAATTATAAAAATAAAAAAGAAAACCACTTTTTTGTGTGTTACACTATGAGAAGAATGGGATATTTTTTAGATTACTGACTTTAAATTAAAATGATTTTTTTCATTTATTCAATACCTTTATGGATATTTCATCTGCTATTATTTCTGTTAGTTTCTTAGATATTTGCTATACATTTTTCTTATTGTAATTAATGTCAACAATATTTTAATATTGTATTGTTATCTATTTTCCAAAATCATTTTTTCGTTGATTTATTTTAATATCAATAAGATTCCGATTGGATTAAGAGATATGAATATTAGAGAAATGTATTAATAATGATTCCTTCCTATTTTTCCTATTAATTGTCTAGTAGAGTACCCTTCAAGGACAACTTTTTTTTCTATTTTTTTTTGAATTTAATACTTTTCTCTTGTTTGTTGTTAACAAGATAATTGTAAAGAATTATAGGAAAACATCAAATGTTTTCACTGTTTCAAACTTCAAATATGACTGATGAGGATGAACTGTTTCATTCCTTTTTTATATTCAAAATTTAAGAAAGACAAATGTATAAAACTTTATAGCTGTATGATGAAACAAATTTTGTTATGAAACAATTAGTTATTATTACAATCATAAAAAATAACATTTCTTCAAAAATTAAAATTAAATTAAGAAATATGTAATAAAATTTAGGTGAGGGTGAGTTGATGAAAAGTTGTTCCGAAATGTATATATATATATATATATATATATATATATATATATATGTATATATATGTATACTAGAGGGCTTCGCCCGTGCTCACTACACTCATTAACCTCCGAGCTCACTGCGCTCGTCCACTTGTCACTTATAAGCATGTCATGTAACCGAATGAAACAATAAATACACTTAGGTATCATGGAAACCACGTCTCAAAAAAATATGTAGACGTCATAGACTTATTAACATAAAATATATATGTTAATATATCTATATAAAGATTCTCGAAAATAGATTCTTTTTCGCAACGTGTTGTTTTATAATTTTTTTTGTGGATAATTTTGATTTTATATATATATAAGGTAATAATATATATATATATATATATATATATATATATATATATATATATATATATGTATATATATAAGGTAACCAAAAATTTCTGTCGCTGTTATAACGCATAATAATTCCAAGAATTCTTTACACTTGTTATCAGACAAAATTCCATGAATTGTTTATCACTAAATATTAGCATGTGTTTTAAATGAATCTCGAACTGTTCACTTGAATTTAAAAAATAATTCTAACCCTTAAAAATGTCTGTGAAAAATAGTGTAGTACGTGTGTGTTTGCTTTATGAATTTAAACTTGGGACTAACGCTACAGAAACTGCAAAAAAAAATTGTACTGCGTTTGGGGAAAATACAGTTACATAAAGAAGGGCACAGAGATGGTTTAAAAAATTTTCTACTGGGAATGAATCCATTAAAAACGAGACCGGATCAGGCAGACCGTCAAATTTAAATATCGACGAATTGGAGACAATGATTGAAACAAATTCCAGTTTAACGTGTCGACAGCTTACAGAATTATTCAAAGTAAGTGACGAACCAATACGAAAGCATTTATACAAAGTAGGAAAGAGGTGGAAATTAAGTAAATGGGTTCCACACGAATTAACTTCCAATTACAAATTACAGGGTTTTACAATCTGTACATCTCTTATTTCGCGACTAAAATCAGAAATATATGTTTTAAAAATATATAAAAATATAGATTTGTAATGTATTAGATTTTAGTTGTGATTTACTTTTTATAATAATCATCTAAACTACACGTTATTTTGTCTTCAAATACCTCACAAAAAATAGTATAATTTTTGAAGTGAACCCAATTTCAATGATTATGTACTTTCGATAAAAATAATATAAAAATTATGAAAACTAATTCAAATAATTAGATTATCTAAAGACAAAACCATTTGAAAAACTGTACTTTTGATGAATTCACTACAATTTTAGATAAGTATTGAATATTGGGAAAAAAAGGTTATCAAGAATATAATTATTGTATTTACGATATTTTATGTTCATAAAACATGTTATATTACTCAATCTTCTTTATTCTTAAATACATAAAACATTACAATAAAAGAATTCTAAAAAAATCAAAAAAAGTGATAACTAATATTTTCGAAAACGATTACATTTTTCTTATTAGAAAAATAGTGAGAGGAACGGAATCGATTTTTTCATACATATAATCATAATATATTTTCTTAGCTAATGAATTATATCGTTAGTTACCAATGCAACATAATATGAAATGCTTTCAAAGCATCTTCATTACATCCGTCCCCATGAAAATACTAACACAAAAGGCAACCACTAGGCACCCAAACCAACTCTACAGAACACCTTATAGTTTACTCTATATTTTAATATATTTTTTTATATTTTATTTACAGTTCGAGATTCATTCAACAATTAACAGTAAAACACATAATAATATAACTGATAAACAATTCTTAGAATTATTGATCGTTATAACAATGGCACAATTTTCTTGGTTACCTAATATATATATATATATATATATGTGTGTGTGTATATTTTATATATATATATATATATATATATATATATATATACATACTAAAAAAAGTATTGATAACTATAATATTAACACATTACGGACGAATCACGAGAATTTTCGTGTTTTATGTTCTAGAGCTTGTGGCCAATCATGAGAATTCTCCTATTTGCGTTCTTGTCATTTAGAGTGGAGCAGTGTAATGGAAAACTCATTCATTGAGGTTATATGTTCCATATAGAATAAACAGTGATTAGTTTCAGCAAATAGGGGCTTGCCAAAATGTTTAAAAGATGAAGCATCTGCGTTTAAAAGACGTGAAATAGTCTTCCGAAGAAAAAGTCACATCCTATTATTGGTTTGCCGGGATAAAAGAGAAGTTTGAATGATTTAAACTATTAATGATACCTCCTCTCGTGCAGCAGGAAAGACAAATTGGGAAATTGGAGAGGAAATAATAAAGCCAATATCCATTGTGCAGTATAACTGTTGATCTTTCCGACCAATATCTTTCAACATGTAGTATCCGTAGGGAAAAAAAAATAAAATGGATAAAGAAAGTAGTGCTTTACTTGATTAATTGTGGATTATTTAATTCATTCAAAGTTTATCAAGCGCTCAATTCACAAATCCAAATAAGATATAAAGATGTTCTTTTCGCTGTAGCAACAGAGAGGATGATCTCATCCGAATCAGATAAATCAGCAGATCCAAAATTCAGCAATCCTGGTCCATCAAATGATAGAAGTACGAGAGCTCCCCAGAAAGATCATCCGCAAAGATTGTCAGGCAACATGAAGCAGCACGTCCCTGTGCTAATTCCATCGTCAGACAAAAAGAAATACCCTACTAAAGTTTGCAGAGTATGTTAAAGTAGCGGTAAGAGAAGAGAAACACGTTATATTTGCCAGCTTTGTTTAGTTTCACTTCATGTTACAGAATGTTTTACAAAGTATCATACTTCAAAAATATATTAGCTTGTAAGAATATGTAATAAATAACTTCAAAATGAAATGGGTATTTAATTTTAAAGCGTGGCTTTAAAATTTATGTTAAAGCTTTTTTGTATTTATTCACCAAAAACATATCTGGCTACTGGGTAAAGCTAGCAATAAAACTACAAATCCGCAATGCATTAGTAATAATTTACACCCTAATATTTACAATCAAAGATACATAAAACATGTATGAGTATAACAAAAAGTATCGAATATACCCAATATTACTAACAAACGAACTCAGATTGATTAAGTTTGAAACTCCCCGGAATCATTTTATAAGTACAATACAAATCTAGTGAAAAAGGTCTGTAATTCTTTATTACGTTGTAAAATAATCCGATGGTCGTAAACAGCGAACGTACATTTAATTTCTGTAAGTAAAAAAGTAAATAAACGATCTTTCCATCAATTATTTAACATTCAGAGCAAAATAATAAACAGAGACGCCTTATAAAATAATTACACTATTCACGGCAGAAAAATTGGCGCGTACGTATGAAAAAAGGGTGTTTCAATTCCTATTATCATGTTCATACATCACACACAGTCATCAAATTATCATTACGTTTATGCGTATGTGTGTGTGTGTGTATGTCTGTGTATTCTCGTTACTTAAATTAACCCTCACTGAAAATGTGTCAGAGTTATAATGCATATTTGCATATGACCGTATTAGTGTAATGAAAAATTTATTCGAAACTTTATTTAAAATGTTTCTATGATTTGCATGAAAATGACAGACACAATGATATTGGTAATATATGCGATAATATGTGGACACCAATTATTCTTTATGAATATTACAGGTTTGAATTTTATATATGTATATATATATATATATATACATACAGGAGGGTAGAGTGATAATTACTCGTGTTTGACAAAAGATACCAACACTGATATCAAACTGCAATATCTTTTAACAGAATTATCTTTCAAACTTCTGCTGTCAAAGTTTGAAAGATAAAGCTTAATTAGCTAATTAGCTTAGTTTAGACAGTCATTCAAAGTAAACAACTATTGCTCTTTTTACTATGGAAAAATTCAATATCGGTCACTGATTAAATTTATTTTTTTAGATGTGAAAACTTTTTTTTCCCTTCTCAAGTCTCCCTATCTGCCTTCCAGCATGGAAGCGATCTCGGTCCATCCCTTCCATCCATCTCTGCTACTGGTCAATTTCTTTATCTCATCCATGGCGATTTTTCGCCGTCTTTCAAGCTGCTATATGTACCCCTCGTATATAGTTCATGGTCTCTCTCTTCCTTTTCTTCCTTGGGGTACTACTTCTAAACATTTTCTCACTCTACTTTCCTCGTTTGATCCGCATGCATGTCCATCCCACTTCAACTGTTTTTCCTTCATGGTTCGTACCTCCAAGCTTTCCCTAATCCTCTCATTTATAAATCAGTCTTTCTTTGTTTTCCTTACTACTCTCACAAGATCTTAATTTCCGCTACCGTTATGCGTTGTGCGTGCTTATCGAATGTCGTCCAGTTCTTTGCTCCATATAAGATTGTTGATAGAAACATTGACTTATATACATTTGGAACTTGGTCTTCTTCTTTGTCTCTCTCTATCCTATCACTGTTTGATTAAGCTGATTAATTCTATTGGTCTTTTTAATCTTGCTCAATACTTTCTGATCGATCCTCACATCCCTGCTAATGGATGAGAAAACGTGTGGAAAAAATAAAGAAAAGTTACATGCAGTTTACGGGGAACCCTGCAGCTTCGATAACAACCGTCTGATATTGGTTTAATGAATTTAAACATGGTTATATAAGTGCTTGAGATGGAGAAGGTGACTACTGAAGAGATGATTGGAAATGTCCATGAAATTGTTTTACATGATCGTAAAGTCAAAGTTCATGGGGTAATTGAGATAGCAGGAAACTGAGATGAATATGTATAGAACATCTTACAAAAACATCTGCATATGAAAAAGATATCCCACTGATGGAAGCCGAGTTTACTCACAATCGATCAAAAACTTATTCAAATGAACATTTCAAAGGGGTGTTTAAAGATGATTAAATGTAATCGATATGAATTTTTGCAAGATACATAACCGGTGATGAAATATGGATCCATCACTATACACCTGAAACAAAAGAGTAGTAAAAACAATGGATTTCTCATGGAAAACGTGCATCAAAGAAGGAAAAATTCATTGCATCAGTTGGAAAGGTTATGGCGACTGTTTTCTAGGAAGGTTATGGAATGTTGCTAATAGAATATCTTGAAAAAAAGACAATAATAACATGATCATACTATGCATCATTATTGGACCAGCTGAATGATAAAATCAAGAAAAAAAGTCTTCATTGCGTAATGAAAAAAGTGTTCTTCCAATACAACAATACACTGGTACACAAATCAACAATTGCAATAGCAATGTTGTATGAATTGCACTACGAACTGGTCCCATACCCGCCATTTGTCCAGATTTGACACCGCACTTGAGAGATGATTGGAATCTATGACACTGTTTTAAATGATAGAAGAAACAAAAAGGATGAAATAGTTGAGATAATAGGGATCTCAGATGAATATGTACGGAACATATTACACGAAAATGTGCATATGAAAAAGCTTTCCGCCAGATGGGTGTTGCGTTTGCTCAAAAGCGTCCAAAAACGCATTTGAACGAACATTTCAAAGGAGTGTTAAACAATTTTTAAACGTAAACGACATGAATTTTTTCGTTGATACATAACAGTTGATGAATCATTGATCCATCACCATACACCTGAACTGGAAGAGCAGTCTAAACAATAGACTTCTGCCAAATGTGTACCACAACAGGAAAAGTCATTGTATCAGCTGGAAATGTAATGTCGACTGTTTTCTGAGATGCTCGCAGAATATTGTTAATCGACTATCTTGAAAAAGAGATAACAATAACAGGAGCCTGCTGTGCATCATTATTGAATCAGCTGAATTATTAAATCAAGAAAAAAAGTATTTATTCGACAAAAAAAAACTACTCTTCCATCGCAACAATGCACCGGCATACAAATCAATAATTGGGATGTCAAAATTGCATGAATTGCACGACGAATTACTTCTACATCTATCATATTTGGCATCGTGTGACTTTTTCCTGTTTCCAAACTTGAAGAAATGGCTCTGAGGTAAAAGATTTGCATCAAATTTGAAAGTCATCGCTAGTGTAAATGACTATTTTGATGAGTTTGATAAACCGTATTATTCAAAATAGATAAAAACATGGAAATGAGTTTCATTAAGTGCATCGAGATAAAAGGAAATTACCTTGAAAAATAAAATAAAAATTTTCAACAAAAAAAAATGTGTTTTCTTGTCAAACACGGGTACTTATCACTCTACCCTCGTATATATACACACATACACGTTTGTGTATGAACAAGTATGTACTAGAGTCTAAAATATATTGAATTTTGTTTGCTTTGCACTATGAAATCAGAAAGAGACAAAACACGGCAATAGCCGTCAAGGGCTGTGAACGGGATTTATATATATTTACTGTGTCCAACGATCTTTATTCCTTGCGCTCTCCATTTATTTTTATTTCTATCTCAACTCACTACTGATGCTGACAGACAACTTGTATTCTAATTATTACAGTAAAGACGGTACTTTCATGTTTATTTGTTGAGTTCTGTATCTTATAATTATAAATTAATATTATGTATAACTATATAAATATATATATATATATATATATATATATATAAAGATAGAGAGAGAGAGATTGTTACTTAAATCACACAAATCAAGCATACTGTATCAATACTAATTGTATATCTATTCAATTTTTATTTATTACAATATGAAAAGCCGTACAAATAAAATGATTATATTTATTTGCAATTATCAGAAGATATAAAAAATACTATGTTTTATTGTAATGAATGTATAGAATATAATAATTACTTTCATACTTTATATGATAGGTATTTTCCTAGCGAGAAAGTCAAGATATGACACCGTTAAACAGCAAGATTGCTAATAATTCAAGTTAAAGTCTAGATAATAGGGATCTAATCCCAAGGCTCGACAACTCGCTTCAAGAATACCGAGAAAACTGACAATATCAGACAAAAACAAAAAACGGCCAAAAAAATATATCAGGTTCCCAACGGGGGTGGTACCAATTTTTGGGATTAAGGCAAATTTGGCGGGCGTTAAGGACCAACCACCGCTCTCCCTGGATAATACTCGCCAAACCTCACTGAAAAGTTTGATTATACTAAAAATCATCGAACGCATGGTGCACCGATGGTGCACCGACAATGGTTGGACGATATCGGGGATTGACTTCATATTTAAAAAAGGCGATACCGAATATAGTCGCCGTGCATTGTGTAATTCACAGGCAACATTTGGTTGCAAAAAATGTTAGCGATCGCCTTCATTGCACACTACAGTAAATAATTACAGCAATTAACAAGATCATAAGCAGTGCTCTCAATGATCGATTGTTTCAAAAACTTTATGATGAAAACAACGAAGATTCAGTCGTTTACTGTTGCACAGAGAAGTTCGTTGGGTATCAAAGGGTACCTGTCTAAAAAGATTTTATGACCTCCTTGACTCAGTTATAATGTTTTTTGAAAACAAAGATGATTCGCTAAGAGAGAATTTGTTGAAATTTAAGACTGATATAGCTTAGTTAACTGATTTATATAATAAATTTAATGAGACAAATCTACAGCTGCAGAGACGATTTGAATTTAATCAAAGCAAAGGCAATTATTTCTGCGTTCGTGTCAAAACTTGCCTGTACAGACAAAATTTGGGTCGAAGACCCAAATTTTAGCTAGGATATTAATATATTTTTTTATAATTAAAGGTCAAATATGAATGCGGGGGATAAGTGAAACGACCGGAGGTAAGTGAACACGATATGAATTTTTTAAGTTATTTTTTCTATAAGTTGAGTAACTAGAGCACTGCAACGATATGTTTTTCGGCCTCTTCCCGAAAGAGGTGTGGACTTCAGTATATGAACATGCTATGAAATTTAATTTGTCAGTCACAGTTTCTTAGAAAGAAGAGCACATGATTGGCGACAATTGGTTAACAGCATTTTTCAAGAGGAATAACAAAAGTCTTCATACGAAAGCAGGAAGTTAAGTTTGGCACTTACCACGAGATTCAACAGGACAAATGTTAACAAATTATTTGGGCTGTTGAAAAAATACAGGACAAGTTACATTTCCAGGCTCACTGTATATGAAACAAGGACGAAACAGAGGTCACAACGGTGCAGAAACCAAGCAAAGTCGTGGATTGTCGAGCTGGATCCACTGACACAAACGAAGTCGACCAACCGAGTGAGTCCAGCGGCTTAAATGATGTCATCATAGAGAAGTTCTACGTGGACGAATTAAATGAAGACGACTTATAGGGTGCAGAGATTATTGCAGCCTTATCTGTCAATGCCGTACTCGAAGCAGCCTGAATTGATCCCGCTGAATTTGTCGCCAACAAATCCATCGCAGCCGCGCCTGGAATAGCATAGTTTGTTCCCACGACTATTGTAACGCCTCGTCCTTTTTTCGAAAATTCCAAGGATTTTAAACCGAAGCTTGAAAGTATTTGAACATAACCGAAGGCCGGTCCGTGCAAACAGACTTGGAAATGATGTAAGTGGCGAACAAGCACCGTTCTCAATACTCATCTGTTATGAAGGAACTGGTAGAGGATCAGGAGAGAGCTAAACAAAAAAAAATGGATTCTTACGAAAGTAGTTTCGAAACCCACATCGGTAGTAGCTTCCAAGGAGAGAGAACGACCGAAAAAAAAACAGGAGTTTATAATTATGTGATTCTAAGTACGATTTCATGCCTTAATTTAGGAAAAAAATTCATACAATACATGTAGATTATGAAAAAAGGCTAAATAAAATGATTTAAATATTTTTCATGATGAAAATGCTTTATTTTTATTTTTAACCAATTTTTCATATAGGGGTTCATTTAACCATGGGAGGAAGTTCACTTAGCCCCGAAAATTTCGACATGTCAAGTTTTGTACGTCTTCACATTTTCTTAAATAACGATAAAAATACAAAATGAATATTAGAACTGCCTACACACTTTTGTAGTTAAGAGTTTGACCTTTGCAATAGCATAGTTTATTTTGAGAAACATATTTATTTGGTTAATGAAAAATCATTTAAAAAAATAACGATTCACTTAGCCCCTGTCTCCCTATATATAAATTTTAAATAGATTCTTTATAGTGCTTAGGAGAAATTAAAATTTGAATTTAACTCCTTTTAAATCTACTCTTACAAAAAAACATTAGTTTTGAATTAAAACAGCAAAGAAATATTTTAAAACTGAGATTTACTTCAAATTGTTTGAATGTATACTTCATGGAGAAAGGAAAGTGCATACAAAATGTAATTAAATTTCTTGTACTGTTCCTTGTATGTCTTCACTTTTTATTAAATAACGATAAAAATATGAAATGAATAATAAAACTCCCTACACATTTTTATAGTTAAAGTATTTGACCATTGCAACACCATAGTTTATTTTGAGAAACATATTTATTTTGTTTATAAAAAACTATTTACAAAAAAACGGTTCTACTGAATCCCGGTCTCCCCTATATATTTTCAATATTTTAAAGAATGGATGCAATATTTCTTATTTCCAATGCTATATATATATATATATATATATATATACACCCATACATATGTGATTATTTCTCTGCATGAAAGTAATATATACATATTTTAGAATATTTACGATTTTCATTGATAATTACTCCCGAAACTCTCATAAAAACGAATTTATGTGCGCATTGAAATTATTATCGAAATGATAATTTCCAAGTAAATCATATTTATTGCTGGGGTAAAATTAATAACTGTTAGATTAATTTTATGATACAGAAATGGCCGATTATATGAATGTGTATGACAAGTACACTTTTTATTTATTGATTGTTTAATCTTATTAGCTTATATATATTTATATAAATATATATATATATATATATATATATATAATTATAAGCATACATATATATATATATATATATATATATATATATATATATATATATGTATGTATATATATATATATGTATATATACACATTATATTACAGTTTATGTTTAAAAGTCAATAAATATACACATAATTACAGTTATTAATACAGTTAAAATTAATAAATATACACATAATTATGTGTACAATAATATATACACATAATTTACAGTTTATAATTAAAAATTAGTATAATTTATCTGTTTCTAATTTTATACTTAATTTCAACATTATTATACCACTGAGTTTTTTGTATAATAGAATAAGGTCGATATTTTAAATAGCTTTTGGAGAAAAAACACCCACTCTTACTCGTATATATATATATATATATATATATATATATATATATAAAGAGAGAGAGAGAGAGAGAGAGAGAGAGATAAATTAATAAAATGTCTGATTTCATCAAGATTGCAGATTGCATTAAATTTGTTTGCTCTAAAATATTATGCATTAAAGTCATATATAACACTATTAAATAATATCAATGAAGATTTGTAAAGAAGATTATAATCCAGAATATGATAATAAAATGTTCGTTATTGAAAAATAAAACACCATTGTTTCTGAAGATATTTTCAGAAACGATTTTCAGATATTCTGTCATACGTTTTTCTATATAAGGTTTGTACAAAATTTTCAGTGCTCTGATATAATTATCTAAAATTCAAATATGTGTCGGCTGTGTTGTATTTTTGAAGGGTTGGCAATGAAGTCTGTGAAATGTCATTTGTCAGGATTTAATGATAAACGCGAAAGTAATTGTTCACATCGGTATGTACTACCAAACATTGCCAATATTCTTGCTGCAAAAACGCACATTTCAATAAAATGTTCTGGCAAGTACAAATACAAATCTGGAATACCAACTTTATTTTACTTTTCTTCTAACACTGCGTTGTACAGAATTTCAATCAATTCCATTTGAAAGTTAATTTTTGATTCTTCGGTGTTAAAAATAAAACGGAGGATCTAAATAGTACAAAAATCGTTTTCACATGCCTTGAATCCATCAAATTGATTTTCAAATTCATATAATAATTCATTAATAATTAATATGTTAATTATATGATAATATAAATGAATATTCGAAGCTTTATTTGCTGAAATCACAACGGCAATATAATTTTTGATAATTTGTGTAACTAGGAAAATGAATTAAATCGGAATTGATCATGAAACGGAGTTCCTTATAATATACATCTATAATTTGCAATGTTTTAACAATGTATTTTATATTTTTTTAAATTCCATTTTATTATTTTAATAAAATCAACTTCAAGCTTCGAGCTGCGGACCGCATGCGCCCCACGGGCTGCCTCTTTGACCACTGGTCTTTATGATTCTTTATATTTTATTTTTAAAACATTGAATTAAAAAATAGTACAATAGTATTCCAACCAATTCTTCTTCATGACAACACCGGACCACACGTCTCACAAATCTTACCTTACCCACCCACTATTCTCCGGACATCTCTCCAACGGATTATCATTTTTTAAACATTTGAGTAATTTCCTACGAGAAAAGGTGAAATTCTTGAAATAATTCCTATGAGAGAAGAATTATAACTACATTAGATGACTGAAAGTAAGTACTGGTCTCTTAAACCATTTAATAGCGAATTAACAATTACTTCTAATGAAAGAATTAGTTAAATTTAACATTAGTATGTCATAGTAAAATTATTAATATTATTCTAATATTCTTTGATCCCTCAAATAGCTCAGATTAATTTTATTTTTTTTTTATTTTTTATTAATATAATTTTATTTAACATTATAAATTATTTTATTTATTCCGCCTCTTTTTAAATTAAAAATTTTAAATTAAACCCTCTTAATTGAAAATGGTAACAAACTTATTCTCAGTTTTTGATCCCTCATCAAATCTTAATTTATCATTAAGAACATTTTTAGGTTTAAAATTAAAAGAAAAATAAACTAATTATTCCAATAATTTATTGAATTTTACCAACAAGATTCTCTTTTCTATGATTTTCAATTTTAAATACTCTTCATAAGAAATTAAAACACTTCTAGGAACAACAGGACACTCAGGATGAACATTTATTTTTATTAGTTTATTTTCTATAATTTTATTCAACAATTTTAAGGTTTATTCCCTTATATTTTCACAAGAAAAAGACATATTACTATAACTTTATAGGAATTCTTCTCTCTAAGATTTTCCAAAATCAAGTATCAACTCAAAGCGCTTTCGATGAATTCATTAATTCCAGGACTCCAGAATTATATCTTGTAGGAAAAAACAAACTTGTTTCCCGTTAGGATAAATGTATGAAGATCAATTGTCTCTATTTTGATTATTAAACATAATTTTTAACTGGTATATTCATCTTTATACTCGATATATAAAAACCGAAATTATTTTTGGATCAACCTAATAGAATTAAATATACATAGAATGTGCTACATAACATGAAAATTATTTAAAAACACATTTGTTATATGTATATCTATGTATATATATATATATATATATATATATATAAGCCGGTTTTCTTGAAAGTGGTATAAGTCCATTTTTGGAAAAAATGAGTTATTGGTAGTTTTAGTCAGATATAGATATCCTCTTTTTTATATTTATAATCACACAGTCTGTGGTGTACAATATCCTCATAAATTAATCAAACGAAGTTGAACTGTAAAATGTTATCGCAGAAATGTTTTTGTTGAAAGTGGAATAAGTTTATTCGTAATAATGATAATTGAAAAAACTTTCTAATCACATTAATTATTATGAATTCAGTGTGCAGTGCCTTTAAAGTCTACAGTGGATAATAGCTAATGGCTTAAAAACACAACGTCATAAATAAGATAACGGTGTCATTGCCCAGATGAAGTGATGAGAAGTCATTTTACTCATTTCGTTTAGTCTTTCGCAAGCCCAGCATAAATACAACCATAACCAAAATATAAACCAAATATAAAAACCGAAATATAAGGCTTGAATTGATGTGGTTAAGAATTGTTCAATCAGCTGACAATAACATATACGTTATTGACCATCAATTTCAGTTATCGGGTCATTTACTTCTTCCAAACGACAGAGATTTTGGAATTGTGGAACAGTAATAAGGTATAAGGACCATTTGTGTACTACTCAAGACTATTATAATATAATACAGAATCTCCGGAAAAAAATAGCTTCCTTTTATATGAAATGAAGCGAGAAGATTTTGTCTCAACCAAATCCCTAGAAGAGGCAATATCAAACAGGAAAAAAATACGGACGGAGAAATTATACATTGGCTGAAGATATGCTGGATGAGGTTTAAACGGGATGAACCGCACAAAATTTTCTACAAAATCTCTATGGAAGAAAATGCGCAATTTAAAGTTCTTGATTTATTTGGAAAACGAGGAAGGCCTAAAAATTTTAGCAAAATTACTATGTTACCACTGTACACAACTTCAAGACCTATAACAAGAGAGAAATATAGAGATATGATGAGTTTACTGCCTTACATACCTCCTATTCACCATAAATACTTCACTATGCTAAGTGTAAAGGAGAAATAAGATTGAAATATGAATAAGTTTGTTATTATTAGTTATCTTAACGAAGTAATTTACTTTTCATACTTGTTTATTTATAAATTCATTATAATATAACTGAAATTATTTCTTAATAAACTCGATTATTCGTTTACTTACATGTCTTCGTTTTAATTATTGGTTTTTACATTAAAAAATACATTTCAGAAAAGCCAACTTCAATTGAAATATAAACTTAAAATTGCTATTATTTATATTTTTCATGATTTGTTATTATTTAAAGTGGTATAAGTCGATTTGTAGCTAAAAATCGTTTATTTTTTTCAACATTTTTATCAATTATTAATGTATAATAAAATTTAACAAGTTTATAGTTCTAAAAACATTAACCGAATTGATTAATGTTTGTCAATACTTTTAAGTTGATTCAAACGCAAACCTTTAAATATCTCAATGTATGAATAAATGGACTTATACCAGTTTCAAAAACAACAGCTCATATATATATATATATATATATATATATATATATATATATATATACACGAGGTCAGACAATTAAGTAATGCGACAAAATTCAAAAATCGAGTATATTAAAAAATTAAGGTACATCGCTGCGATCCCCTTCAAAGTAGTCCCCTCCCGCATCTATACACTTATTCCAGCGAGTTTTCCAGTTTTCGTAACAATTCTGGAATACTTCTTGTGGGACCTCCCGAGTACCCTCGTCACAGATTCTTGGATATCTTCAACGGAGTCAAAGTGTCGACCTTTGACGATTTTTTTCATATGGGGGAATAGGAAAAAGTCGCAGGGTGACATGTTCGGTGAATAGGGCGGTTGTGGTAACGTTGCGATGCCTTTAGACGCCAAAAACTGAGAGACACTGAACGCACTGTGACAGGGAGCATTGTCGTGATGCAGAACCCAAGTCTTCGCGATCTCTGGACGCACTCTGAGCACCCTTTTTCGTAATTTTTCGAGCACATTGCGGTAGAATACTTGATTTACGGTTTGTCCAGGTGGTACGAACTTAAAAAAAGAGGCGCATTCGCGTCGGTTCGCACTTGAATTGGCCTTCCGCTCCGCGCCTCGTCTTTGACGCTCTCACGGCCTTTTTTAAAATCGGCATGCCACCGAAGCACCTGACTACGACTCAGGGCATCACTACCATACACTTTAAGCACTTTTTCATAAGTTTCTGTCGCGGTTTCGCCGAGTTTTGCACAAAATTTTATCGCGCACCGTTGCTCTAAATTTCTCTGTTCCATTTTCGTGACATGCACTACTCGCGCGTTGTTACAAAACACTAAACAGCTGGCGAAGAAATGATCATACGAGGGTGGTCAAGGTCTCAATCGAGAGAGCAGGGATCTGCTATTACGGTGGCGGAGTTACAGGTTCGCAGTGTTACCACAGGCCGAGAAAAAAAATCGGTCGCATTACTTAATTGTCTGACCTCGTATATATATACACACACACTAAATGCAAATATGTTTTATTCTACTGTCCATGTATATTAAAAAGATTTTATATCATACTACAATCAAGCAAACCAAAATTAAACGTTTATTTTAGTCGATAGGAAAATAGAAAATACCAACCAGTCGAAACCACACAATTTTCAATTGAATAGAAATAATATTTCCAAATGAAAGTATAGTTATTAAAGTTGTTCTCATCGATATTTGATTTACAATATTTCGTTTTGAGCCAAATACTGTTTTCATAAGCAAAAATCTGGACTGCACGTTCTACTCTCTTTCTATCGCACACATATACACACATATATATATATATATATATATATATATATATATATATATATATATATATATATATATGAATATGATTTCAAAGGACTGGAAAAGCGTCGAATGTTTTATTGATATCATGCGCCAATTTGAATATTTGTGATTGCACGTGTGATTTGAATATAAACGGCCTTTTGCAAAACGAGCAGTCTGGCACAGTGGAGTAGTGCTACTACCGCATTGAAGATCTGACATATCCAAGAAGAATACGTCCTCATTCAATAGTCGAATATAATAGAAACCAATGCATCCGAGCATATGTTTTTAGAATGGTACGATTGAACGTAGTAGTCAACGTTCGAATAATTTTTCAGAATATTGTATCAGCATAATTTTGTCATAAACGTGGGATTTTTTAATTAGATATGTTCTTATTTTCAGTGTACATGTTTGTATTATAAGCGACCTTATATTAAACCTATATATTTATGACGAACATATTTTATATATGGTACGGTCGACAGTTTCTCCCCCACTTGTATGCTGCAGTCATTACAAAGCTGGATTTGAATAAATGGATATAATTAATTTTTTTCTTTTTGCATTTTGCGCTCGGTGGAAATTTTTTTTCTGCTTTTTGCGTTTCGTTTAAATGCATTTGTTTCACTTAAAACTGTTCGCTGACAAATTATCAAAATTTAAACGAAACTCACAAGTAACTTCAAATTAGTATAATTATATTGAAATTATTTTTTTTATTTTAATAAAACACAATAATTCTGATAAATGAAATTTTCATTTCGCTGTAAAGTATAAACGACTTTCTTTGTTCGCAAATGTGTGTTAATTGATCATTTTGATTATTATTAATGGGCATTTCGACGGTAACGACTATGTACAATATAAATAAAAATGGTGCGTGCAACACAATACTCGCGTCAGAAGTGAAAACTTCTTTGTCGTCGGTTGAAATGCAATGAGTTTTAAGTGCAAGGTATCATACATGATAAATGAATGATTACGATTTTGTTTATTAATTATTAAGGGGACCCGGTGGTCTAGAATTTTCGAAAAATCGATTTTTTTTTCGAAAGTATAGTATCTTAAAAATATACTGTTAAAATTTGATGACGAAATTCAGAGTATTTCAGGATCTACAGCCCATTAGAAGGTCAGGTAGGTAGAAGAATAAGTGGAGCAGTTGAAACTTTAAACGCGTTTATCTCGAAACTACTTTTTTTCGTCTTGCGGGGGCCAGAAAAAAAAAACTACTTGACCGATTTGTCTGAAATTTTAATATGTTATTCTGAATAGTTCTACAATCAATATTTTACGGAACTAATAGTTTCCGTAAAATATTTATATTTTTTGTATTAACAAAACATTCAAAAATACTGGTCGTTTTCAAACTTGTACTTTTGACTACGCGCCATTTTGTCAAATTTTTTTTTTTATTCCACTTCCTGCGATAGCTATACTTACACTAATTAAAAATTCGTCAATTGTTTTATTTCAGATCAGAGGGAGAGATAAATCATCATTCACCACGCAATTCCATTTTTTTAGAGAGGGAGACTTCAGCATCTTTTTTCTAATTTAAAAAAAAATTTTTTTTTTGTCTTTATTTTCATTTTTGTGTAGTTTATTAGTAATAAAATAAGTGTAAAAAAATTTGAAAGCATTATTCATTACCCTCATATAGAAAAAAAATTTTTAAAATAGCTTAAATTTTAGGCCACTAGACCACCGGGTCCCCTTAATTCAAAATTACTTCAATAACATTCAAAACAGGAAAGAACACCCTTCGTTAATACAGCACGCTTGCGCGTAAAAACACTGTCGTCGCTTGCTTCTTCCGTTACGCATGGACCGTTCTTTCTCTCTATCCTCCCCTCCGACCCCCTGGTACCTGACAAGTTTAGTTACATTTTTGTATCGACCTTGAAAGTTTACTCTCAACGTAGTAAAAGAAGTTCCACTTCAAAAAATATTTAATTAATTACATATGATGTGTGTTTAATAAATATTATAAAGGGTTCTAAAATAGTGAACTTTTTAAGAGGTTATATTTCCCAATTTCAAAATGAAAGCTGAACTGTTTTTTTTATATTTGTTAAGTTTCGATATTGCCATTTTTAGTTAGGGCTTCGTATACAAAAAAATATATTAAAATAATACAATGTATTTCATTAACCATCCTCTCTCCATAGCTCCCTCCCCTCTGACCCTCACGACGAAACAACTTCTGTTACATTTTTTGTATCGACCTTGAAAATTTACTCTCAACGCAGTTAAAGAAGTTTCACTTCTAAAAATATTTCTTTAATTACATATGATGTGTGTTTAATGCATATTATAAAATATTTTCGAATAGGGACGCACTTTTTATGAGGTTATATTTCCTAATATCAAAATGAGAGCTGTATTGTTTTTTTTATATTTGTTAAGTTTTGATATTGCCATTTTTAGTTATGACTTCGTATACAACAAAATATATTAAAATAATACAATGTATTCCATGAACTGTCCTCCTTCCTTACCCCCCCCCCTCTGACCATCACGACGAAACAACTTCCGTTACATTTTTTGTATCGACCTTGAAAATTTACTCTCAACGTAGTTAAAGAAGTTTCACTTCAAAAAATACTTCTTTAATTACATTTGATGCGTGTTTAATATATATTATAAAAGATTTTTGAATAGGGACACACTTTTTAAGAGGTTATATTTCTCAATGTCAAAATGAGAGCTGTATTGTTTTTTTAAGTTTTGATATTCCCATTTTTAGTTATTGCTTCGTATACAACAAAATATATTAAAATAATACTATGTATTGGAATAGCCAAGAATGTCAATTCCATGATGTTCGCAGCAATCGGGTCTTTGTCAAAAGAAGTTTGTAATATTAGATTTATATTTAGTTACTACTCAATTTAAATTTATTATAGAATTCAATATCATTGCAGTGTTTAAAAATATGTCTGATATATTAGATATCATTTGTGTGTGTGTGTGTGGGTGTATATATATATATACATAATTATGAATATTTCCTGAACATTTATTTTATTAGTATTTTTTTCCAAAAAAAAAAACTGTAAATATTATTTTTACCTCTTCCATACTTGTAAATGTAAATTAAATATTACTGCATTACTTTAAGATGAATTGTATCAAATCTCTGAATTAAACCAGAAATAAATATGTTTTGTGTAATTTGTTTTGTTTATCATCTATTATGCATTGTTATATCACTTATTTGATGATTTAATATGCATTATTCAACATTTTATTATTTAATGTGCAATTCAATTTATGTGTTTGTTTTTTCAATTAATGTAGTTTTATAGATATACTATTTAATCCAAGTCCAAAAATATTTATTGAATTGTTCATTTAACTTTTATTACACTTCCGTTTAGTAAATCCAGGAAATGTTTGTAAGAATATCAATTAATAATATATTTCATTTGAAAATCTTAAGAATAAAAACAAAGATTCACAATGATCTATGATAAAACATACATATACATATATATATATATATATTAGAACATCTTTTATAAATTATACTTGAAATTAAAAAAATCAAAGGATAAACAATGTGTAGTAAATCAACTTCATGGAGACTGTCTAATTTGTCTTACATTTTAAAAATTACTGGATTTTTGATATCTCCATATCGAAACATTTTACTTTTTCTTATTGTTATTTTTTTGAATGAATATTGTTATTTTAATAATTTTATTGCTGATTTTTTTTTCGAAATGTGCAATTGAACGATGGATATTAAAATGTGCTACTAGTTATTTGATTTATTAAGTTAGTTATTATCATATTGTCAATAATTTTTATTGACAGAGAACATTTACATATATATATATATATATATATATATATATATAAATATATATATGTGTGTGTGTGTGTGTGTATGTATAATATTGTTCTATTGATCAATGAAATTTTGAGTCTCTTAAAACATTATTATTTTTAATACAAAGCATGTGGTTGCAAATCTTACAAAAAAAGCAATATGATAAGATTTCCTGTATTTTATGTAAAAATGAAAATTGTAAAAAAAATACTATGTATTGAACCAGCCAAGTGATAAATTATTTTATTGTCCGAGAATGAAAATCAGATGAGTTATAATTATTTATTTTATTTCAATTGTTAATAATCGTGTGCATGTATGCTAATATTTCGAGTGCGTGTATGTATGTAACCATGTTCATTTGTTTCTACCTAGAACCCAAACGGTTGGACCGATTTCGATTACCAAGGTGTCAAACGATTTGTATTAATCTTTTATCTGAAAACGGCTGTATAGTTTTTCAAAAAAAAAACAAGGTAGCGGCTGTAAAACTCCATTTCATTAAGGACGAAAAAAGTGTCCCTGTAACCTCAAAACGGCTCGACCAATTTTCACAAATGAGGTATTAAAATACATGTCTCAATCACGCAAGTGACACTGAGTACATAAAAATTAAGGTATAAGTTACACAAAAAGAGTAGAGACTATTTTTAGTCTAATATACACTGTAGGAAAAAAAATTAAGACCACGCCCCATAAAAAAAATTATTAAATTTCTTGTAGCTGCAGGTAGTTTTTAAATTTTTGAAATCCTTTTTAACTACGGTAATTAATGAAGGATTCCAACTGTGCCTGTATTTCACCAGTAAAAAATTTAAAGTAATAATAAATATATGGATTTATCAATTTTAGTGACTCTTCCTATTTTAAAGGCATTAAAAGAAATCTTTGAAAGTTGTGGGGTTGAAGATTGAAATTTTCTATTACCTTTTGCGTTGATTATGATCAAAGAACACAATATATGTCTAGTCGATAAAAAATATTATCTTTCGCATATATTTATAACATATATTTATATGTTTCCAACATTTAATGCACAGCGCATAAAACCCTATTTATATATCTCCGCCATTTCACAAGCAATCGGCAAAAACCATAATTTTATACCTCCGGACGGTAATGTGTTAATAAATCTCCGGCAAGTCAGTAACTGGATAAATATTATTTGGAAAATTTTGGCAAGCGGACACAGAACAGCTTGCCACTACTGTATTAAAGTATAGTTATAAATTTAAAATTATATATAATTACAGTATTTGATATTCGAATCAAACATGGTAGTAATTCCGTGAGTATCAAGTATTATCTATAATTCTCTAGCAGTCAAAACAAAATTTATACAAAATATTGTGTTAATGTTTAATCTCTCCTTACTATTTTACCATAAAATTATCATTTTCATCAAGTAAATGCGCTTAACTTTAGAACTATCACACCAGTCAAAGTGACTGGTTTTACAATTTTATTTTAAAATTCCTACTTCATGTTACATGTTTTATCCGCAACGATGTCATGACTTTTGCAGCGATAACTAAGGAAACATTATTATTACATATAATTTATTTTTATTAAAAATCAAAATGTTTTTGTATCATGGCTACTTATACCAATACCAATCAAAATGACTACTACCTGTGTAAAAGTGTCCTGCAATCTGTTTACTGAACATGAATTAACCAGTTTACTCGTTTTGTACAACTTCTCGCACGTTCTTAGAATTTTTACTGCGTATCATGGAGTATGGATGGTGAAAATCATCAGGAAAATTCTGGATCGATCATGATCGTAATGCAAAACTACTGCATTCATTCGAAAATATATTTAGTCGTTCATTTAGATCTGGAGACATAGAATGTGTATTAAAGTTTTTATTAAATTTTGCACTCATTAGGTAATATAATAAATAATAAAAAAATAATCAAATAAATTATAATAAACGACATATTATTTTAATTAGTGCGAGGTGAGAAAAATGAATACAAATATAAATTTTATGTAATCACTAGTGTTATTTTATTTTTATAAGTCCTAAAAATGGCAAAACGATTGAAAATCTCTGAATTATTGGAAAAACTCAACGATATACCAATTGAATGCTCTGATATCGAGGATGATGAACACTATGATAGTGAAGGTGAACCAGAAGAAATTAAAAATGAACTACACGATACTCACGATTAACTTTTTGATAGTGGGAATGAATAGAGGTAATAAGCTTTTAGATGAAGAAAATGCTAACGAGTCCTCAGAAAGTGATAGTGAATTTAAAAATATTTTTAATTAAAGTAAAAGAAGATGTGCTCGAGTGCTTTCAAGTTTCGAAGATGAAAATGAAAGTATACTACAAGATAATCAAAATGAAATTGCTGCAGACGGAACTAGTTGGGAAAAAATACAAGAAAGGCCCAGCTCAGGAAAATTACCACTTCATAACATTTTCAAAGACGTATCCGGTCCAATAGGATATGCCAAAAAATTATAATGAGAGGTGAATTTATGTTTCAACTAGCAGATGAACTTGCCACTGAAAATGTCGTTGAAAATGTAAAACCAGGGTTGGATCACGAGAAGATAATGTACAAACAACTTCAAAGAGGTCACTGTTCACGCAAATAGTGTCAAATAGGGTAATGTAATAGTAGTAAGACTACCACCATTTGTAATATCTGTAAAAAAAATGTATGCAGAAAATGCAATCAAAATATAAAACTACGTTTGTAAGAAATGTGACAAATTATAACTTTTTATATCTAACAATTTACTTTATACTATAAGAATAACTTAACTTTGAAATGAAAATTTATTTTAATTTTTTCTACCAAAGCATATTATCTTTATTCTACTTATTATTCTTATTGATGTGTAAGTGATAAAATGTGCCAATCCTCATTTGAAGAACATGGTCTCAAATGGGTTAATATGTAATATCAAAAATGTACTACATAACATGAAATTCCTTCTGTAAGAAACTAATAAGTCAATAAATATAAGGATATTCTATTATAACGATTTTTTTAAAGACCACTCATTTTGACCGGTTTTGGTAGAAATAGCTTCATCTTAACTGACGGCAGTTCTAATAACAATTCTAATTTTTATTTAATATAAATTTTTTATAGTAAAAAATATTGTAAAATTTTTATATAATGTTTGAGCAAACATAATTAACTAATCAATTTGGAAATGAGTTATAAAAATATTTTCACTGTTTATTTCGTATATACACACAGACACACACACACACATATATATATATATATATATATATATATATATAGATATATATATATATGTATATGTATATATATAGAAATTTCTAAAATTAACAAACGTTACAATAACCGAACAAGAAATTCGTTAACGAGTTACGGCCTACGTCCGCTCATTTAAATTAAAACAAAACATTCTAAAAATAGAAAGCACCCCATCCAAAGAGCTTTCATTTAAAACAAGACAAACGGTGCGCTTATAAAATATATTGTGATAATATTTTTCTCAGATCGAATAAATATCTCGGCTGATTTGTCAACGTGTACATTTGCTTACTGTATTAAATGATTAGGGAAATTTTAATGAAAACTATTTATACAAATTATTTCTGGAATTGAAACACTCGCACCATTTCGAAATAGAGTAGTGTACAGTGAAACATTAATTACGAAAACGAGAAAATAATTTTAAAGTAAAACAAGAAGTGATGGAGACAGCGAGGACCATTTCCGTCTTAAACGGTGCAGCAGTAGCAGCCGTCACTCAGTACTAATTAGCTATTGAAAGCGAGGAAAAGTTATAGTAATTAATTGCTTATCTTAATCGCGGAATAACTTTTCTCAAAAGGAAATTAGAGTTAATTTTAAATTACATGCGCGCCATCTCATATCCTACACATCCCTTATCTTCAGACGAGATATTGTGCAGCGTCTGTACAATATACGGACGGGCGTCCATGGATCCAGTTCTGAACTAAAGCTGTACATTTTATGTTTGGTTTCGCCGTCGTAAACGAAATGAAATAACAGTGGTTGCTACTAAGACTGTCGTTAAAATAAAACACGATATAAAATATTTATATCGAATTGATCGATTTAGCGCTGATTCAGTCGACTCATTGCGAGTCTAAAAAATTATACTGAAACCATTTTATTTTAAAACTCTCTTGAACCTGTCCTGTTAATAAAATATTACAAAAAAGAATCAATTAAAAATTCGTAATTATATGTAATTTGTACATATTTACAGTTAGAAAATGATAGCCGACGCCTAGTTTGAGTTTAGAAATGATTTTTATGAAGATTCAGACAACTTCTTTTACTATTAGATGTAAAAAATTCGGTGCCATTAAATTGAATCAATCATTTATTTTATATGAAAATATTTTCTCAATGTTATAGGATTTTTAAGTATCAACTTTATCATTTAAAAACACAACATATCTTAGCTAAGCAATTGGTATAACCTCACAAAACAGGAGTGAATAGGATGGCATCTGAAAAGCAGCATATTAGGTATTGCATATTTTTCGCTTTTCAATTGGAATAACATGCTACCTAAACTGAAGAAATGATTGGTGTAACTTTTAGGGATGGTGTTTTGATGCATAAAACATGTTATATTATATATATACACACTAGAAGAGATCCGAAAATGCATTAAAACTTCATCGACTCAAACCCGCAAACTTGTTTTCGACAAGGTATTCGTTACTTACCAGACAGATGGAAAAAAATTACATAAAATTATAATAAGGGATACTTTAAGGGTTAACATACATTTTTTATGAAACATTCACCTTTTATAAAAAAGTAATTTGTACACCAATTTTGTTTTTAATAGTCGAATGAGAAAATGAGCTGATTTTTATTTATAGAAATAATGTTCTGTTACTTAAATGACAAAACTTATCAATACAAAGAAAAATTCTGGTGAATAACTTAAGCGAATTCTTTCCAATTTAAGTTTCTAATTTAAGGTAGGCTTTGATTTTGCACGAAATTTTGATTCACATGTTCTATTTATATACGGTTTACATGGGTTATAGTTAACAATTTTAGAATAAAAAATTACTTGTCACTAGTTGTGTTTTTCAATTTTAATACATTAATTTTATTTTTTACCATTTTGCTACTACTCTAACCCATATATATATATATATATATATATATATATATATATATATATATATATATATATATATATATATAAGGGGGTTTCAGAATAATAGGCAACATATATTCGATGCTTGCAAAGAATAGTAAACTGAATGGAAATAACAAGATTTTGTTGTATAAAATGGACATTAGACCAGTGATGATATATCCAGCACCCATATGGACGAATGCTTGAAAGAAATATGTGAAGATGTTACAATTACTTCAGAAAAAGATATTACGCACGGATTTAAACAAACGCTAAGGAAGTTGCACAGAGATGCGCAAATTGATACTGTTAAGAAGTTTATAGAGAATTTATGTTGGAATTTCTATCAACCAAAGTCCTACGACAATAAGTTAATTGAAAATACAAGTTCAGTGAATATAATTTTCCTGTGTAACCGGCTGGAACGAAGACAGAAAAGGGCGAAGCATATCCTACCGTATCACTTCGCAAGATAGAACAAGAATATGATGGAACACGTGATTTTGATTGGGATTGGGGTGGGGATTTAACTTATCTTTATCGCTTAAAATTTTTAATTGTTATATATACCAAGAGTACTAAGTTTTTTGAAATTTTTCCTAGTCACTGAAATGAAGTTGATAGAAGAAATGAAGTCAATATTTAAATAGATGTTAGATGTAGGTATTCAGGGCGTAAAAACTCCAAGAACTTCGGATACAGAAAAGCTGTTATTATATTGAACATAAGATCAGATCATCCAATAACAAAAATAAGTTAAAAAAGGGCTTCACATTATATAAGATGCGACCGGCTCCCCCCTTTCAGGGGAAGTGAAGATTACGTCCTTGCTTGCTCCCCACCTAACAAATTTACAAATTGTATACATAAATAATCCACGTAAAATGAGGGGCCTGAGATTTTAATTGGAAAAGTTTACAAAAACTAACAATAACAAAAATGTTAAAATGAGTAACAATTTTTTTCTAAAGGTTCAGTGAATACAAAAATTTAAATAAATTTCTTATCAATTTTACACTGAAACTGTATGTCATGTGACTGATATTAACTAATCAGAAGAGACCGCGTGACCAATATCAATCAATTAAAGAATGAACAAAACGGGAACGGCAACAATGTTTCATTTTTATAAAATAGAAATGACAAATAATATATATATATATATATATATATATATATATATATATATATATATATATATATAGTAAATATGTATAGTTAGAAGAAAAATAATTGAGATTTATGACCTTCAAATTCATAAACATTTGATTTTCCTAGCTTTTTTAAATAGTTCAGAACAGTTGGATGACTGAACGCCTAACTTTGTACAAGCTTTCGAATTGTTGTGTGTGGTTCTGATTCAACTAACGCTTTCAGTTAGTTATTATGCACTGAATAAGGACACGCACGACCTTCCACATCTTCAAGCCTCTCGTTACTAGCACGAAATTTTTGAAACCACAATTGCACCGTACGTTTCTTAACAGTACCTAAACCAAAAGTATCGTTTAGTTTACGAGCAGTTTCTGCTACTTTACCACTCGTTTTGAACTCATTCAAGAAAACTGCCCTTATTTACTTCTTTTTCATATTCAATTCAATAGCCCAATTTGAAGTAAAATTAATAATAAAACTAAAGTAGATGATACCAAAATACAGACCGAAAATACACTTTAAAATGATTTTAACATGAACACAAGAAAATGATGCTTTAATTAAAAAAAAATAATGTTAGGATTCAGAAAACAAAAACCGCAATTATTTTCCTATCAACTTAATATAAACAATATCATTTTATAGTTTACCCCTATAATATTGACTGATTTTCAGATGATATATATATATATATATATATATATATATATTGAAATATTTAGTCATCTTGTTAAAAGTACCCGCCATCACACACTATATTTATTGTTAAATTATTAATTAATATATGACATTTAGTACAGTTTATGTGAATTTGAATTTTATAAAAAATAGCTAATATACATGTGTTTAACTGAAGATTAGTGTACAAAACAATAATTTAAGCAGACACAAGACAACTAAACTATCTATTTTAAACAATTATTTTTAACTTCAATTGAACAATAACTTCGATTTTAAAGTCAGCACCCAATTATATGAATTTGTTCCTAGACAGACATTTTCTCTACAAGATATCTGGACAGAAAATTAAAATCAATACAAATATTTTTTCTTATCAATATATCCCATGTTACATGTGTATAAATAAATAAAAATGATAACAATAAGCTTTTTTAAGAGAGCTTCTATAAGAGTAAGGTATTACTCATACAACAGTTCTGAACCATTTAAAACAGCCAGGAAAATTAAAAAACTTAAAAAATGACAACTGACAACAACGAGCAAACTGAACACAAGTATCTAACAGCAATTATCAAATTTATAATTAAACCGCAATTATTTTCCTACCGACCTTGTATATATATACATACGAATAAATATGTATTCAAAAATACTGACTTGAAATGATATATGTGTTAAAGTGTATCAAATTGATAGTTTTAGTTATAAAAATTACTTCTTAGAAACAAAATGTGTTATCACACAATTGCATGTAAAACTGGAAATATTAGTATAAAAGTGAAAAATTATATTTTATGTGATTCTTTCACTCTGTTAGATTGCCAACTAACTTCATGATTCACACCTTCGTATAAAATTGATGATTTCAATTTATAGTTGGTAACTGGACAGCGGAGTAACATTTGTTTCTGTCATGTTTAAAAATAAAATTGTTATTTTCGAAAATAATGAAGTTATACGTTTGTTAATGTTTGCACTTATGCCAATGTGTTTGAACAGACTTTTACACATACAAACATAAATATACATATGTATATGTATATGTAAACCTAAACATTTATATACAACAGAATTATATTTGAAATTATTTTTAAAGTAAATTACAACGAATTTAGTACTAGACCATTTAATGTAGTGTATAGCAAAACAAATGTGAAATTAATAGCAAAACTATTTAAAGTATTTTTTTTGTATATTCTTAAACCATATAAGGTGTTATTTTATAGAAATAGAATCTTCTGAACGCACAAATTCTTCTCATATTGAATGTAACATTTCCGATTATAAACATATTAATAGAAAATAAAATACTTTACATAAATAATAAAATTATATATATATATATATATATATATATACATAATAATACATACATTTATATATATATATATACATAATTATACATATATATATATATATATATACATAATTATACATATATATATATATATATATATATATATATATATTTATATTTATGTATATATATATATACATATATATAACAGGTGGGCTAAAAAGTTCGTAGGGTGACACATAGATGGCGCTACTAGTATCAAATCCATATGATTTTTAGTTAGCCCTAACCTTCAAAAGACGCGTGTATAAATTTGACAGCTGTTTCACTATTAGTATCTGAGTTATAGCATTTTTAGTGAAAGAACTTTTGTTACCTTGAAAAAATGGATAAAAAGGAATTTCGTGTGTTAATAAAGCATTGCTTTTTGGCGAAAAAAAATACTGTTGAAACCAAGGCTTGGCTTAATAAACATTATTCGGACTCTGCACCAGGAAAATCAACCGTAGAGAAGTGGTTTGCTAAATTTAAACGAGGCGAAATGAGCACCGAGGACGATGCACGCAGTGGACGCCCCAAAGAGGCTGTTACCGACGAAAACATCAAAAAAGTCCACAAAATAATTTTTGATAACCGTAAAGTGAAGTTGATTGAGATAGCTGAGACCCTAAAGATATCAAAGGAACGTGTTGGTCATATCGTGCATGAATATTTGGATATGCGAAAGCTCTGTTCAAAGTGGGTGCCGCGCGAGCTCACAATCAACAACGAATCGATGATTCTAAGGAGTGTTTGGATGTGATTGTGTGTGTGATTCTAAGGAGTGTTCAATCGTAATAAATCCGAATTTTTGCGTCGATATGTGACGATGGATGAAACATGGCTCCATCATTTCACACCGGAGTCCAATCGACAGTCAGCCGCGTGGACTGCACGAGATGAACAGACTCCAAAGCGTGGAAAGACGCAAAAGTCGGCTGGCAAGGTTCTGGCATCAGTATTCTGGGATACTCATGGTATAATATTCATTGACTATCTTAAAAGGGAAAAACCATAAACAGCGACTATTACGTAGCGTTATTGGAGCGTTTAAAAGACGAAATCGCGAAAAAGCGGCCTCATTTGAAAAAGAAGAAAGTGCTGTTTCATCAAGACAATGCACCGTGTCACAAATCAATGAAATCGATGGCGAAATTGCAAGAATTGGGCTTCGAATTGCTTCCGCATCCACCGTACTCTCCAGATCTGGCCCCCAGCGACTTTTTTCTGTTCTCAGACCTCAAGAGGATGCTCGCTGGATGGAAACTTTGCTCCGATGAAGAGGTAATCGCCGAAACTGAAGCCTATTTTGAGGCTAAAGACAAATCGTATTATAAAAATGGTATCGAAAAATTGTATGACCGCTATAATCGTTGTATCGCCCTCGAAGGGAACTATATTGAATAATAAAATCAAATTCTATCAAAAAAAAATTTTTTTCTATGCAAGCCTACGAATTTTTCAGCCCACCTGTTATATATGGAATTATAATTCGGACTGCAATTATTTATGACTGAATCTAATATGTTACGAATTTTTATTTTTAAAAATTAGACATTCAACGAGACAGAGATGATTAAAATACAGGACTTTATAAAAGAAGATCTGATAGAACACAGTCATCCCTGTGTAACAAACGTTCGAATACACATTCGTATCAGTATGAGTGTTAAGTGTTGTATGTTAAAAGAAATATGGCGGAGCGTTTTCCGCCCAACAGCTAATGGATACAGAGTGAGCAACAGCTATCTGCAGCCGGGTTCGTGGTTTTTTTTTTTTTTTTTTATATGAAACATCAAAAACGCTTTACATGCGTAAATAAACGTCACGTCGCGCGCTGACATCTTTCGGCGCCCCGTTTCGTCATCTCGGCAGTGGCGTTAATGCGCAAAGAAATCAATAAGCTATGTTTGCTGATAAGTCGTGTCATTTCCATGTTTTTTTTTTCATAGCTGCCGACATTATGGATAATATTTTTTTTAATAGTAGATCCATATAAATGACATGTCTGGGAGAACGAAGATGACGAGAATGTAAATTCTCGCGCGTTGATATGAATAAAAAATTGATAAGATTCTCGGAGATCAATACAAGAGAACATTAACTGATTTTTTTATTCATAAGTACAAATATATAAATACATAACTATATATATATATATATATATATATATATATATATATATATATAGAAAGAGAGAGCGAAAACCTTCCAAGAAGCAATTAATACATTTTAATACACATGGAAGTTAGTAAATGATTATAGTATTGAATCTCTAAAATATTATTATTTTTTTACCTAATATAATTTACAAATATTTTTTTAACTGTTAAAGCGTGCGTGAAAATAAAATCTGTAAATTTTATTCCCTATTGTTATATATACAACAATCAACAGCCTCTCTCAATCCAGTGCTGGATAAAGGCCGCTTCCAATTTGTACGAACGAATGCCTCTCTTTTCCACTGATTTCCAATATTTTTTTAATTTCCTTATCCCCACTGTTGACTGATCCCTTTCTTGATCATTTTATATTCTTTGGTTCCCAGTTAATAATTTCTGTTATCCATCGGCTGTCTTCTCTTCTTGCACCCTGTTCCATCCATTTTCATTTTAGACTCTTTCTTCCATCTGTGACTGATGTCTGTTTTTTTAATTGATATATGTATATATATATATACATATATATATATATATATATATATATATATATATATATATGTATGTATATTTTGTTTTCTAAATTATAACCTTATTTTTTCAATGAAAGTGTCGTTTCATCGTGTTTATGTTAATATCATTTTAAATTGCATTTTTTTGGTCTGTGTTTTGATAACATCGACTCTGATTTTACTATTAATTTTGCTTCAAATTAGGATACTGAATTAAAAATGAAAAAGAAGCAAATAGGAGCAATTTTTGTACGAGTTCGAAACGAGTGCTAAGTAGCAGAAACTGGTCGTAAATTAAATGATTTTAGTGTGGGTACTATTTAGGAATGTCCGGTGCAATGGTGGTTCCAAAGAATTCGTGCTGATGAAGAGAGGATTAAAGATGAAGAAGGTCGCCCGCGTCCTTCAGTTCAAAGCGACCAACTGAAGGCGTTAGTTAAATCAGAACCACGCACAATTCGAGGGCTTGCAAAAAAGTTAGGCGTTAGTCTTCCAACAGTTCTGAACCACTTAACCCATAACGGTTGGAAGGCTCCGTTACGGTGACATCACACTTATGCCATAGAAAACGAAATGCCTCAATACGGGGACATGTAAAGAATTTAGTTTTCATTTCATTTACTTATCATTGCTGTAGTTTTCTTCAATCAAATATTGCAACTTATTACATTAGATAGTTAGCTGATCATGTACTGACAAGAAATATGTCCAGTTATATAACGTTTTAAGACGTGAATATTATGGCATCTGCACAACAGTTTCGGTGCAATGATATTCATTGTAGTTTTGTTATTTAGAAGGTTACAACGTGTAAATATGATATATTTGTGATTTCCAAATTTCGAATATTTTCAATATTACAAGTGTTAGTTTACTTTTATAAAATAAATACACCTAATCAAATTTTCAAATTATAAATCATGAAGGAAATATATAAAGACATTGATTATGAAATTAACAGCAGTGAAGACGAGTGGATGTTTGATGTACAAAACATATATATGAAAAATGATTTTGATGAATATTTTGACTGCGAATATAACTCCGATAATAATATCAGTTCTGATAGTGATGTGGTGTAATCTAAACGGAAAAAAAATCGATGTCTTTCAAGTAGCAGTGAAAAAAGCAACAACAGCTCCAATGATGAATGCAAGAATGATGACGATTGGAAGGATGTTACAGAAAATGACCCTGACATAACTAAAATAGCTTTCACAGCATTTTTTAAGATACCGGGGCCCAAATTCCCCAATATGTAACGGAACCATTACAATTTTTCCAGTAATTTATCAACTGAATATCATCAATTTATATCTAAATAAACCAGTATAAATGTGTTATTTAAGTTTTCATTCTTATAAATGTTTTATAAGCTTTCACCTAATTTTCTGTCGTTTTATAGGTGAGTATTACAAAAAAATCTATCGACCATTAAGGGTTAAAACAGCTAAGAAAGTCAAAAAAGAGAAAAATGTATATGAATTTGAAAGTCATAATCCGCAATTATTTTTCTACTAACCTATATATTGCATTCTATGACAACCAAGTTTAATAATTATATAAAGATTAATGTCTAATATTTTGTAAGACAGTATTTTGACTGAGTGTATTTTAACATAAATCATTTATATTCTGTGACTATCTTGACATAATTTTAAAATTAACATACATCATACTGCCAATATTTAATTTACATATCTAGCATGTAATTTTTAATATTTTACAAAGAAAATTTAAAAAAAGAACACTCTAAACACATGCAACTATTCACATTTTTATAAAATATTTAAATATGTATTCATAAAACGCAACAATTATTTAAAATAACATGACAAATTAATGATTTATAATTATTTTGATCACGTAACATGTTCGTCCTTCCTTCCGAAAAGGAAAACTTATTATATTAAATCCATTAAAAGTCTGTACAAAATTATAAATCATGCACTAAAAATGATTTACTACAGTACTGTAACACTATTTGCCATTCATTAATTATATGACAGTACGTGACACTGAATTAGTGAACACGAGAGCGTGGCGATTTATTAAAAAATGAATTTTATAAACGCCATAATGGTTCTACTAGAACGTTATGAAACAAAAGCATTTTTTTCCAGTGTTGAAAAAGAAATATTCAACACCATTAGGATGTGTATTTCAATCATTCACTCTCAACATCCTGAATGAAAAAAGATAATCGAATTCATTTATGTCCCTACATTAATTAATACAAACGGTCGTCATTTTTAAAATAACAGAACAGTATTTTTTAACTAATCGTTTATAATATAATATTATATATATATATATATATATATATATAATTTTAATAAATCGATTCATCTATCTAAATCTATCAGACTTAAATAGAATTTTTTTAATATTTTTTTAAATAATATGTAATTCTATTTTCGTGAACTGAAATAAGTTCATATTTTCTTTTTATTTAAAGTAATTATAAAATTAACATTGAATAGATTTAAGTAACTTAATTTGTATCTTTTAACCCTTTAAGCGTTTATGTAGAGTATGCTCGTCATGAAAAGATGGGATTTTTTTGTTTAATGTCGAGTATACTCGCCATGTAGAAAAAAATTCGATTTTGTTAGTTATTGTAAAATTTAGGTAAAAAATATATATTTGTAATTTTATAGTACATTTTATAGAATATTTCTAAGCAGTTTTCTTTTTGTTTCGTGATCTTACTTCTGCTATTTACAGAAGGTATTATAGGGTGTAATAGAAAAACTTGTGAAGTGAATAATGTTTTGATTTATCCTCTCAGATGAGTTTTACTGATAGTGATGAAAATGTATCTTTACATCAAAGGAGAAGGAAAAGAGCGATAACACTTGTAATGTCTTCTGTTGAAAGTAGTGATGAGGTTGAAGAAGATAATGAAGATGCGGTTTTGCATACAAGAAAACAGAAAAGAATATCAGTAATTTCAACGTCTTCTGATGAAAGATGTGATGAGGATGAAGAAGGTAATGAACCCGATAAAAAAATAAAAAATTCAAACGTACAATGGAATATTAGAGGTAGAGAGCGAGCACGATTTAAATTTATTGCTCATCCTGGCCCAAATATCACTATTCCCCATTCTTCAAAAACCAAATCTGTGTTTTCTATGGAAATTTTTTTAGATTATGACTTACTAAACATAATAATGAAGAAAACTAATTTGTATGCTGAGCAATATTTGGAAAGTCGCCTGGATTTGAAACAACATTCAAGATTAAAAAAATGGATGGAAACAAACAGTAATGAAATATGATTTGTAAATTATTCACCAATAAAATTAAAAATTTCTCAAAGAAATAACCAAAAAAATTATCATTTTATTATAATTTAACTCAATCTTACAGCAAGTACATTTACTGTGTTTTCGTTGAGTATACTTGTCATCGCCTAGAAACAATTAAGCACGCCAATGCACATTCTTAAAATAAACAAAACGCTTAAGGGGTTAATTTCTCTTCACTTCTCTAATTCATTTTCGAAAATCATGAAGGTAACTGTTAATGTGGTCTGAAGGTATGGCACGAAGGCAATAATAGAAATAATTAAGCACACCAATGCAATTTCTCAAAATAAAACAAAACTTTTAAGGGGTTAAGTGTATTATTTATGAATTTTCCTTGTGGATTACACTTAATTGCTCATAAATTTCATATATATATATATATATATATATATATAATTTTGTTTACTTTTCAATGAAATTTTATCTAAAATTGTTTTTCCGTTTTTTTTTTGCATCGGCAATATTGAATCAAAGAGGATACCGGGGAATTCTTTCAAAAAAATTCCTGAAGAAAAATGTTTGAATTCAACACTGTATATGGGGTCCCCTAATTCAAATTATCCCGGGGCTCTATGAAGCTAAAACGCGCCACTGAAGTCGTAATGCGTTTTCAAATCTCTCACTGTTTTAGCATTTTTTGCATATTTAATGCATCACAACACTTTTCCCAAAGCTCTGATCATATCATTCAGTCGGCTACTTCAGAATTTTTTTTACAATTTAAATGCGAAAAGTATGCAAAGCTTAATATGATATGCCTAAATATGCAATGTCTAATATGATGCTTTTGGATGCCATAGTGTTCCTTACTGTTTTGTGAGGTTATGGCAACTGCTTGTCCAAAATATATAGAATTTTAAAATGTTGAATTTGGCACTTAAAAATCGTGAAGAAAAGAAAACATTTAATATAAACATTAAACATTTTCCAGATAAGAAAACATTTTAATTTAAAACAGAGTTTTGATGGATTCAACTTAAAAGCAAAGAATTATTTTTTACACTTAATATGTTTTATCGACAATGTGTCCTGAATCAATAACAGTTTGCTACATTCTCGACAGAAGTCCAATATCAATTAAATAGAAAATTTCAGTATAGAATCGAAAAGTAAACGTAGAGTGATTAGAGACCTTTTATTCATTGCAGTTTTTAAAGAATGAAAGGAATATTAGGTAAAACAAAACCTAGAGATTATTGTAAATCTGACATTGACTTCGATTCAAAATTCTTAATTTTTGAGATTTCGTTATTACTGTTTAAATAAAGATAAATGTTATGATGATAGAGCATTTCTCTTCTTCTGTAGTAAAAGTAATTTCATTAAACAGTCTCTAATTAATCGAATGATGATAATAAATATTCATCTCATCAATTTATTTGATGAGAAAATCTCCAACTGAATATTTTTTTAATTTCTGCTCAACTTTCAACATGTCTTCGTGGATGAACATAATCTATGATTTATGTAAATCTTGAAATTCTTTAATCAGTTATTTTTACGTTTAACTTTATAAAAGAGTTAAAAGGAGGTAAAAAATTCGTAGAATTGGAAAGAAGAGGGGTAAAATAAAACCTGTCATTATTTTTATTTTTTAATATATTTTTCCTTGACTCAATATTTATTATTTTCCAACTTTAACACCACTTTATCACAAATGTTTTCTGTTCAAATATCATGGTCTTATATTTTGGAACATTTCTTCTATCAAGTAGTTTATATATATATATATATATATATATATTGAACTCTATGTATCAACAAAAAAGATTTTACATTATTTTTCTTATTATTGAAGAAACAATTTATTTTGGAATAATAAATGTGTAAATACAAATTCGAAAATTGTGTCCATAATATAACAACAAGCGTATTTACTGTGTTTTCGTCGAGTATACTCATCATTGCTTAGAAATAATTAAGCACACCAATGCACATTCTAAAAATAAAACAAAACGCTTAAGGGGTTGAATAAAAAATTAAATGATTTTTTTTAATTTTTGCTTTTTTTAAATACTTTAATATGGAAGTATAAATTGAATCATCATTTATATTGTAGATTTTTATATAAATTCCTCGTGTCAATAAAATCCTACATGAAAAATTATTCACTAATTTTAAAATACATTTCGAGAAGTTTCCACAAAAAGTTAAAGCCGTACCTGATTTTTAAGGTTTGTAATTTATATAAAATATTTACGATCTGTACAAAAATACAGTTCCTGTGAAAAATTGCTTAAGTGAAATATAAATTCGTAACGAATAATGTCACTCTCCGTTAAATTACTTCCAGGCAGAGAAACGCGCCCACATAAAAATTTTACATACATTATTTATATATCAATGTATGTATATATATATACATATATATATATATATGTAATAAAAATAAGCAAATGTTACAATATTAGGAAAAACGTCGAAAGAATATTTTTTGTAGTCAAAAATTGTGGATCGCAATAAAAATGTAAAAGTATAATTTCAGTTCAAAAATAGCAGAATTTAATTTATTACTGATTTAAAACTAAGTAGTAGAAATCTAGAGATAAATTTAAAGAAAATATTCAGTTAGCATTGTATGCCGAAATATACGTTTGAGTGAACTTCTCATAATTTAGTTTCAAGTAATTAACTTTTTTAATAAATTATTTTCGGTAACGAATACTGAAGTTAATTAAAGTAATTTATAGTAATAATAAAAGTTTTTCAGTATATATTGATTTCTTTATTTCTCCAAACAATGAATTATACTATAGGTGAGTGAAAAACTGAATTCGAAGTTTTCAATATTTTATTCACTAGAGGTCAATATTTGTATAGATAGTTCAGTGTTTCATTGAACAGACTTGTTAATTTCCATATTTTTTCTATTCATGAACTTTATTAATAATTTCAAAGATTCGAATTACATTTAAAAATGAAACAATGTTTTCAATGATTACACCCAAATACTTTCTTTTCTATTATTAAAATTTAGTGAAATTGGTAATTTTTAAAAACATTTCTAATCAAATTGTATAGTAAATTAAGAAACACTAAAGTAATTAAATACAATTTCAACTATATTAGACCGAATATTTGTTAACTATCGGACCCGATCCATAAATATGTCGACAGCTACAGTACTAGCTTGGTAATTGTAACTAATTAAAAGCGAATTGTGTTGTAATTATTGGATCCGGTGAAATTATTGAACGGCGATTAACTATCACCGCGTTGTTTAATTTTGTCGCATTTACGGATATTTTGAAAGAACACAGAAATAGTACATTAATTCGAGCATTTTTTTATTTCCACTGGTATACATTAAATTTTAGAAAGCATGTGTGCTCAGATTATTGTATTTCAGTGTGATTTATTTACGCTATTAGTACAAGTGAAACTATTAGCTTGATAGGAAAATAATTGCGGTTTTTGTTTTCTGAATTCTGAAATTGTTTTCAATGAAAAACGTGTAACTTCATCGTGTTCATGCTCATATTTTCAGTCTATATTTTGGTAATATCAACTTTGGTTTTATTATTAATTTTTCTTCAAATTAGACTACTGAATTAAAGATGAAAAAGAAGTAAATAAGAGCAATTTTTTATATGAATTAAAAACGGGTGGTAAATAAATAAAAACTGATCGTAAACTAAACGATTCTTTTGGTATGCGTGTGTGTACTGTTAAGGAATATACGGTGCAATGATGGCTCCAAAAAATTCATGCTGGAGACGAGAGCATTGAATATATAGAATGTCAGAGCGTCCTTCTCCAATTGATACCGACTAACTGAAGACGGTAGTTGAATCAGAACCAAGCACAATAATTCAAGAGCTTGCACAAAAGTAAGGCGTTAGTCATACAACAGTTCTGGACCATTTAAGACCACTTAAATGAAAAAAAATTATACGAGACTGATGATCATAAACCGCAAGTATTTTCCTACCAGCCTAATATTAATGAAGAGATCACTCTAAAATACTGATTATTGAATTTGGAATCCTGTTGAGCTAAGTTCAGTTTGCATGCTAAAGTCACCAAAATAACATTTTGAAATTATATTTGTTAGTTCTGTTTTTCAACAGTGTATTCTCTTGACAATTCTTACAAATTTACTTCGAATTATCATTTATTACCTTTTCGGGTATCACAAAGTATATAATGACACAATTATATTTACCATAGGATAGACACAAATTTTGTTACTAACCATGTTCTCTGCTGTTTTGTAAGATTACGTTTTATTTTAAATCATGATATAACAATATACAAACTTCAATGACAATCCGTCAAAACAAAAAAATGTTGGAATTTATTTGAATTTTCAATAATTATAGATAAAATAGTATCTACAGTATAAGTATAGAATTAGGTATCAATATAACTACACCGAAATATATTTTAAAATATTATTATTAAATTTCTAAAAAATGTATCTACCGCTATGTATCCCTATTTAATTAACACATCCAGTTGGTCGTTACGAACTGAAGAAAGACACCCGCGACCTTCTTCAAGGCTTTCGTCCCCAGCACGAAATTTTTGGAACCACTATTATGCCGTACGTTCCTAAAAAGTACTCACACCAAAAGTATCGTTTTGTTTACGAGCAATTTTTGCTGCTGTACTATCCGTTTTGAATTCAAACAAAAAATGTTCTTATTTACTTCTTTCCCGTCTCTAATTCAGTATCTCAATTTGAAGAAAATCAATAATAAAACCAAAGTCGATATTGTCAAAATAAAGACCGAAAATGTACTTTACAATGATATTAACATAAACATGATGAAATGACAGAGTCACTGAAAAAATTAAGGTTAGACTTCAGAAAACAAAAACCGCAATTATTTTCTTACCAAGGTAATATTGGAAAAAAATTAAAAATTTCGGTGAGTGAAAGTTTGTTTTGTCAATGCTTTGGTTCAATTATTTAAAATTTAAATAAATTACCGCTTGTTTGCGTTTTTGAAGGGTTTGAAGTGGATACTGTGAAAGATTAAATAACATGATTTAATGAATAAACATAACTGCACTAAATAATAATAAACACGATGAGAGACAGAAAGATATCCATTTGACTCCGTATTCTGCATGTCTTCCAACAAAGAAAAAACGCCTGTAAACTACAAAAATCAATTGGTTTTGTTTTTGATGCAGGTCTTGAATTCACGATATTTTAAAGAATTAGTTTCAACATTTTAAAGCGGGTGATTTTGACGTCAGTGATCGACCACACTCTAGAACACCGTTTAGATTAAAAACCGATGATTTACAAGGATTATTGAACAAAAATCTATCTTAAACGTAATAGAAATTCGCGGAACAACTGGAAGTAAGTTGCTAAACGATTTCACAAGATGATAACATTCATAAGCTCGGAAAGGAGGATGAAACCACTCCAAAAATAGCATTGAACGTCGGTTCATTCTCATTGCTTTCCAGACAATGTAAGGATTTTTGAAAAAAAATTGTGATAGGAGAAGAAAAATGAGGTATATACGACAATCCTAAATGCAGACATTCCTTGGTAAATTCTGAGCATATATATCAAAGAAGAAAACAAAACTCTCTTCTAAAAAGGAACTTCTATGCATCTGCTAGGACATAAATAGTAGGATTTTTTATAAACATCTGCAATCGGGTGAAACACTTACTGCCGAGTATGTGGTTGTCAACTGAATCATTTAGCTGACAAACTGATACAGAAAAGACAATTTAAGGAGGCCGGAAGATCATTTTGCTGCACGATAACACTATGACGCATGTTGCTTTTACTACTCAGCAAACAATCTTTAATTTTAACTGGTAAATACTACCGCATGAGACATATTCACTGCACTTGACGCCTTCAGATTATCATTTATTCCGGTCAATGCAGAATTTTTTAGCTAGGCAGAGAATTGTACATATAGCTGAAAAACGAAAATAGATCAACAATTTCATCATCTCTAAGCAGATATCTTTTTTTCTAAGGTATTCAAAACTTACCTAATAGATGGAAGAAGCTTATAGAATGCGGAAATAACTATTTTGATAATTGAATTGTATATATATATATATATATATATATATATATATATATTATGAAAATAAGAGAAAACTTATCAAAAAAAGATAAATTTTACACTCACCTAATATATATATATATATATATATATATATATATATTATTTTGGTAGGAAAATAATTGCGGGTTTTGTTATGATTTTAAAGGTCATAAATCGCAATTATTTTTCTACCAGCCCAATACATATATATATATATATATATATATATATATATATATATATATAAATATATATATATATATATGAATGTAGACTAATGTATGTATGTACTGTGCGTGAAAGTTAACAATTTCGTGTTCAGTTAGTGGTGAGGGTGGAAGTTAATTTATAAATAAATTTCAGAACCTACCATTTATGTACACAATGTACAGAAGTATTTTTTGGTTTCTTAATATTCTTACATATACCTTTCTCAAATATATACATATATATATATATATATATATATATATATATATGTATTATATATGTATATATGTATTATATATATATATTATGTGTGTCTGTGTGTGTGAATGTAGGCTATGCCACTGGCCTGGGACAAAAACAAAGTGCATAATATCAACAAAGTAGGGAGTCTATGGTGAATGAATGTGGAGTGCAGTTGGAGTCTACAGAAGTGGAGTAAAATTGAATCGGTCATTTCAAAAACTACATAAATCATATTTTTCAAAATTGTTTTTTTTTTCGAAATTATATCCTTGAGAGTAGCCTCATGTTCACCATAAAAATTACATTAGCCTGTTGTGTCTAGCTGTCGAACCTATCCACTCTTTTTTTTCTAATGACTGTGATTTCGAATTTATTAAAAAAACTGTACAAAAACATAATATTATATATGTGTAAAAGAATATTTTCATACGGTTACTCAATCCAATATTAAATTTTCAGTAAAAGAAGTACAAACTGAGGAGATTTTTGAATTTAGAAAATGGTGGTCATCATTTTACAAAAAAAAAATGTTTAACAACTGAATCTTATGAGAGAAGAGTTCCGAAAGACTGGAAAAAAACATTTGTTCCTTCAACAGATATGAGCTTTCTATACGATGCTAATAAAATTGGGATGGCGGAGGCTGAAGAATTCATAGATGATTCACCAAAAAACACACTCCAGTTACTAAAACATACTATGCTATGATTTCAATTCCTTCTCCAAAAGTATATGGATCAAAAATTTCGATAAAGTATAAAAAATAGACATTTTAAAACAAGAGAAAGATAGCATCTTGGACAAGCACACGTCATTTAACAAAGAAATATTCAGCTGTCCAACCAAAATAAATGCAAGGAACTCTGCTAGAATCCGATGGAGATTATGATTAGAGGCACCTTAATATTAGATTATAAGCGAGATACATATTTGTATGCTATAATATAATGTCTTTTTAATAGAGAATCATATTAAAAAAAATCTTTCTTAAACAATTCACTATGCATTTAATACTATTCTCTGCAAAAACAACATAAGTCAAAACAATTTACTTTGATTTTTTTATACATTAAGGTTTCATACGATAATAACTATTAGGCAACTAGAAAAAAGCTCAAAAAATATATAAACAAGGGAAATCTTTAAAAAAAATTATTATTTTTGTATTACGCAGACTTTACTGAACCTGTAAAATTTAAATTTTCTGACTTAAGTAGTTTTTGACATGATCGATTCAAATAAGATTGCTATTGTAATTGTTGTGATTCTTATAACTGACTAATACATTTTTATCGTATTCCTTTTAATTAAAATATATATTTATATATATATATATATATATATATAGAGAGAGAGAGAGAGAGAGAGAGAAGGAGAGAGAAATTTGAGAACTTATAATTTAAGAATATGTAGAATAAAAATTTTCAAAACTGTTTTTTGTCAATCTGATATATTTCTTTATACTTAAAAAACCTGTAAATAACTATAATCATCAAAAATGAAGAAAAATAAATATCTTGTCACTCCTTCTACTAAATATTAATAAATTATGTTGACAATATCCTTTTTATATGAACTCAAATCATTTTTCACAAAGGTCGCCAAACAGACAAAAAATTTAATCAACAAATAACACATTGCATAGGGTGGTGTTAAAAAAAGTGTTTATTATTTACGAGCATGTGGTATGGAAACTAAATAACAGTCAGATGAATGAATCGCTGATTCTTGTATTAACTGTGGATACTGTAGATCATGTACACTAGTTTATTGTTAACGAACATGTTTTTTTTTTGAAAATTATGAAAAAAAATACTGTGCAATTTAAACCTACGTTGTACGTTTAATTGCATTGATAATTAAAATTGATGAGTTTGGTGTGGTATTGATAGAGTAATAAAGGTTTCAAATTATGAAAAATATTTCAGAGTTACTTTCAGTTGATTTTTTAATTATAAAATTGTTGCAAACTGTTTAAATCTTATATTATTTACATACTAAAACAAGTATGTTTAGTTGTATTATTAATTTACATAGGTTTAACGTACTTAATAATGTACAGCTTTCTAGTTTTCATATAAGGATGGTAGGAAAATAATTGCGGTTTTTATTTTCTGAATTCCATCATTAATTTTTTCAATTAAAGTGTCATTTCACCCTGTTCATATTAATATCATTTTAAAGTGCATTTTTCGATCTGTATTTTAGTAACATCGACATTGGTTTTATTATTAATTTTGCTTTAAATTAGGCTATTGAATTAAAGATGGGAAAAACCAAAAGAGAGCATTTTTTTGTATGAGTTCAATATGGGTAGTAAAGGAACAGAAACTGCTGGTAAACTAAACGATGCTTTTAGAGTGTGTACTGTCAAATAACGTACGGTGCAATTGTGGATCCAAAAAATTAGTGCTGGAAACAAGACCCTTGAAGATGAAGAAGTTCGCAGGTGTTCTTCTTCAGTTCATTAAGACCAACTGAAGGCGTTAGTTGAATCATAACCACGCAAAACAATTCGAGAGCTTGCACAAGATATAGGAGTTAGTAATTCGATAGCTCTAGATCACTTAAAACAGATAGGAAAACCAAAAAAGAGAATAATGTACATGAATTTGAAGGTCGTAAACAGTAATTATTTTCTATCAACCTAATATCATGCGGCATGATATCTTCTTCTTATCCTGGTACCGAATGAGCTATCTGAATCCAATTACAAGCAGCGAATAAACATCTGTACTTCTCTTTTTACCAGCTTTGAATACAATCCGTTTCTTCACCGCTTTGTGACAGGTGATGAAAAATGGAAACTTATCATAATGTCGTAAGAAAAATACAGTGGATAGATAAGAATAAGAAGCCCTTATCAACAAAAAAAGAGAAATTCCATCCAAAAAAAATACTATTGTCTGGTGGGATATGTACGGCATCATCCACTTTGAACTATCAGAACAAAATAAAACAATTAATTCAAATGTCTTCTCAACGGCTTTTACGCTTAAACTAAGCATTAATTAAAAAACGCCCACGATTAGAGAATAACAAAATGGTTTTGTTCCACCATGATAACACTAGACTACACATGGCACTGACAATACTACAAAGAATTAGAAAATTAAATTGGGAGCTCCTGCCACATCTCTTTCTCGCCAGATACTGCTCTCAGTGATTATCAATTATTTTTGGCTCTTCAGACTTTTTTACCAGGAAAAAAATCAAACAATGAAGATGAAGCCGAAAAAGAAATTTCGTGGTTTCTTACATCAAAATCAGTCCTTTTAAATAAATGAAATTAAAAAATTATCTGTAAGATGGCAATAAATTGTTGATAATGAAGGAAAATATATCATTGATTAAAATAGTAAAATGTATTTTATTTGCATTGTTTAAAAAATTATCAAGAATACTCACAAATTTATAGAGTCACCTGATATACACACACACAGATTTTATATATACATACATACATATATATATATATATATATATATATATATATATATATATATATATATATATATATGTCTGTGTGTATGGATAAAAAAATGATTGAACATACTCATTGGTTACATAAAAATAATGATTTAAAATTCGACAGAATTCCACGTACGACATGGCTATGAATATTTACAAACGAAACGTTGTATAAAAAAATTAATGGTTGTATAAATTTAATGTAAGTCTATAAAAAGCTCATAACTGGAGTTCATAAACTGTATCACAAATATCGCTTTTAAAAATACACCGTCGAACATTCAACGTAAGGCTGTATGTACGCGAATTCCATTTTTCATTGTATAAAAATCAGAGTCTTGACTTGACGTCCATTAACTAAAATACCGCGTAATTAATCTAATGAATATAACAACAATTCGCTACAGATCATCCATGTCATCGAAAAACGAATGGAAAAGTTCGTCGAGAGAAAAACGGGTAATGTAAAGTCACTGTTTGGAAAAAGGAAAAATTAATAAATCAAAACAATATAAAAAAGCTGGTCTCATATTTTTGTGCTTTTTGTATTTCAAGTGTGATGAAGTTTTATTTTTTCCGTATACAAAATAAACAATGATTATTAAAATAATAGAATAAAAAAAATATTTTATTACAAAATAAATAAACTTTATCTTTTGAAATGTTAATGTTGATACAGAAATCATCGCTTAATAAATGTATAAAATAAACAGGTCATTAATTAAACATATATACTTTTCGAGTCTATGATATATTATTGGTCATTCTATTATAATTTACAAAGTTAATTAAAATGTTACATGACGCTAATCAAAAAATGAGGCGCAATGAAACCACAGACAAGCTAATCAAATGTTTAATATTTTTCTTGATAAAACAAACAAAAGAAACATAAATATTGAATGGTTAGGAAAAACGATTATTTGGTACAATTTATTAATAGAAAATAATTACATATAAAAAAAATTGGCAGGTTGTGTCGGAGTCACTACCGCTGAGGTTTTTTTCGGAAAACGTCTCATCTAAGCGGTGTTGTTGAGGCGTGATGTTTGTAGAGTTGGTAAGAAAGAAATGAGCACAACAAAATTGTGTGTGTTTTTATTTATTTCTCACATTGCTGACTAGTTTTTAAAATTTTGTTAAAGTCAGGACAATGGTACGAGTAGTGCAGTATGTAAAACTAACATGCTACACTTATGTCTCTAGAGAACATTAAGTCTACAGTGGTATTCTTTCAAGTTGTGAAGTCAGTTGGATCTGTGGCCAAGACCAATCAAAACTTGTCATTCTGAAACTGTTTCAGACGATTGTTCGAAGCATCAATGTTAATGTCCCCGGTGAGCAGAAGCGGTATGTTGGGATGGCAGGTCCAGTCACTAACTATTGTTCTAACATGCTCTGCTCTGTGTAGTAAAGCATTAGTTGAAAAAGATACATCTCGATATAGTTGAGTGGCAAGTGTGTTTGCTTCAGCGGATACGCGAAACCGTTAATTTTACTCAACATTGGCACCTTTCTTTGCTTTACTAATGTAAAGCAGTTTGAGCACAACATGAACTGTTACCGTCTTCATCTGTAAATTCCTGTTGTAAAAATTGCAACATAGCTGCATTTGGTCGTTTTAAATTATTTTGAAACCGTATGCGGTCACAAACTTCACAAACAGAACCCAACTTTTCGCTATAAAATGTCTTTTCAAAGTGCTCCGTCGCCAGACGTCAATGGATTTTAAACGCTAAATCTCGATTCTCAAACGTTACATCTGCTTCTGTTTCGTCACATTCCATTGGTTCCATTTCACTGTCGACATCTATTCCCTGTGAACTTGCATTAGGCTTTGCAGCGTTCGCGTGACTTTTGTTCGCCTCAACTTGTCGACGCTGCCTCATCTTCCTTATTCGTTCTGCTGCTGTCATAGGGGCCTTTTTGGATTCCTCATTTAGTCTTCTTTCGCTTAGCAACCTTTTTCGATACTTATTCGCCTTCTTGTTTTGAAGATATTTGGACATTTTTAAAATTTTAGAGAAAATGAGCCCAGGTTCAACATTTTATCAGTGTATATCTTTTCAATTGGTTTGACTATTGTCACTATTAGTATTATATTTTATAGCACTTGTCCAGCTCTGTGAACGATAGCTCACAGAACATCCTACGCGCATGCACTCTTGAGCTACATGAATTTTTCCGCGCCGTGAAACGATATTACAGTACAAATTGTCGACCGACAATGTTGTGGCGGCCTGTGAGGTCACGCGCTTAAGTTTAACATTGCCTAACATTCTTACATCTTTGTTCTGATAAACCATGTATTGCTTATTTAGATATGCATTATAGTTTTAAAGTTAAGATTTGTTGAATATACACAAAATTACTGTTACTATTTGTTGAATATACATTTACATATTACTGTTACTATTTGTTGAATATACACAATAACATCGACTTTCACATAGTTTCCACCCACATTAAACCCGCGGTGTAAGACGTTTTCCGTCAAAAATGTTCTGTAAAATTTGAAAAAATTTACAAAAAATGTTTTTGAAAAAACGTGTAGAGATTTTATAGTAAATTATTATTAACGATGACACTCGAAGTTACACGACACATTATATAAGTGGAGGGATTATAATATTATATATATATATATATATATATATATATATATATATATATTACGATATTGAGCGAATATATGCGATAGGAGAGAAGTGAAGTTTCAACAACCGTAGCAAGTAGGGGGAGGAGCCTTCTAGTAATTAAGTAAAAAAAATTATTGAAAAAATAATAAGTGAACGATTACTTAGAAAAAGTTCATATTTAAAACAAAAATATTCTTTCATTTATGAAAAAGTATTTTATTAATACAGAGTGTGCTAATGTAGTGAGATGTAAACTCACTTACCTTCTCACTCCAAGTTACCATTGAAGTGAGAAAGGAAAATTAAGTGACATTGTTAGTTATTCATAGTCATTAAATAATCATTGAGCAGTGGTCCGATGCATATCCAACTTTCGCTGTGAAACAATTTTACAAAAATGGTGTTTGCTCCAACTCTACAACGGCTATTTCGCAATTTGTAACATTTTGGATGGTGGGAAGATATCGACTGATTATGCTATCAACTTGTGGGTATAGAAGTTTGAAGAAACTAGTTCCACATTAAATTTGAAACATCACGGACTCAAAAGAATAGAAACAATTTATCGCCCCAAATGAAGACTTTGAACGGGACTCGGCCCGAAAATCTCCTTTTCGGGCTGCCAAATTTGCTTTTCTTTTGTTGTCATGATACGAAAAAAAGGTAAAAAAAGTCTCATGAATTATTCAATGACGTAAGTAAATTCGTCACTAACTCCCGGACTATTTGTGTGTATCAATATTAGAATATTTTATATACAAATGGATAATTCACATTACCTTTTCAAACATCCATATCCATTATATGTCCAAACTGCTGTTTAAGGTGGCTCTAAGATTATAGACAATCCTTAAAAAAGATATGAAACTAAATAATTTTGTTAATTTACTCAATGCAATTAAAACCAAATTCGAGATGGGTTACTGTGTAAATTTTTGAGAAAAGTATCTTTAAAAATGCAACTTTTCACACGGTCTCGGTAAATTTTTACTGTAAAAATGAAGATTCAAAGTCATCAACGAGTAGAGATTAAACATATTTTGCTTTGGTGAGTAGGACTACTATTTAATTGTATTTTTATTATTTATATTAGGTCGATAGAAAAATAATTGTGGTTTGGTATAAAATTTGAAGGTCCTAAGCGGAAATATTTTTCTACCAACCTAATAAATAAAAATTTACAATAATATTTTCTGTGGCTCTTGAACATTCAAAAATGTATGCAAAGTATTATATGTGGCTCTTACCATCGAAGAAGTTGCTCACCATTGGTAGACAATATGAATAAATTATACATTTCTTAAGATGAAATGTATAATTTGCATGTAAAAATATAAAAAAAGCAATTTTTTGTTAGATATCTCTACACTGTTGTAAATATATTTGGTATTTTTCTGTCCGGATTTTAAAACATCCATCCATTTAAAAGCTTAAAAAACATCAATAAATTATTTTAAGTTTCTTGTAAATAAAACTAATACTGCGAAACATGTGTCGAACAAACCCTAATCACAAAATCAGTGAGAGACAAAATAGTTATTGATTTTTTTCAATTTGCTCACTGGCTTTCAAACATAAATGATAGAATACTAGTAAAACACAGTAGGGATATTTACGAGGTTTACACATACATAATTATAATGTAGGAATTTCGAATTTCAATTCTTTTTTCTAATTATTTGTTATGAGTACCTAAAATATTTCTTTTATTAGAACCAGTACGGTGAGAAAACAAAGTAAGGTGTATTGTATATCACATGATTTAACAACAAAACTTTTGTTTGACATTCTAAATTGGGAATAATTCAAGTAAGAATTGCTCAGATTAGAATATATGATTGTTTAGTAATCTGAGTACACTTGTCAAAGTTAAACATTAGTGTATATATATATATATATATATATATATATATATATATATATATATAGTAGGCAAAGTCCGACGACCAAGCAAATTGCAATTTACCCTGGTTGCGGTCAGTCAAAGTCCGAAATAGAACCTCTACTGAGGACTGTACACCTGCGCTTGGCCAGGTCAAAAAAGGAGGAGAGGGAGGAGAAGAGAAGAGTCAGAATCAGGATGGGGATAAAGATAAGGTTAAGGGTGAGAATGAAAGTGTGAGTGAAGGTGTGGATGAAGGTGATCTAATTTTAATTTTATAAAGCAGGATATATATTGACTAGTCAAAGTCGAACTTTGACTGATGGCGGACGGGCAAAGTCGGATTTTGCCGATAACTTTTATATATATATATATATATATATATATATATATATATATATATATATATATATATATATAGGTATATATAATTTTATATATATAGATATATATAATTTTATATATATATATATATATATAATATATATGATTATATATATATATATATATGAGGGGACGTCCAAAAGTTTGTAGAAAAGGAGGAAAGGAGCGCGGGAAGCACTTCTCGTTAGTTACAGTCCAACGAAGTACTCTTAGTTAGCGTAAAAGCGAAATGTGATGTTGCCATCACAGTACTCACCGCTCTGTCACCGAAAGAACAACAACTCGGAGTAACTACAAAATCATAGAGAATAATAAAGTACGCGCTGTTGTTAAATTCCTTACTAATCAAGGAAAACCCCCAAAAGTCATCATAGAAGAGATGTCTACCTTTTACTGAGATCGTTCACTCGGAAAGAACATGGTTTATAAGTGTCATTCTCTATTGAAACAGGGAAGAGAAGACGATTACCGCTCTGGACGTCCGGACGAGGCAACCACCTTAGAGATTATTGAAAAAGTCGAAAATCTTGTATTGGAAAATGATCAACTGAAGAAGAAACAACTCGCAGAAATGATTGAAGTATCTAATACAACAATTCTCAGAATCTTTCATGATTATCATGGCATAACTATGGTGAGTGTAAGTTGGATGCCGAGAATGCTTACGTCGGTGCAAAAGAAGTAACGAATTGCGTGCAGTCGGGAGTTTTTGGAGCTGTGTGGCGACGACTTTCGTGCGATTTTGGATACAATTGTTACCGGAGACGAGATTCGGCTCTGTCACTATGAATTTAAAAGTAAACAGGAGTCTATCCTGTAGCTGAAAGAGGGTACCTCCACCCAAGAAATTAAAGGTGTCGCAGCCATCGGGAAAAACGATGGCGACTGTGTTTTGGGATGTAAAAGGCATTCACTTAATTAAATACAAGAAAAAAAATGTCAGCATAACTGGAAAGAGCTATGCGTCGAGTATTCGTAGTATTCGAGAAGCCATTAGAGACGTGGAAAATGGAAGAAAATTTTTTTGCAAGACAATATTCCGGTACACTAAAATAAGATTGCGATGGCTGCTGTGACTGAGTGTGGCTTCCAAGAACTCATCCATCCACCATATAGTTCATATCAGACCCTGTGCCACTAATCTACATCTGAAAAGAGACAAGTGGTAAAAAGTATCAAGACGATGAAGAAGTTAAGTCTGCTATTTCAGAGCATTTTCCAAAGAGGAACAAAAAGAACCTTTTTTTGAAGCTCTTGAAAAGTTCATTGAGCATTGTAAAAAATAGATTAGTAAAAAGAGAGAACATAAAAATAAAAAAATCAGCTCAATAAAACTTTTTTTTGTCTTTTTTTCCATAATTTTTCAGTTCGAAGTTGTGCCAGCGATGCGTGTGTGGTTCAGGGTTTAAGTGCGAGGTACGAGGATCTATAACATAAATTCTGAATGAAAGGGAAGTCCAAAAATTCTGGGGACACCTCCACAGAATTTTTAGACTCTTATATATGTCAGAACAGTTCCCGTACTCGACCTCCACTTGTCACTGTCACCAGATCTAGATAATAGAGCGAGGCTTGGATGACGGTGAATGCGCGCGGGTGATCGCAGAGTGCGAGCTTGTAGAACCAGACTATAGAGAAGAATGATTATTGTAGAGAAGATTTCGGTGATGTGCAGAGAGTACGAACAAAACAGGAGACGTTCGGAGAACGTCTATAAGAATATCTATAAGTAAACATGCATATAATGGTGTTTCTGGATGGACTTCATAATATCATTTAAATATATTGTATATATTATATCTGTAGAATCTATATATTTCGGGTACAATTAAAAACATGCCAGAAATTATATATATATATATATATATATAAATATATATATATATATATATATATATATATATATATATAAATTGATTATATATGAAGAAGATATTGACGACCTTATCGATGATCTTGTCTATATAATACAAAGACTATGATATTTTTTTATAAAAGTAGACTATACTTAAATTCATAGTAACGGATATCAACCCATTTACAAAATACATAAGTTTAATACAACGTACACGTGAAAAATGTTATATACAAGTAACAACCAATCAGAGACAAGAATCGAAGTATACAACAAATATGCAAAAAAATACATAGTATGCACATGTATGTAGTTTTATAGTATGTACTGAAAATATGAAAATCGTAGATTATTTACGTGTATATACCCATACATAAATATATATATAAATATATATTTATGTATAGCATAAATATATATATATATATATATATATATATATATATATATATATATATATATATATGCTGCATACTGCATAAATATATATATGTATATATATATATATATATATATATATATATATATATATATATATGTATATATAGAACTAACGATAGTTAAGACGAAGATATTTCTACCAAAACCAGTCAATATGACGGGTCTTTAAAAAATTCGTAATAATAGAATATTTTTATATTTATTGACTTATTAGTTTCTTACAAGAGGAATTCCATGTTATGTAGTACATTTTTGGTATCACATATTAACCCGTTTGAGACCATGTTCCCTAAATGAGGATTGGCACATTTTATCACTTACACATTAATAAAAATAATAATTATAATAGAGAATATATGCTTTGGTAAAAAAAATTAAAATAAATTTTCATTTCAAAGTTAAGTTATTCTTATAGTATAAAGTAAATTATTAGGTATAAAAAGTTTTAATTTGTCACATTTCTTACAAACGTGGTTTTTCTTTTGAGTGTATTTTCCGCATACATATTTTTTAAAGATATTACAAATGGTGATGGCCTTATTATTATTACAGTACCCTATTTGACACCATTTGCGTGAACACAATGAGCTCTTTGAAGCTGTTTATACATTAACTTCTCGTGATTCCATCGCTGGTTTTACATTTCCAACAGCATTTTCAGTGGCAAGTTCATCTGCTTACCGTTCATAATATTACCGTTAATTTACCGTTCATAATATTTTTTTGGTACATCCTGTTGGACCGGGTACGTCTTTGAAAATATTATGAAGTGATAATCTGCCAGGAATAGACCCTTTTTGTATTTTTTCCCAACTGGTTCCGTTTACAGCAATTTCATTTTGATTATCTTGTAGCATACTTTCATTTTCATCTTCAGAACTTGAAACTACTCGAGCACATCTTCTTTTACGTAAATTCAAAATATTTTCAAATTCACTATCACTTTCTGAGGAATCGTGAGCATTTTCTTCATCTAAAAGCTCATTACCACTATTCTCACTATCAAAATGTTCATCGTGAATACCACATAGTTCAGTTTCAATTCCTTCTGGTTCACCTTCACTGTCATAGAGTTCATCATCCTCGATATTAGAGCATTCGATTCGTATATCGTTCAGTTTTTCCAATAATTCAGAAATTTTCAATCGTTTTGCCATTTTCAGGACTTATAAAAATAAAATAAAACTAGTGATTACATAAAATTTATATTTGTAATCATTCACTCACACTAATTTAAATAATATGTCGTCCATTATAATTTACATAATTATTTTTTTATTATTTATTATATTATATGAGTGCAACATTCAACAAAAAATTCAATAAACATATTACGTCTCCAGACCTAAATGAACGTCTAAATATATTTTCGATTGAATGCATTAGTTTTGCATTACCATCATGATCGATCGATTCGGAATTTTCATGATAATTTTCACAACCATACTGAATGAGACGCGGTAAAAACTCTAAGAATGTGTGAGAAGTTGTACAAAACGTGTAAACTGATTAAGTCATGTTCGGTAAACAGAATGTAGGACATTTTTACACATTCACAGGTAGCAGTCATGTTGACTGGTATTGGTATAAGTAGCCATGATACAAAATTATTTTGATTTTGAATAAAAAAAATAAAAATTAAATTCATTATACTATTTTCTTAGTTATCGCTGCAAAAGCCATGACATCGTTGCGAAAAAAATGTAACATGAAGTAGGAATTTTAAAATAAAATCATTAACAATCATTTTGACTGGTGTGGTAGTTCTAATTTTAATGTATATATTAGGTTGATAGAAAAATAATTGCGATGGTAGTTTTAGTGTTAAACAACTTTTTAGTACAACACACTAAAAATTATTAAAATTTTGAGAAAAATTCTTAGTTGCACAATTATCATTAATTAAACTTATATAACATGAAAACAAATTAAATCGATAAGAATGTGCATTATTTATAATTCTACGAGTCACTGTAAGATATATATATATATATATATATATATATATATATATAATATTAATTTGTTAATATTAAATTGTTTACATAATTTTATAAAAGTAAAAACAAAACGAACCATTCCTTATTATGAATCAGTAAAACTAAACACTAGACAAGTGAATTAAAATTTAAAATCAACACACCTGACATTTTATCGAATAGTTTTGCATATTTTGAACGAAATTCCTGAAGTGTACATACCTGTAACAAAACGATCAAATATTAATTTATTATTAATAAAATGGTTTTTGCATTATGAATCATTTTTATGACATTAACTAACAGTAAATATTACTAATAAAATATTATAAATTCTAAAGAATTTTTATAGAACCATATTTAAGGCAACTAGCCGCCTTAATCCTTTTAGTACTTTAGAACAAATATATTGGTACTACATTTTTCCTAATACCTTCAACCGATATATCGGCTTCTTACTTTCAATTCAATTTTAACACATGTAATGACACTATTTCTATAAAATGAATTTTTATAGTAGAAAATATTTCCACTCAGCAGAAATATACATGTTTCGTCTCATATAAGCGCAAATACTCTAAATTAATGGAACTGATTTTCACATGTTGACTTGTGTTTCAGTGCACTCGTTATAAGCTTTCTATTTATATCATTTTGTTAAAAAGTGCATATAATTTTGTATTCCACTAAATACAATTGTTTTTATTTAATCAAAAATATGAAAATGTTTGTACAAGTGAAAATTTTTCCACAGAAAAAAAATTTTTTTACCGTTCATTATAACCTTTTAATTTATGGGAAATATTCATTTTGTTCCATTTATATAAAACTGCATACATTTTACAATAAAATACAAAAAAAAGTGTAATAAATCTCCTTTTTTTGGAAAAAATATGTTAATTATAACAAATGTGTTCAAAAATACTTTATTTTCAAAATATTTTTGGGCAGTACATACAAAATTTTTAAGGTAGTTAAAGGGTTAAGGTATTGTTATTTAATTATTTATTACCTAATTATCTATTGATTATATCAGAAAATTACTCACTTATTCCTTTATATATATATATACAACGTAAGTACATATATATATATATATATATATACAAGGAGGCTCCGCCCCACACTCACTTCGCTCGTCATCTTCCAGGCTCGCTGATTTAGCCCACTTGTCTATTATAAGTAAGTTAGTCTAATGAATCTGGCTGTGGAATATTGCATCAGAATGGACAATCTAATCCTGGTTGGAGGATGATGTGATCAGAGGGAGGGGGTGCCTAGAATATAATGTTACTTTTATGAACTGTCAGATCTGACATTCTCGCGGCCAGAGTAAAAAAGTTATAATTCCAGATTTTTTTAAAAATATCTCACTTCTTGTAACTACAAAAAAAAATAAAAAACATTTTCTAAGAGATTTAATTCTCTATAGCTCTGGTTCTCCTACTTTTTTCCTGCATGAATATTTTTTTATTGCAAAAAAAAGACAATAAAAAAGTTTTTTATATTTTTCTCCTCTTTCGTTCATTTGACGTTAGAGATACTCATTAACAAAGTTATATACCATGAAAAAATCTACAACTTTTATATAAAAAAATTTTTTGTGCGATAAATATTTACTGTTTTATACCGCTACAAAAGGGCACGGAAACCGTATGCGGGGAACTGAAATATCGCTTCCCATGCATCGACTTGTACAAATCGGTGTTACGGTAGGCGAGGCTTTTTAAAACAGTGTAAACAATAAATATTTATCGTATAAAAAAAAAGTTTAATATGAAAATTGTTGATTTTTTTATGCTCTACAACTTTATTAATGAGTATCTCTAACGTCAAATGAATGAAAGAGGAGGAAAATATAAACAATTGTTTTAACCAGTTTTCTTGCAATAAATAAAAAAATATTTATCCCATGAAATGAAATATGAGACTAAAGATCGTAGAGAATAAATTCTCTACAAAATATTTTTTTAATTTCTTTTGTATCTATAAAAAGAATGGAGATATTTAAAATAAAATTTCAACTGGAATTTAACTTTTTTCTCGTGCTGGCTGGACAGCATAAGGTCTGACAGTTAACAAAAAAATAATTATAACCTAGAAAATCTCCTCCAATTCACAATCAGGATAAGATTGTCTATTATGATACAAGGATAGGCCTGAATTTTAGCCAGATCCACTGGACTATGTACATGTAACCGAATGAAATAATTAAAATGTTTGGATATCATAGAAGCCTCGCCCCAAATAAATAAGCCGACGTCATGGATTTTTTTATTTTTGTGAATAATTCTGATTTTATATATATATATATATATATATATATATATAAATTTAAATATATTATGGTACACTTTAGATATAAACCCTTCTTGCAAGTTTCAATTGACAAAATAAACATGAAATACATCAGATATTCTTGACAAGGGTACGCGGTATTGAATGTTTTATTTCAAAACTTTTCGTATACTCGTTAGAAACATCCTCATATACTTTACTAATTATCTAAATGGTGTTTAAATAGAACTAACTAAGCATGTTAATGTCACATTCATTCAACACATTTGTATTTAGTAAAATTTTGCTAATAATAGGACATTTGTGATTAAAATGTATCATAAAATAATATTTATTGAAAGGTTCATGGTGAATGAAATATTCAATTCGGTATGAAGAAGTGTATTAGAACTGATTACATTTTTTTTCAGTTTAAGATCGCTTTACTGTTAAATAAATTGCTAAGTAAAATAGATTTAAATAAAAATACATTCTTAATGTATAATATACCTAGTTATCCTTGCTCGAACTGGAAGAGATTATTGTTCACTGAAGGCACTGTCTTTTAGTGTTTAAATTGTACTGGAGTACCGATAAGTCGTTGCCAGTAATAAATTTTTTTAACAGAATATCAGAAGGATCCACCCCCTACTCGCTAAGATCATCTAGCCCCGGGGGTCACCACCCCTGCTCGCTTCGGTCAATCTCGTTAAGTGTTAACAATTTTTAAATAAAAAATGAACAATGAACCAAAATAAAGATATTGTGTAAAAAAATATTTTTTGATTTTAAATGAAACCGAGAAAATAGTGAAATTGAAAAGAAAACTAATTGTAATTTATTGTTGATTTATTACAAAACTTCTGTGTATACTATATTAGTAAGAGTTCAGCAGGAGGAAAGGCGTTGCGAGGAGGTGGTTTACACCAACAGGAGTAAAACTGCGATTTCAAAGATAAT
>CM068314.1:53699804-53719804 GCA_034766995.1 Acanthacorydalis orientalis
ACGATAGTGTAGACCAGTTTCAAGTCTGTAATTTTCGCACTCTTAACATATATGCTTGCATTTAGTATGAGGTGTAAAAATTAATTCGGTGCCTTTGAATTAAATTATTCATAACTCTGATTAAAATCGAAATATTTTCTTGTCGCTTTAAGAGTTTGAAGTGCCAACCTTAACATTTAAAAATATTAAATATTTTATCACAAGCAGTTAAAATAACCTTACAAAGCCAACAAAAGGTGTACTGGCGCATCAAATATGCAAAAAATGTTAAAACAGTGGAGAGAAGCGAAAATACATTACAATTTCATCTACTCAAGGCTACCATCATTTTTCGACACGAGATTCGTCAGTTACCCGACAGATTGAGCCAAGTTATACAAAATAACCAACCTTTTATATATATATATATATATATATATATATATATATATATATATATATATATATACATATACGAGGTCAGACAATTAAGTAATGCGACCGATTTTTTTTCTCTGCCTGTGGTAACACTGCGAACCTGTAACTCCGCCACCGTAATAGCAGATCCCTACTCTCTCGATTGAGACCTTGACCACCCTCGTACGATCATTTCTTCGCCAGCTGTTTAGTGTTTCGTAACAACGCGCGAGTAGTGCATGTCACGAAAATGGAACAGAGAAATTTAGAGCAACGGTGCGCGATAAAATTTTGTGCAAAACTCGGCGAAACCGCGACAGAAACTTATGAAAAAGTGCTTAAAGTGTATGGTAGTGATGCCCTGAGTCGTAGTCAGGTGCTTCGGTGGCATGCCGATTTTAAAAAAGGCCGTGAGAGCGTCAAAGACGAGGCGCAAGTCCAAAGTGAAAACCATGTTGATTTGCTTCTTCGACAGCAAAGGGGTGGTTCACAAAGAGTTCGTACCACCTGGACAAACCGTAAATCAAGTATTCTACCGCAATGTGCTCGAAAAATTACGAAAAAGGGTGCTCAGAGTGCGTCCAGAGATCGCGAAGACTTGGGTTCTGCATCACGACAATGCTCCCTGTCACAGTGCGTTCAGTGTCTCTCAGTTTTTGGCGTCTGAAGGGATCGCAACGTTACCACAACCGCCCTATTCACCGGACATGTCACCCTGCGACTTTTTCCTATTCCCCCATATGAAAAAATTCGTCAAAGGTCGACATTTTGACTCCAGTGAAGATATTCAAGAATCTGTGACGAGGGTACTCGGAGAGGTCCCACAAGAAGTGTTCCAGAATTGTTACGAAAACTGGAAAACTCGCTGGAATAAGTGTATAGATGCGGGAGGGGACTACTTTGAAGGGGATCGCAGCGATGTACCTTAATTTTTAAATATACTCGATTTTTGAATTTTGTCGCATTACTTAATTGTCTGACCTCGTATATATATATATATATATATATATATGTATATGTATATGTATATATATATATATATATATATGTATACATATATATATATATATATATATATGTTTACATATATATATATATATATATATATATATATATGTATATGTATACATTTATATATATATATATATGTATTTGTATACATGTATACACATATATATATATATATATATATATATATATATATATCCTATATTTAGACCACAAATAATCCGATATCTTTTTTCCCAGCTTGTATATGTCAATAATTTATTATGTGATAAAGCATAAACGACTTAATATCGTGGTATTGTATTCTGTTGATCTCATGCGTTTTCGTAGGTCAATTTTTATACGTTCTTTTTAAATGAGCGCGCAGTTTTCCAAGACCTTGTTTACTGACTAAGCACATATTCATCTCAATAAAGCCATCAAACATAATATGCATGCATTGTCAGAATGATACGAACGTGAATAACGACCGTTTGATATGAAATGCACGTTTCTTCCGTACATTGTGTACACATTCATGATATTATCGAACTGATCGTTTTTATAATATTTTTTTCTCTCTCTGTAGACACACAGTGAAAGCTGATCGTAATCTTAAACTCATTCAAAACAATTTTATTTCCAACCTACAAAGGCAAAGCTGCGAAGTTTTAGTAAATATTTTTCTAACAGAAATAATATCAGCTCTTCGAGATCTTTATTCGAGGTTTTGTGATGTTTTCAGGTAACTGAATTGAGTTGTATGAATGGAAGCGCTTTTATTACTGATTTGATAAAAGTATTATACAAGTCATTGCAATGAATGAAATTCGATAAAAAGATATTATGTTTTGTAGCAACTTCTATGTTAATTACTCATATATATATATATATATATATATATATATATATATATATATATATATATATATATATATAAGGTGTTGGAATTAATTCGTAACGTTTTACAAGAGATGGGGTAGGTATTACATTCTTCCATTGTTCCACTTAACCAAATATTCCCCGTAAAACAGCTGTCCTTGGGCGTCAGTTTCAGTATATGTCATTTGGTCGAAGCGTAAATAACAACACTTTGTACTTTATCGAATATGTCGAATTTCGTGCCGGATAAATTGATTTTGCGGGGAATTTCACTTCATTACTTTAACATGACAAAAAGTGCTGCCGAAAGTCATCGTATTTTAGTGGAAGTTTATGGTGACCATGCTCTAGTTGAGCGAACGTGTTGGAAGTGGTTTTCACGTTTTAAAAGTGGTGACTTGGAAGACAAGGAATGACCTGGACAGCCGAAAAAGTTCGACGATGAAGAATTGGAGGCATTTCTTAATGAATACCCATGTCAAACACTTCAAGAATTGTCTGAATCTTTGGGAGTTCACTTGTCAACGATAGTAAAACGCCTTAAAGCCATGGGAATGATCCAAAGGCAAGGAAATTGGGTCTCATACGAATTGAAACCGAGGGACGTTGAAAGGCGGTTTTCTACCTGCGAGCTGCTGCTTCGACGGGAGAAAAGGAAGAGATTTTTGCATCGAATTGTCACGGGCGATGAAAAATAGAACAATTACGACAATTTCAAGCGCAGAAAGTCATGGGTTAAGCCCGGCCAACCATCAACACCAGCGGCGAAGCCAAATATCCATGGATTCAAACTTATGCTCTGTATTTGGTGACATCATAAAGGTGTGATCTACTATGAGCTGCTCAAACCGAATGAAACCATCACTGGAGATCGCTACCGACTACAATCGATGCGCTCGAGCCATGAATTGATCGAAAAACGGTCAGAATACTTTGAAAGACACGACAAAGTGATTTTTCAGTACGACAATGTTCGTCCGTACGTCGCAAAACCGGTCAAAACATACAAGGAAACACTCAAATGTGAAGTCCTACCCCACCCGCCGTATTCTTCAGATATTGCTCCTTCTCATTACAAATCGATTAGTTTTTCCTGTCGTGTGATCGAAGTGGTCCCAAAGATGCTCGATTTGATTCAAATCTGGGCCTTGAGAAGGCCAATTGAGGATTTCAATAGTTTTTGTTGAAAAAGTCCTTCGTTTTTTTTAGTCGTGTGCTGTGGATCATTATCTTGTTGAAAAATAAATTCTACTTTGGAGCCCATTTTATGCATACTTTCATTTATTTTTTTTTCAATTATTCCAATATAGGAATCAGCATTCATTCTACTTTCCATTACTTGTAAATTACTAACTTCACGTTATCAGAAATAGCCCCAGATCATAATGATACCACCTCCATGCTTTACAGTGCCAACTAAATTATAATTTTCTAGCGTTTTTCCAGCTTTACGGCAAATATATTGCCTTCGCTTAGTCCCAATTATCTCAAACTTCGATTCATTACTCCAAATAATTGATTTCCAGAATTCCTTTGACTTATGAGCATACGAGTTTGCAAAATGAAGTCGCTTACGTTTGTTTATCTTCTTTATGTATGGCTTATAACGAGCGATACGACCAAATACCAACATCATTTATCCTCGAACCTCTTTGAGTAAATCAGAGAATCATATTGAGATCCTCTTTTAATTTCTGGGAGTTAATAAACGATTTTTTTAACTTTACGAACAATTAGTTTGTCTATGTAGTCTTTCGTTTTCGACCTTCGTTGAAGCTGAAATTAAACCTTTTCCATTTTTAACCTTGTTAATAGTATACTGAATCGTTCTGAGAGGTTTCCTAAAACCGTTACCTCCTAAACTATTTGACAGTGTTTCTCCGTTCTGATACATATTATAAATTTGTACGCGTTCATCGACCGTAAGTTCTCTACTTTTCGTCATTTTGTTATTAAAAAATAGTAAAGGGAAATTATATCGGTAGTATATCAATTAATAAATAAATTCAATTATCAGAGCTTCAATTAAATCCTCAAATATTAATATCTTCTCATATGCAAATACTTTCCGAATCGCTACTTTATGTTTTTGTATTAATATAAATTGAACAAAGAGCTCAAATCACTATAATAATGCAAATTCAATGTCAACGTAATGTGTGAATAGACATCGGCATAGATGATTCAGCAAATCATGCATTCTGTCAATGATATTAAGTTTAATAAGAGAATTTTATCCAGCACAAATAATTTCCGGCGCAGCTGTATATATATATATATTCAGAAAATAAAAACCGCAATTATTTTCCTACCAATGTAATAAAACATTTTTGCAACTAGCATGTAGATCATTTTTTTAGAAATATCAGTTTTTTGTACTTGATTGTTTTATTTAAAAAAGAAAATTTTATAAAAAAACTAGAGAGCTGTGACCCGTAGTCGCTACACTCGCCGACACACGGAGGCTTTGCCCCCGCTCGCCCCTCCGATTCGCTTCGTTCATATATTATATATATATATATATATATATATATATATATATATATATATATATATATTAGGGAACCAAGAAAGTTCTGTCACTGTTATAACGTACAATAATTCCTAGAATGGTTTATCAGTAATATTAGTATGTGTTTTAAATGAATCTAAAATTGTTCAATGTAATTTAAAAAATAATTCTAGCCTTCAAAAAAGACTGTGAAAAATAGCGTAGTACGTGCGAGTTTGCGTTATGAATTTAAGCTTGGAACTAATGCTACAGAAACTGCCAAAAAAATTTGCACTGCGTTTGGAGAAAATACAGTTACATCAAGAACGGCTCAGAGATTTTTTAAAAAATTTTCTGCCGGGGATGAATCCATTAAAGACAAGATCAGATCAGGCAGACCATCAAATTTAAATATCGACAAATCGAAGACAATGATTGAAAGAAATTCCAGTTTTACGTGTCAACAGCTTGCAGAATAGTTCAAAGTAAGTGACGAGACAATACGGAAGCATTTATATAAAATAGGAAAGAGGTCGAAATTAAGTAAGTGGCTACCACATGAATCAACTCCCAATAACAAATTACAGCATCTTACAATCTGTACATCTCTTATTTCACAACTACAATCAAAGAACTTTTTGGATCAAATTTTGACCACTGACGAAAAATGGATTATTTATTACAACTACAAACGTACTCACCATTCGCTTTCATTAGGTGATCCTGTCTCATATAGTCCTAAATAAAAGTTTACTCCGCGAAAACTTCTTTCGTGTGTTTGATGGACTTCAAAAGGAATGATGAATTATTACGAATTTACACATTTTCCATACTTGTTAAAATTTTTAAATAAAAATCCAGAAGTAGTTCAGTAGGATTTAAAGAATTTATAAATGAAATAAAAATAGTTGAGAATGACATTAATTCAAGGTTTAAAAACTTTAATATAACTGAACTGATTGCTTCTTTTATCAGTAATCCATTTCAAAAAAACTTAAACATCACAGAAATTTCAAATAAATTTCTCATATGCTTGATGTGAACTCAGTTGAAGTAGAACTTGAAATAATCCACATTCAAAATAGCTTACATTTGAAATCCAGAAATCATTTGGAAACGGACACGTCAGAAATATATTTTATTAACCAACGTTGTACAAAAGTTTCTGCTCTGTTTTTGATTGACTTATTTGTTAGAATCTGCATTTTCAAGTATAAACATTATAAAACCAAATTAATAAATCAAATTACAAATGATCATTTTGGATTAATGCCCGCGATTGGCTACATCTTCATACCAACCTGATTACGAAGATACTGCGAGGTTTTTAAAATGCTAAATTTCACAATAATATTTTTTCTGTGTTATTATTTTCTTATGATTATTAATAAATATTTTCGATTAATTTATTCATTTTTCTGTCGCGCTATTCTCGAACCTTGTTTGTAATTTTCAATAATTACTGTTCTTAAATAATTAATCAATATTTTGTTTCAATTTAATTGTTTCTGTGGCAATTTATTCAAAAATCACGCAATAATTTTAAAATAACTAATAGCGATTTAATAAATTCCCATATAGGAGAAAAATAAATCCATACTGAATAAATATTTTTTATGGAAGATTCTTATATACCAGTTTCATGTCAAACCCGTGACTGCTCAATATATAACCAGTTCCTTATTATCTCAAAAGTACCCAGGGACTATGATAGTTCCATTAATTTGTATTAATTGAAATCTATTTTTAAAAGACAGATCCTGATAAGAGATTTGCGGGTCTGAAATATTAACATAAAAATGTTAATAAAAATAATTTTCTAAACATATTAAATAGTTCATAATCAGGGCGAAATCTAAACCAATCCGTTTGAGAGTAGATCGTCGTATAACTTGGAATAAAAAAATAGCACGAATAGTGTAAAAGGTGGAACACCACTGATATATGGTGATTGGGATTGGTTTTTTTATGACTTAAAACGAATTATAGGGAAGGTACGACCTTACGATGTAAGATAAACTTTTTGGAATATTGTTGTGATAAAATTTTGAAAAGTGTCATTTATATGTAATTTTTCATCATTGGAATTAATTATTTCCTTTAATATATTTAAATACACAAATTTATCCGTAGTTATTTCAATAAAATGTATCTTTTCCAAACAAAATACTGAAATATCTCCAGACCATTACATGATCACCTTCAAATATTTGAGATTCCTTCCTTCATTAGTTTGTGGCATACACTAACACTTCCATCAAACTTAAGAATGTTATACTTGCTATCATCTGAGAACAAAACTGTATTCTAGAAGTTAAAATCCCTGTCTTGATGATTATAAACTGTATTCTAATTCATCTATTTTTTGGCTATTGAACGTAAATGTTCAAATAGTTAATGTCTTTTTTTATCTTACACAATAATAACAAATGTTCAAGAATTAGGTATGAAAAAGTATGTCAGCTAAATAACCACAGTTTCCATCCACAGAAAGTCAGACTCTTGTTAACATATTTTTCGTAACATTTTGTAATACACCTGGATCCAAAACCCGTATTTCCTTCTAGATATTAATCTTTGATTGTTGAAGGTTTGTATGTCTGCTAATGTACGTCGTTACTCCTTTAAATATCCTAAAATTAGAAATCCGGGACGGTTTAATTTATTAAAATTATATTTTCTAGAAAAATCCCTCTTAAAAGATTTATAATTTCCCCAGCACTATAAAGAGTTGTCTTATCCTGTTAGAACCACACTTTAAATTTCAACTGCAGGTCTTAAAAAAATTAAGAGGTACAAAATTTCAAAACGATCCAAATAACTTTTTTTATAGATATTTATTAAGTAGATGGGCAGAGTGTTTTGAAAAAAAACAAGCTCTTTCTGAGGCATAAAATTTCTAAATATGATTTTTTTATTATATTACATTTTAATTTCAAAAAAAATTTTTAAACCATTATTATTACGATTTTTCATTTGTTTCAATTCAAGATGAGATTATAGATATATTTGATGATTGAAAATAATGATATTACATGCTAAATCCTACTACAGATACATAGAATATTAATAAATGATTCTACAATAAAAGAATGAATAAAAAATTAGAATTAATATTTAATGAAAAATAAGAATAAACATATTTAAAAAACACTAAGTATTTTTTTTTAATTTTTAATAAATACAGAAAAATATTATTTTACATAATACATCAAATATAATATTTTCAAATAGAATTCAATTATAGTTTCTCAATATTACAAATGCGACTATATGTGTACTTTTGACATATAAATATTTACAATTGACAACGAGCCAAATTTCTTTGAGTTATATTTAATAATTTGTCATGCATTCACTCAAATTGAGTTATTTTTATATTTCATAATTGGCATACATTCAAAATTAAATATATATAAGAAAAATTCCTAGTACATTTACTCTGTACTTGCATAATAGTTCAAAGGATGTATTGATATATTGATTCGTTTATATTTAAACTTTTCAAACTAGTCTGCTAAATATTTGTATTAATCAGAAGTTATTTTAGATTTCTTTCATTTCATGTGTATACAATTAATAAATACATAGGCACATTTTATGATCAAAAAAATTCATCAATTTACTTTTATTTTTTGAAAGTTATCAGAGGTATTAGTGACATGCACATAAACATATATATATATATATATATGATATATATATATATATATATATATATATATATATATATACATATAATATATATATATATATATAAACTAGGGTGATTTTAAAAGTTAGATGCCTAACATATAAGTGGGGGTAATATTTTAAATATTTATGGAGCATTACAAAGCGATATCTAACTTGTACATAAGTTCCAAGTCTATAATTAATGTGTCAAGCAGTTTGTTGCAAACATAAATTTAAATAAAGCTCTTTCTGTGACGTTATTGAAATGGATAACGTTGAATATTGTGCGGTGATAATGTTTTTTTTTTTGTTAAAACACGCCTAACGCCAACAGAAATCTTTAATGACATGAAAAATGTACTGGGATATAGTGCACATTCGTATAAAACCATGAAGAAATGGATAGATGAAAATTTAAATGCAAGCTTAGAAGATAATCCGCGTAGTGGACATTCGAAAACGGCAACGATAGAAGAAATCATCCACAAAGTACATGATATTATCTCACAGGATCGGCGATTGAAGGTGTCGAAAATTGATAAATTTGTAGGTGTCTCAGATGAATGCATGTATCACATCCTAACTGAAGAGTTAGGTATGAAAAAGTTATCCGCAAGAAAGGTGCCGCGTTTACTGACAATTGATCATAAACGCATTCGAGTACAAATTTCCCAAAACTGTTTGGATCGATTTAAAAAGAATATGACTGAACTTTGTCCGGTGATCTGTGACTACAGATGAGATTTTGATTCACCATTGTACTACAGAATCAAAACAATGGAAGAATGATTATTCTCTGCCATTGAAAAAAAAACAAAATCTTTTGAGCCCCATTGTTTTTAGTCGTCCACAAATGTGATTCCAACAAGATGAACCCATAATGCACGCACCACGACCCGCTATGGAACTTTTATGGAATATTTATGTCGAATGCATAATTTAAAGGAACATTGATTTTGAATGACCTGTGCTTCTGCCTGATTTGAGTCCTTCAGTTTTTTTCTTTGGAACTTCTTAAAAGGACGTGTATAACGCCAATAAGTCAAAAAGTATCCTGCAACTAAAGAACAACATAGGAGAAAAAATTCAAGCGTTATATCCAGAAATCCTAAGAAAAGTGATTGAAAATGCCTTAAAAACAGCTGAACATTGTGAAACCGAAAATAGGTACCACTGAAGTGATATAATTTTTCATGTGTATATAGAAAAAAATCCCCATCCTGATACTATATTTTCGAAAATAAAAAAATATGAAAATACTACAAAACAAAAAAATATTGTTTTAAATCCCTTAGTTCTTTTTGCGTCACCCTGTGTATATAATGTGAGACACGATTTGAAGCCGATGGTCTTGATACGTTTATTAAGGAGGCCTGACACACCCACTGTTTCTTTTTGTTAACATTAACGTTTTAAAATAAATAAGAAGGAAGTAAGGGAATGGATGTGTGTGCCGTGTCATGAACCTCTCTCTCAAACGGATGCATTGTCCATCAAAGTTGTAATTTCTGACTAATTGTTTCTGAATAAATTATTATGAATTTTATATTATTAATAACGCACCCGTTTCTCATGCAAATTAACAATATATATATATATATATATATATATATATATATATATATATACATATACATATATATATATATATATATATATATATATATGTATATATATATGTATATATATATGTATATATATATATATATATGTGTATATATATATATATATATATATATATATATATATATGTATATATGTTCCGTAAAGTTTAAAAAAATGAATAAACTATTATACAAAATATTGTACAAAAAATTGAACAAAAAACGTCTAGATTTTGTATTAAATTATTATTAACGACGATACCCGAAGTTACACGAAATATTATGATATGATATTTCGATTTATGACTGTATCATGACAACTGCAATGAAATGTGTGACTTTATAAAACAAACGGAAGAATCTAACCGTGAGAGTGATTTATAGACATATTAACATAAATATATATAAATATATATATATATATATATATATATACAAATATTCCGTAAAGTTTCTAAAAATGAACAAAATATTTTGTACAAAATGTTATACAAAAAATTGAACTCTTAACTTGTAGAGATTTTGTATTAAATTATTTTTAACGATGATACCCCAAGTTACAAGAAAAAATATGATATTGATATCATAACAACAACAATGAAATGTGCAACTTTATAAAACAAACGACGCTATCTCACAATGAGAGTGATAGTATAGACACATTATTATATATATATATATATATATATATATATATATATATATATATATATAAATGTTCTCCAAAAATTTCTAAAAATAGACAAAACATTGTCAAAAAATCAATTGACCCAAAAAAAGTCCCGCGTAAATTGAGGGACGGGTGTACTTACTTGAACATATCATTTTTTTGAAAATTATAAATCATTTTGCAATATATACATATATATATATATATATATATACATATATAAATATATACTAGAGAGCTTACCCCTTAGTCGATACCCTTCTCAACCCTGAGGGCTTCACCGTTCGCTTCTCTCATATCGCATATATAATATATATATACATATATATATATATATATATATATATATATATATATATATATATATACGAGGTCAGACAATTAAGTAATGCGACCGATTTTTTTTCTCGGCCTGTGGTAACACTGCGAACCTGTAACTCCGCCACCGTAATAGCAGATCTCTACTCTCTCGATTGAGACCTTGACCACCCTCGTACGATCATTTCTTCGCCAGCTGTTTAGTGTTTTGTAACAACGCGCGAGTAGTGCATGTCACGAAATCCCAGCGAATGAACATCGCTCAAGATTGTCTCGAGCAGGTTGAAAGTGATCCTACTCTTCTCGATCGAGTTATTACTGGTGATGACAGTTGGTTCTTTCAATATGACCCCGAAACTAAACGACAAAGCCAACAGTGGCTGTCCCCTGGAGCACCAAGGCCAAAGAAGGCGAGAATGAGCAAGTCCAAAGTGAAAACCATGTTGATTTGCTTCTTCGACAGCAAAGGGGTGGTTCACAAAGAGTTCGTACCACCTGGACAAACCGTAAATCAAGTATTCTACCGCAATGTGCTCGAAAAATTACGAAAAAGGGTGCTCAGAGTGCGTCCAGAGATCGCGAAGACTTGGGTTCTGCATCACGACAATGCTCCCTGTCACAGTGCGTTCAGTGTCTCTCAGTTTTTGGCGTCTAAAGGCATCGCAACGTTACCACAACCGCCCTATTCACCGGACATGTCATCCTGCGACTTTTTCCTATTCCCCCATATGAAAACATTCGTCAAAGGCCGACATTTTGATTCCGTTGAAGATATCCAAGAATCTGTGACGAGGGTACTCGGAGAGGTCCCCCAAGAAGTGTTCCAGAATTGTTACGAAAACTGGAAAACTCGCTGGAATAAGTGTATAGATGCGGGAGGGGACTACTTTGAAGGGGATCGCAGCGATGTACCTTAATTTTTAAGTATACTCGATTTTTGAATTTTGTCGCATTACTTAATTGTCTGACCTCGTATATTGGAAATAAGTTATTGTAAATGAGTTTAAATTATGGACTTAATTAAAATGATCCGTTAATAAAATTTTGAATTTCATACACAAATAATTTTTAATAAAAATGAAATTAATTAGAAATAATACTACTTGAGATTAGAAACGTTACAATGTTTAATATTGGTTAATAAAATCCGAAAATGAATTAAATGAATATAAAAAAAGTCAATAAAATTCAATCAATACACACAGTGCATTATTTAAGACGTTTTATACGAATATTACGATACACCAGACGATAATACTGAACACATAAAAATACTTAAATTGATAAAAAAGAACACTTCTTTACCTATTGTACTCGCTGGATGTACTACAAGTCGACAACAGCGTGTGGATACTTTTTATCTTATTTTGTATAGTGTTTTATAACATTGTAAGAATATCAATACTTGGCAAATTTCCAAACAACTGAAACTGTAGTCAATGTAGATGATAAAATTTAAAAGCTTTTGTTAGTAAAATGTACATACTTTCGAATATTATAAATTGGAATATATTTTTTTTCTTAGTTTCGGATAGACAATTGTCGACATGTTCAAAGTTTCACGAAAACTACTTTTTATATTTTTTAAGTAAATATCTTTAATCCGTTCGATACTACCGGTGACTGTCATTAGTTAAAATTTTGCATTGATTTACAAATGTAGTCGAACATAGAATGTATAGTCTGTTTAAACACAGAGCAAGGAAAATATTTTGATTGCACGTTTCCATCTTGAATTAATCCGACAAGTTTTAGAAGACTATCACATGATTACGGTTTCTTCATTATGTGATTTGTGTACAGCATCTAATATCAAAAGATCAATAAACGCTTCCAGTTCTATGTTATCCAAAGGTTTCCAGTTTTCTTTATATACTCGTTGTCTTTGCAAGTTTGTATTATCGATTATAATTTGTTCAATACTTTTTATAATTAGCAATTGAAAAGCTGAATTTTCATCAGATAAACGAGTAATTGAGTACCTTGCAATTCCTGGAGTGAGCTGCATTACATTTGACGATGAAGCTCGACTACTCTGGGTAAGCTCATCAAAATACCATTGAATATTTTTATCTCTAGATAAGTATGACGCTATCAGTAGTACTGTGTACAAGTCGTCCTCACTGTCATAGTGATTTTCGACAAATTTCACATGATCTGAAGTCTCTGAGCACGTATCGTCTCTAGATGATAATCCAGCCTCGAAAGCTATTTCATTTTCTTTCACCGGTGACATCTCACAAAGATTTATTTCTTTTATAAATAGTGGCAAAATCCAAATTCAGAAAAAATTGCACTTACCATTACATAAAATAAGTGTTAACCTGATTTATAAAAAAAACTCTCACAAGTTTATAAAATAACAATCGATGTTCTAAAATTCCATGAACTCTAAACGTGTCACAAAAAGCTTCCACAAGAAACACTGAACAGACTAACTGCTTCGCTTGGTTTTAAAAAAGAATAATGGATTTATTCCTTTATTTGTCCACCACACAGTAACCATAAGTTGGTTTTGGTGTAATGACGGCTTGGGTGCGTGTCCTGGAGCTTAATTTGCGTTTAACCATTGTCAAGATCTTTTTCTGTTGTCATACAGAATCCACTTTTCATGACAAGTAATGATTCGAATTAAAAATGGCGTTTTATCATTTCGAATCATCAATGAAGAGCACGCCTCTAAGCGTCTCAGTTTCTGACCATCTGTCTATTCGTGCGGAACCCACTTATCCAGCTTTTTCACCTTTCCTATTGCAGCAAGGTGCAATAGGAAAGGACCTATTATATATATATAACTAATAATTGTGTATATATAACTAATAATTGTGTATATAATATATATAACTAATAATTGTTAGTGTTGACTGTTCCAACAACACTAACAATTAAATCACATGCGAGAGCTCGAACTGTTGTATGTGGATTAATTTCTTCCATGGTTCTCAAATGTTTTTCGTTCACACTGGCTTTGGGCCTTCCTCGACGCTCATTGCCGAGGTTCATATTACCGGAACGAAATTTTTTGAACCAAATTGAATTTCTCTCTGATTAACCGACACTTCTCCGAAAGCTCCATTGATATTTCTATCTGTTACCGTGCATAGTGTCCCAACTTGAACTCATATAAAAAAGTAGATGCAAATCTTTTGTGAACACCATCCTGTTAAAGGGTATAAAAAAATAAAAATAACAACAACTCCGTATTTAAAAACAAATGAAGGGTACAGTGCATTAGTCAATTCCAAATAGCTGAACTTGTAAAATATTGCACAGAACCGTTCTCAATCGCAGTCGACCTTTGACTGACTGAAACTCGGAAACTTGGTATGTTACAACCTAATAGAACAACACACTTCACTGAAGACATCTACAAGTGAGCAAACTGATAAAAAAGTGTCTGAGAAATAAAATATTGCTTTTTTGTATAGATCTATACACGAAACTATTTTGACCTTAAAGACTCTACTGCTACTTATATTGTGGGACAGACAAAGGTTAAATATGATTTTCAACGACAAACTCCTTACTGTTGTAAAATCTATGTGTGTAGGTTTATGTCTACAGTGATAGCTAGCCTGTCGTAGCGCTAACTGCTGTATTGCAAGGATATCTTTTCCCTCTCCTGCGCTTCTACACTACATAGGTGAGTGTAATTAAGGACCACCGAATAACGATCGCAGGAGCGCTGTAAATGGTCGTTTCTATTCTATAAATCGTTCCATTTCGTACCGCATCAGAGATCTTAAGGTGTTGAGGTACGATGGGACACTATCTAGTCAATAACTCAAATTGAACCAAGATTAATAATACAACCAAAGTCGATGTTACCAGATCGGAAAATGCACTTTACTTCCAGCACGTACTAGTAATGAATATATTAGGTAACCAAAAAAGCTCTGTCGTTGTTAGCTGATAACGTACAATAATTCTAACAATTGTTTACACTTGTTAGCAGAAAAATTCCTGGAATTGTTTATCAGTTACATTAGAATGTGTTTTACTGTTAATTGTTGAATGAATCTAAAATTGTTCACTTTAATTTTAGAAACAATTCTAACCCTTGAAAATGTAAATGAAAAATAGTAGGATACGTGCATATTTGCTTTATGAATTTAAACTTGGGACTAAAGCTACAGAAACTGCAAAAAAATTGTATTGCGTTTGGAGAAAATATAGTTACATCAAGAACGGCCCAGAGATGGTTTAAAAAAATTTCTGCCGGGGATGAATCCAATAAAGACGAGACCAGATCAGTTAGACCATCATATTGAATGGAAAGAGGTGGAACTAAGTAAATGGGTTCCATACGAATTAACTCTCAATAACAAATTACAGCATCTTACAATCTGTACATCTCTTACTTCACAACTAAAATCAGAGAACTTTTTGGATCAAATTTTGACCACTGATGAAAAATGGATTATTTATTCCAACTACAAACGTACTCACCACTGGCTTTCAGTAGGTGATTCTGTTCCACAAAGTCCTAAATGAAAGTTAACACCGCGAAAACTTCTTCTCTGTATTTGATGGACTTCAAGACGAATTATTCGCCATGAATCATGGGTCAAACCCTAACGGCAAACATTTATAGTGAACAACTCAAACGAGTACATGATGCATTACAACAAAAGCAGCCAGAACTGGTAAATAGTAAAAAAGTATTATTTTTGCAAGATAACAGACGACCACACATTGCAGAAGAGACCAGAAAAAAATATGAATTTAGGATGGGAGATCCTCCCCCATTCCTCGTATTCCCCAAACATATCTCCCATCCGATTATCACCTATTTTTATCTTTGGACAATCATATGCGCGATAAACAGTTTAATAATGGAGAAGAATTAAAAATGGAAGTGTCTACATTTTTTGAAAATAAAAATAATAAGTTTTATAAAATTCGAATTTATAAATTATCTTGTCGATGGGAAAGGGTTGTTCAATGCGACGGTGGATATTTTCATGAATAAAATTATTTCATGTAAAAATACACAAGTGTTTTTTTCTCGATTCAAAAATGACAGAACTTTCATGGTTACCTGATATCTCTCGCGACCTAAGCTGCAATTTTTTCAACTGCGACCTACACAGGGTTAATTCAATAACCCTATTTGTAACAAAATTAATAAAAAAAAAACAAAGTCGATGTTACCAAAATACAGACCGAAAAATGCACTTGAAAATGATATTAACATGAACACGATGAAATTACACTTTCATTTAAAAAAATAAGGTTAGAATTCAGAAAACAAAAACCATAATTATTTTTCTACCAACCCAATAAAATTATGGAAAATCATAAGCTAGTCTAAAGAAATTATATATAATCAGCTAGGTACAAAATGTCAAGAATTTTTTTAAATATTCAAAAAGTACAAAAAAAAATTATTGAAATCATTTTAATTAAGAAACTAATTACAAGGTTTTATTACTTTATTTTTCTACTTAATCCCTCTGTACTCATAAAAAAATAAAAATTATATTTTCATATGTATAAAATTAGTTATTTAGTTGTGCACACACACACACACACACATATATATATATATATATATATATATATATATATATATATATATATATATATATATATATACCAACCAACCGGACGAACATGAGCAGTTACTATATTGCATAGAATTTATACAATAGTAACGTATACAGCATCCAATCTGGCACCCATAATACTCTGATGAATTCATCACTTATGTTTTAATGAAGGCATTCATACGCAAAATGATTTACTGCTGCGGTAATTTGGATATCCAGAGTGGTTACGAGCAAAACATATCTAGACCCATTTTAGCTAGACAGATGCGGTTTGTTAAATTCACCGAATGAAAAATTGTATATTTAAAAACTGTATTGTACTCTTTTAGCAAATTTTAAACTGCGTGATTTTTTTCTATTAAAATAATGATTAAGTCTAAATTATTCCTCATAAGTTCATGTCAGTTTATATTTATACATATATATATATATATATATATATATATATATATATATATATATATATATATATATAAGGCGTAAAAATTAATTCTGTACCTTTAAAATATATCAATCATAGCTGTGTTTTTAAATCAAAATATTTTCTTGCTGTTTTAAGATTTTCAAGTACCAAACTTAACATTAAAAAAAAATGTATATCTTGACCAGTCAGTTGGCATAACTTCACAGACAAGAGTGAACGTGACGGCGTCCGAAAAGCAGCATATTAGACATAGCATACTTTTCGCATTCCAATTGAAAAAAATGCTGCCGTAGCCGCGGGTATGATTTGTTTAGCTTTACAGGAATATGTGACACATAAAGCATGTTAAAAATGCTGAAACAGAGGAAGAGACACGATTGTGTATTAAGATTTCATCGACTTAAAGCCACCATATTTTTTTCGATAAAGAATTCATCAGTTATCTGAGAGATAGAGTAAAGTTATATAAGATAAAGGGGATATTTTGAGGATTGAAATGTATTCCATTTTTCCATAAATATTAACTTTTTTTATAAAAGACACTAATTAGTATATGTTACATAATATATACACGGCACATTTTACCTAAAACATATGATTTGACTTTCACTACTCACTGTTGCATTTACTCAGAATAAAAGATGTGTCAGGTTCTACTCTGATTTAAGTTTAATGAAAAATTAAATAATAATTTCCCATATATTCTGTTTTCAAATAATATAATAGAATATATAGAACTACCGACAGTTAAGATGAAGCTATTTCTACCAAAACCAATCAAAATGACTAGTGTTAAAAAAATTCGTAATAATAGAATATTTTAATATTTATTTATTTATTAGTTTCTTACAAAAGGAATTCCATGTTATGTAGTACATTTTTGGTATTACATATTAACCCGTTTGAGACCACGTTCCCTAAATGAGGATTGGCACATTTTATCATTTTCACATCAATAAGAATAATAAGTAGAATAAAGAATATATGCTTTGTTAAAAAAAAAATTAATTTTCATTTTAAAGTTGTCATTCTTACAATATAAAGTAAATTATTAGGTATCACAAGTTATAATTTGTCACATTTCTTACAAATGTGGTTTTTCTTTTGAGTGCATTTCCCGCATACATATTTTTTACAGATATTACAAATGGTGGTAGTCTTATTATTATTACAGTACCCTATTTGATACCATTTGCGTGAACAAAGTGAGCTCTTTGAAGTTGTTTGTACATTAGCTTTTCGTGATTCCTTCGCTGGTTTTACATTTTCAACGACATTTTCAGTGGCAAGTTCATCTGCTAGTTGAAACATAAATTTACCTTTCATAATATTTTTTTGGCATATCCTGTTGGACCGGGTACGTCTGAAAATATTATGAAGTGATAATCTGCCAGGAATAGACCCTTTTTGTATTTTTTCCCAACTGGTTCCGTTTACAGCAATTTCATTTTGATTATCTTGTAGCATACTTTCATTTTCATCTTCAGAACTTGAAACTACTCGAGCACATCTTCTTTTACGTAAATATTTTCAAACTCACTATCACTTTCTGAGGAATCGTGAGCATTTTCTTCATCTAAAAGCTCATTACCACTATTCTCACTATCAAAATGTTCATCGTGAATACCACATAGTTCAGTTTCAATTTCTTCTGGTTCACCTTCACTGTCATAGAGTTCATCATCCTCGATATCAGAGCATTCCATTGATATATCGTTCAGTTTTTCCAATAATTCAGACATTTTCAATCGTTTTGCCATTTTCAGGACTTATAAAAATAAAATAAAACTAGTGATTACATAAAATTTATATTTGTAATCATTCACTCACATTAATTAAAAATAATATGTCGTTTATTATATATTATATAATTATTTTTTTATTATTTATTATATTATATGAGTGCAACATTCAACAAAAATTCAATAAACATTCTACGTCTCCAGACCTAAATGGACGTCTAAATACATTTTCGATTGAATGCATTAGTTTTGCATTACCATCATGATCGATCGATGCGGAATTTTCCTGATAATTTTCACAATCATACTGAACGATACGCGGTAAAAACTCTAAGAATGTGTGAGAAGTTGTACAAAACGAGTAAACTGGTTAACTCGTGTTCGGTAAACAGATTGCAGGATACTTTTATACTTTCACAGATAGCAGTCATTTTGACTGGTATTGGTATAAGTAGCCATGATACAACATTATTTTAATTTTTAATAAAAAAAATAAAAATAAAATTTATTGTACTATTTCTTTAGTTACTGCTGCAAAAGCCATGACATCGTTGCAAAAAAAAAATGTAACATGAAGTAGGAATTTTAAAATAAAATTGTAAAACCAGTCATTTTGACTGGTGTGGTAGTTCTAGTGTGAAACTAATTTTTATATATCAGATAGAGAATATCAACTAGGAAATATGAATTCTAATACAAAAGTATGTCTTTTAAACGTAATTGTGTTGTAATCTTTCACTTTTACTGAATTTGTTATTTAATTTTTATCTTATTGAGTTTATTTAAACATCTCTTAGTCAGTTTCTTATGTTTAAAAAATACTTATCAAATCTACGATGACAACCTGTATACACCTGAAGATGTCTGAATAGATGAAATCATTATTGGAAAAGAAAATACAAAACAGTGATTTCAAGGAAAAGATACAAATAATCAAAAAAAATGCTTAAAATACAGGGAAATATCGTAGAAGAGGAAAAATATATTACAGTCTGAAAACTTGTTTTTTTTTGTGTTCTTTATAATATGAAGATGGTTTCATCACAATGCGCACAAACAATTATCAATCATTAAACATTTTGATAAGAAAAATTTCTGTTCTATGGCCTTTCATAACATACTCGTATCCTTATGCGTTCTGATAAAATTAATTCAGTAACACTTTCAAAAACTATTTATTCGGTTTTTTTCCTTAATTATTTTAAAAGTGTGTCAAACTTTATCACCCAACTACCAAATTAAAAATATTATTAACGACA
>CM068314.1:53729804-53769804 GCA_034766995.1 Acanthacorydalis orientalis
AGATTTATGAGTAATGCAATGACCATGAAAACATCTTGACAATTTGTTAAGACTATACGATTTTTATTCAAACTTTAATCACATATTTTATTAACCGTTTTTAACCAAACATAATCATACACAAACACACAACAGAGTTTAATGGAAATATTGTGTTTTATTTTATTATTTATTTGGACAACATAAATTAGATTAGTAATTTACTTCTTTTATAAAGCAGTACGCACACTACAAAGGTTTGAAAAACACTGTATATCAGAATTTTGTATGCAAGGAATTAGGATAAGGGTATGATAAACATAGAAAAGTATAAACATCCGATAACACTGATGGACGAATGATTATCAAAGATTTTATCTGCAAATGATAAAATGTGGACAGTAAGACTGCTCGTAACAGTTGAACGCCTTTAAGTGTCTGACAGTACAGTTGGCTTTGTGAGTGCAAAGCGTTAATATAACAAAAAATATAACTGCACATGCCAGTTTTAGTAAACATTAATAAACAGAACTCAATATTCAGAAATGATTAACTTAAAACGACAGATAAAACCGCTATCAAAATAAATATTGGAGCTATTATAAAAATTATCCCAATACTGAGACTAGATAAGGACAATTTCTGAAAAAAATAATAAAAAAACAATCCTGTTTATAAAATAATACAGTACTTAGTTAGTACGAAAGAGTATTACTACTTAACACATTGTTGACTAATAATTTTATGCAAAAACTATCCCGTGTTACCAGCTATTTTTTCATATGATATACTGGGTAGAATTCACCTACGTGCAATAGTACACATCAGGGTTTGCAAATATATTATATTTTACTCCGTTTTTCTTTTGAAGAGCATGTTCTACAAGTTCGAGTAGGATTTTGTTTAACATGTTCACGACGGGCTGAACCACCGGTGGTACATTCAAGTTTGTCTCAAGGGACGGGATGAGTCACAAGTGGTACATACACAATTGTCCAATCGGGCGGGTTGACCCACCAGTGACACATGAACTATTACCGCGTCATAGCAATTAAAAAACTGATTACTGTAATTAAAAAAAATATTTACATCTTGATACACATAATACAAATATTTCTCTTTGTGAATTTCTTTAAAACATTGTAAGCACAGAGGCAGCTGATTGTTGCAAAGAGATCAAAACGTAGTAACGCGTTTGACTTTTTTGCGGCTATGGGGGCTCCTATCTGTTCAGATCATTTTATGTAGCATTCTCTACAGCGTTTACGCACACTTCTTGCAGAGCCTGAATATCTGTCTATAAAATGATGGTTGTTATGCTTTATTTGCGTTATTGACATTTAGTCAGCTGATAATAATTTATCAATATTTTTTTCCTAAATTTCAATATGCTCATTTGACGACTGCCCCATTGTTTATGTATGTAATATACATTTACCCTAGCTGTACTACAATTTTTTTATACCATTTTACTGTTTTTCTTAAGCAACTATATAATAAAACGACATTTGATCTGATTAATCAACGCCTTTTTTTGCATTATTATAATCAAAAACAAGATCAGGTTTCTTTTTTTCAGTTTTTTTTTTCGATTAATACGCACTTATGATTTTTGCAAGTTGTTAACATGACGAAATGTTCTTTTATCAGCCCACTTGATGAATTTTATGCCAGAACTTTTTTGAACGGTCATAATTTCACCACGTTTTTGGGTTTTCTTTGCTTCTACTGGCAAAAATATGTTTTTTTTTTTGTAAAAGTGATTGTATTAAGGAAATACTGGAATAATAGCTGTCTGTATACAAAGTGCGATGATCAAATAATAAGTCATTCATCAGTTTTTCCACAACATCATATGAATGTCGATTTGTTGAAGTGGTTGAGCTTTTTCCAGCATACGCATTTAAGTCATATGTATGACCGCTTGATAAACACAACTCATATAATTTTATGCCATATTAATGATGTTTCCCTTTGACGTATTCGCGGAAACGCAAGCTTCCACGCCATAAAATCATACTCTCATCTATTACAACAACTTTCCCAGGTTTTACTGCAGTTTTGAATCTATAAAGAATTTCTTCGATAATGTCTCTAATTTTGTTCGAGGGGTTCCGTTTCCGCATATTGTATTATCGGAGAAATGTAAATATTTCAAAATGGTCAAGAAACGATCGCGCTTCATAACATTCTTTATATGGTTGTTACGGTACATATTATTTTTGGACCAATATAATCTAATGTTTGGCATTTGTATGGCCCCCATAAATAATAATATACCCATAAAAACCTACATTTCGCTTATTGTAACGGATACCCAGCATCTGTGATGTTTTTTTGTTTTTTTACCAATGCCACATTACATGGCATATATATTTGTTTGTTGAACCATAAATCGAGTTATGTTATCGGTCACAATAATTTATATATCTCCAACGGATCATCGCAATTAATATTTTGTATTAGAAGCTCCGTGTCTTCCTACCCACGCTCATGTTCTATCACTTCGTTTTCTGTTTCTGTTCCCTGAATCGGTTTCCGTTCTCCCTTTTGGAACGTTATATTCGTACAAAAATGTAAATTCGAAAGTCCTATGCATGTATTGTCAGTATTAGATTCTTACTCTAATGTACTCTTATCTGAAGTGTGGTAGATAGGTCGTAGCCTTTTCCTTCGATAACATATAGCAGATTCATCTGATGAATCATCGAATTTCATTTTTGAATCCTAATGGGTAATTATTTAAACTGAAATTCGATTAGGAATTAAGGTATATAATACATATACAAACGTCATATAATACGAGGTCAGACAATTAAGTAATGCGACAAAATTCAAAAATCGAGTATATTTAAAAATTAAGGTACATCGCTGCGATCCCCTTCAAAGTAGTCCCCTCCCGCATCTATACACTTATTCCAGGGAGTTTTCCAGTTTTCGTAACAATTCTGGAACACTTCTTGTGGGACCTCTCCGAGTACCCTCGTCACAGATTCTTGGATATCTTCAACGGAGTCAAAATGTCGACCTTTGACGAATTTTTTCATATGGGGGAATAGGAAAAAGTCGCAGAGTGACATGTCCGGTGAATAGTGCGGTTGTGGTAACGTTGCGATGCCTTTAGACGCCAAAAACTGAGAGACACTGAACGCACTGTGACAGGGAGCATTGTCGTGATGCAGAACCCAAGTCTTCGCGATCTCTGGACGCACTCTGAGCACCGTTTTTCGTAATTTTTCGAGCACATTGCGGTAGAATACTTGATTAACGGTTTGTCCAGGTGGTACGAACTCTTTGTGAACCACCCCTTTGCTGTCGAAGAAGCAAATCAACATGGTTTTCACTTTGGACTTGCTCATTCTCGCCTTCTTTGGCCTTGGTGCTCCAGGGGACAGCCACTGTTGGCTTTGTCGTTTAGTTTCGGGGTCATATTGAAAGAACCAACTTACATCACCAGTAATAACTCGATCGAGAAGAGTAGGATCACTTTCAACCTGCTCGAGACAATCTTGAGCGATGTTCATTCGGTGGGCTTCTTGGCATGCACTACTTGCGCGTTGTTACAAAACACTAAACAGCTGGCGAAGAAATGATCGTACGAGGGTGGTCAAGGTCTCAATCGAGAGAGTAGGGATCTGCTATTACGGTGGCGGAGTTCAGGTTCGCAGTGTTACCACAGGCCGAGAAAAAAAATCGGTCGCATTATTTAATTGTCTGACCTCGTATATTACTTAAAAAATATAAATATTGAGATATGTACAGAGCACCACCTCAGAGCAAAAATATTATGTAAATTATAATAGCAAAATATTTATTTGGTTATACTGTTTAGATGAATAACAATAGTCAAGTGTAGTTCTGACAGAAACAACAATGTGCTTTTATTTTGATTGTTTTATGTTCACAAAAGATGGAAAATTTTAAAATAACTAGTATATGAAGTAGTACACAATCAAATCAGCGCCGCCCAATGGGAAAAAGTACGAAAAACAAAACCGCCCCACTGTAAGGACAGTAAATTCAGGACCCTTCGCGAACGTGTTAAACCAGTGACTATTATTTCTAATATTTTTTATTTACCATATTTTATTATCTTTGCCGGATTATATGTTCTAAAGCTGATAAGTCCTCTCCATGGTAACACTGATTTATCAAGTGATAACTATTGTTTAGGTAAATACGAGGATTGAAATTTTTCAATAAAGTAATCTAAAAGAGGACTAACTTTGTAAAATCTGCCTCGATTAGATGTAGCTTGTGAATTATTGCTAAGATGAAAAAAATTAAGGATTTGCTAGAACCTTATTCTAGTCATAGTTTTAAGAAATATAGGTGCTTCTAGCAAAAAATCAGTTGACCAGTAATCTCTCCAATATTTTTCGTTTGTCCCATCAATATTAATAAACCGAGAAACTTCTTTATACCACTATTGGTAACTTCCTTCCATGGTGAAGATTTAACAGAGGTTTTATGAATTTTTTTCATTTGGTGATAGTATAAATTGGGTTGGGAAGCAATTAGACTAAAGAAATTATTATCAACAAGTAAATCCCTTAGTTCACTGGTACTCTGTGTATCACTAACAAGGAGAGGGCACCAACGTGGAGAACTTGAATCGCTCGAGAATCCGTGGGTTGGTAGGTAATGACCCCTTGTTTATGTTCCCTTAATTATTTGATGCACATTTGAGAGAAAAAAATGTTCAATTGATATATTATTAAAAATTTATTTTTTCAATATATATTTTTTTTTGTTGCAATAATATCATCTAAAAACGTTTTGATGCTAATTTTATTACTTTTTATTTTTTTATCATTTAGAAACACATGTATATTTTTATATTCATAAGAAAATATTGAAATAAACTGACTGTAGCTACGCAAATTTGAAATAACAACGCTGACTGCAGTGGACAGAAAACCTGTTTTCACAAAATCGTGCTTCAATACTAATTGACTGAACTAAACAATTGAAACTTGTTACGTACTGTAAGGAGGGTTTAACAATTAAATTACAGTATGGAAGTTCCGCCTCTTTCCACTAGGTGGTACTTTGTGTGGGGCATTGATTGCATTTTTTGATCACTCCTCGTAATTTACAAATTTAAACGCTGAATTTGTAATTTGTGCAGATAATTTATCTGAGTGTGGTAATGACATTAAAGATATTGTAAAATGTAATTTTGATAGTGACGATTGCGCTGATAGTTATTTCATTGTAAAAAAACGCCCACGTTTAATTCACTTACTGTTTAGTGACTTTGAAAGTGATAGAGTTTTGGGCGATGGCGATGAAAAAATTGCCGGCCGGTGTTAATAATATTTTTTTCATGGTATGTTAATATAATTTTATTGATATAATATTCGGTGTCTCATTACAAGCCTGACTAACAAGTAAATATATTTTCGATCATTTATTTTTTCAAGAACATGGAGTCTTGAAGAATAATGAGGAATTTTTAAATAAAACTTCAGTAATTCCTTTGATAGATCAATAAAAATATGTTTACTAAAATCGTATTAAATGAATGGTCATAACATAAACAATGTTTATAAATATTTATACTCTGAAGTAATCGTGAATTTTAAAATGTTTATGAGCTAGCGGAATATTCAAAATAATGCTGCCGGCTTGCTGATGGCTTTTGATGAAATCAAGGACGTTAGTAAAAATAACAAGCAAAGAAAAAAATTAGTATTAACAGAAGATAATGTAGAAAATGTCCCTAGGAGAATTGATGAGGTTTCTGAGAAATCTGATAGTAAAATGTGCTTTCAAAAAGGATATTTCCGAAATTTCTTGCTTTCACGTTATTAAAAATAAATTATATAAATGATTATTTATATTATTATATGTTATTAAATCACAATATTATAATAGACGAATCAATTACTATTTATAGTTTTAAAATAATTTAAACCACGATAAAATATTTAATTTCTTTTTTTTTAATTGAGAAGTTTAATGTCACCTGGACACAATTAACACTAGAACTACCGACAGCTGAGACGAAGATATTTCTATCAAAACCAGTGAAAATAACTGGTCTTTAAAAAATTCGTAATAATAGAATATTTTTATATTTATTAATTTATTAGTTTCCTACAAAAGGAATTCCATGTTATGTAGTACATTTATGGTATTACATTTATGGTATTACATATTAACTCATTTGAGACCATGTTCCCTGAATGAGGATTGGCACATTTCATCATTTACACATAGATAAGAATAATAGCTATAATAGAGAATATATGCTTTGGTAAAAAAAATTAAAATAAATTTTCATTTCAAAGTTAAGTTGTTCTTATAGTATAAAGTAAACTATTAGGTATAAAAAGTTATAATTTGTCACAAACGTGTTTTTTCTTTTGAGTGCATTTTCCGCATACATATTTTTTTACAGATATTACAAATGGTGATAACCTTATTATTATTACAGTACCCTATTTGACACCATTTGCGTGAACACAATGAGCTCTTTGAAGCTGTTTATACATTAGCTTCTCGTGATTCCATCCCTGGTTTTACATTTTCAATGGCATTTTCAATGGCAAGTGGCAAGTTCATCTGTTACCCGGAACATTAATTCACCTTTCATAATCTATTTTTTGGCATATCCTGTTGGAATAAGTACATCTTTGAAAATATTATGAAGTGGTAATCTTTCAGGATTAGACCCATCTTGTATTTTTTCCCAACTGGTTTCGTCTGCAGTAATTTCATTTTGATTATCTTGTAGCATACTTTCATTTTCATCTTCAGAACTTGACAGCACTCGAGCACATCTTCTTTTACGTAAATTAAAAATATTTTCAAATTCGCTATCACTTTCTGAGGACTTCTGAGCATTTTCTTCGTCTAAAAGCTCATTACCGTTATTCTCACTATCAAAAGGTTCATCGCGAATACCGCATAGTTCATTTTCAATTTCTTCTGGTTCACCTTTACTGTCATAGAGTTCATCATCCTCGATATCAGAGCATTCCATTAGTATATCGATCAGTTTTTCCAATAATTCAGAGATTTTCAATCGTTTTACCATTTTCAGGACTTATAAAAATAAAATGAAACTAGTGATTACATAAAATTTATATTTGTATTCATTTTTTCACCTGACACTAATTGAAATAATATGTCGTTCATAATAATTTATATAATTATTTTTTTATTATTTATTATATTATATAATATGAGTGCAACATTCAACAAAAACTTCAATACACATTCTACGTCTCTAAATCTAAATGAACGACTAAATATATTTTCGATGAATGCATTAGTTTTGCATTACCATCATGATCGATCCCGAATTTTCCTGATAATTTTCACCATCATACTGAATGATACGCAATAAAAATTTTAAGAACGTGTGAGAAGTTTTACAAAACGTGTAAACTGATTAAGTCATGTTCGGTAAACAGATTGTAGGACATTTTTACACATTCACAGGTAGCAGTCATGTTGACTGGTATTGGTATAAGTAGCCATGATACAAAATAATTTTGATTTTGAATAAAAAAAATAATAATAAAATTCATTATACTACTTCCTTAGTTATCGCTACAAAAGTCATGACATTGTTACGAGAAAAAAATGTAACATGAAGTAGGAATTTTAAAATAAAATTTCAAAACCTGTCATTTTGACTGGTGTGATAGTCCTAGTGTTAATGTATATATTAGTTTGGTAGAAAAATAATTGCTGCTTATGAGCTTCAAATTCATATACAATTTTTTCAATTTTTTCCCTAAATGTTTTAAGTGATCCAGAACTGTTGGATGATCAGCGTTTAACTTTTGTGCAGGCTCTCGAATTGTGGTTGGTTCTGATTCAACTCATAAATTCAGTTAGTCGTTATGAACTGAAGTAGGACGTTCACGACCTTTATCTTCAAGGTTTTCATCCACAGCACGAAACTGTCGGAACCACCATTGAACAATACGTTTCTTAACAGTACACACACGTAAAGTATCATTTAATTTATAAGCAGTTTCTGCTGTTCACCACCCGTTTTGAACTCGTATAAAAAAATGCTCTTATTTTCTTCTTTTCCATCTTAATCCATTAGTACAATTTCAAGGAAAATTTATGATAAAATCAAAGTCGATATTACCAAAATACAGACCGAAAAATATACTTTCAAATGATAATATGAACACAATAAAATAACACTTTAATGATATAATCTTTCATTAACACAGTGTAGACCGGCAATTTTATGCAAAAACTATTCTATGTCACCAACTATTTTTCTGTATAACCCCTAGGTAGCATTCACCTACATGCAATGGTACACAACAGGTTTTGCAAATATTTTTTGCTCCGCTTTTCTTTTTTTAAGAGCATGTTTTACATGATCGAGTAGGATTTCTTTACACCAATGACTATATTTTCTAAAACATGATCTTCTAGTTTTCCTAAAACCTAAAAGATGATTTTCTTTGAGGAGCTCTTTAGAGATACTGGAAGAACTATAAGGTTCTGTGTTGCATTTCTTTGATTCATCGGATATCCATTCTCTAGATATTTTTAGTAGAAATTGTTTGTATCCATTTTATTTTGTAAATTGTAGTTGAAGTAATTTTTTAACGCATTGAATAAAGCCCAATTAATGAAAAATAATGTTACTTTTTATCCTATTTTAAAGTTTTTTCGAAAAACACTGCTATTCGACAAATACAGGCCTGCTCAATCGACTCCTTTCATGTATTTCTTCTTATCTAGTATGCAGGTAGATTTCACTATGTCATCCGTGAAATTCCTCTTTTATTCTCCAGAGGACTCCATAGAAGCATCATTAATAGTAGATAACATACACGTTAGCCTTTTATCTTTTCATATGATAAGAACAATGGGTCTTTTCCGCAAAAAGATCATTTCTACTTTCCAAAAATTCTTTGATTTTTATTTTAGTATTTTTGGAAAGCCATAGTTTTCCATTATAGTACCAATACCCGTGTTTTGTTTTCAAATAAGATTTCAGCAGTAGATACTTTTTTTCAGTAATCATTCTGGTAAACATGATACCAAGAACCAAGATAAGACCGTAAGACGGATAATATAGTTTCTTGTAGCTTTTTGCCTTCACCCAGAAAAGATCTTGAAGTTACAAATCTTACTTTCATAAAGTATTCTCGCCCAAAACTCCATGTTTTCTTTTCTTTGCCGGATTATACATTCTACAGGATGACTTATCTTCACTATGGTATCATTGCTTCATAAAGTGATAACTGCTATTTAATTACATACCGACTGACATTTTTCAATAAAAGAATTAAAAAGAGGTCTAACTTTGTAAAGTTTGTCTTGATTGGATGTATAATAGCTTGTAAATTATCGTTAAGATCAAAAAATGTAAGAGTAAGTGTGAGTTGGTGCAACAAACATATACAGACCTTCAGTAGTGTCAAACTGCACACACTTATTAATTTAATAAGTGTATTTTATTTAATATAAACCAATGCAGATCCTATTTTGAATTGTACTGAGGCTAACAACTATTTCAACCGATACTGTTTGTTGACATCGCGAAAGACAGATGAAACTCGTCTATATACACTGGCCTGCTTCGATAGATGAAATTCGTATCGTATATACTGACCAACTACGATAGAAAAAAATTGTATCGTATGCACTGGCCAGCTGTGATTTTAAAGTAATTTTTACTTCTGACACTGAATACTGAAATTCGGATCTTAACAGTGAGGGTTTGCTCGAACCGTATTCTAGTCGTAATGTAAGTGTAAACAAGAGTAAATTCGTTATCGGTCAATAACGTTTGTGCATGAAAACACGATTGAACTCGTGACCGGTCAACAATGTATTAATAATTGTATTGAATTGAACTAAAGTACTAAATAAAAAATGACATGATTTTTTTAATTTTTGCATTTATTGTAATACTTTCATATAGAAGCCTAAATTTAATCACCTTTATATATTAGGTGTTGGAATTAATTCGTAGCGTTTTACAAGAGATGGCGTAGGTAGTACATTCTTCCATTGTTCCCTTTGACCAAATATTCCCCGTAAAACAGCTGTCCTTAGGAGTCAGTTTCAGTATATGTCATTTGGTTGAAGCGTAAATAACAACACTTTGTACTTTATCGAATATATGGAATTTCGTGCCGGATGAATTGTTTTTGCGGGGAGTTTTACTTCATTACTTTAACATGGGAAAAAGTGCTGCCGAAAGTCATCGTATTCTAGTGGAAGTTTATGGTGACCATACTCTAGTTGAGCAAACGTGTCGGAAGTGGTTTGCACGTTTTAAAAGTGGTGACTTGGAAGACAAGGAATGACCTGGACAGCCGAAAATGTTCGACGATGAAGAATTGGAGGCATTTATTAATGAAGGCCCATGTCAAACACTTCAAGAATTGTCCGAATCGTTGGAAGTTGACTTCTCAACGGTAGAAAAACGCCTTAAAGCCATGGAAACGATCCAAAAGCAAGGAAATTGGGTCCGATACGAATTGGAACAAAGGGATGTTAAAGGCTTTTTTCTACCTGTGAACTGCTGCTTCAACGAGAGAAAAGTAAGAGATTTTTGCAACGAATTGTCACGGACGATGAACAGTGGATCAATTACGACAATCCCAACCGCAGAAAATCATGGGTTAAGGCCGGACAACGATCAACACCAGCGGCGAAGCCAAATATCCATGGATCCAAGCTCATGCTTTGTATTTAGTGGGATCATAAGGGTGTGATCTACTGATGAGCTGCTCAAACCGAATGAAACCATCACTGGAGATCGCTACCGACTACAATTAATGCGCTCGAGCCGTACTTAATAATACTTTGAAAGACACGATAAGTGATTTTGCAGCACGACAATGCTCGTCCGCACGTCGCAAAACCGGTCAAAACATACTGGGAAACGCTCAAAAGGGAAGTCCTACCCCACCCGCCGTATTCTCCAGATATTGCTCCTTCTGATTACCACTTGTTTCGATCGATGAGTCATGGCCTGTCTGAGCCATGGCAGAAGCTCACTTCTTATGAAGATTGCAAAAAATGGGTCGATTCGTGGATTGCACCTAAAAACGAGGCGTTCTTCAGACGTGGTATTCGTCTCCTGCCCGACAGATGAGAAAAAGTAGTGGCTAACAATGGACAATACTTTGAATAATTTTTTTCAATTTCATTTAAAATAAACGATCTTTTTTCATGAAGAAAACGCTACGAATTAATTCCAACATCCAATATATATATATATATATATATATATATACATATACATAATTACCTTGATCTAAATATAAATCAAAATTTAAATATAATCAAATTATTTATTACCTCGATGTATGATCGATTCCAGATGTTTTATTTAAATTTTTCTTTAAATGTACATACCTGCAACAGAAAAAGAACATACATTAATTATTTTCATTTTAAAACGTAGTTTAAAATTTCAGTTATACTGAGACCGAAAATAATTGAATATGTCGCATCTTGGATTTATTTATTCGTATCACATCATTATTCAAATACGTTATTATCAATGGCGTGTTTCTTATTTTCCTCTAATTAATATAAACATTGAAGTTAAATTTCAAAGCGAAACTCGTTCTCGAAATTAATACTCATTTGAGAACAGTTATTATTTCTTTCTGTATATAAAAAATGTACCAATTGGCAGTAATAAATGTATTTCATCGAAATTGTTAATATATTCAGTTTCAGTGTATATTCAGTTCAAACAGTGAATTCCCATGTTATAATTTGAACATAACATAATCGCCTCATAATTAGTTATAAATCTTAAGATATTCGTATACGACAATTAGTGAAAAAATTACCCCGCCTCCATTAATTATAAACAGATGTCGGTTTCTTCATACACAAATTAAATGAATTGCTGTTTTATTTTTGAAATATAATTTTATATTACTTTTTACAAAAAAACATTTATTCATTTAAACAAAATATAATTTCTAAAACAAAATATTTATTTGGTGTGTTATCAATAATTTCATGGAAAGGCCACTCAAAGTATTCGTCCACTTCATGTTTGTAATGTGTGTCAAGCATTAAGACATTTTAATCAAATTATTGAAATTATATTCAAACAGTTATGTATGTAAATATATATATATATATATATATATATATATATATATGTATATATATATATATATATATATGTATATATATATGTAAATATATATATATATATATATATATATATATATATATAAGATTCATCAAAGAACACAGAATTTGCAAAGATGAGGAAAGAATAAAAAAATAGAAGAGTATTCCATGAAACGATTATTATTTATAAATTTAAGATCTTTTGACAAGCATTACAAATAGTGTTTTCTTAAAAAAGCGAATTCAGTTAAAAATGACTTTAATTTTGAGATAATTTAATAAAAAAATTTTCATGTAACAAAAGTGATTGGACATAATTATTAGGGTGTAACATATGAAATTGGGCAATTTGTAGATGAGAATTAAAACGTAATATTTTTAACAAAACAAAATATATTTCATCAAAATAAGCTCCATCAGCTTCAACGGTTTTTTTCCAACGAGAAATTAGATTGCTTATCCCATTTTTATAAAAATCGACATTTTTAGAGAGTATAAAGTCTTCAAATCTTTGAATCACTTCTGTTGGCTTTTGGATTTTTTTATTTCTTAAATAATATTCCAAGTATAATAAAAATGAAAATTAATTTACATATATATATATATATATATATATATATATATTAGGGTGTTACATATGAAATTGCGAAATTTGTAGGTGAGAATTAAAACGCAATATTTTTAACAAAACAAAATATATTTAATTAAAAATAAGCTCCATCAGCTTCAATGGTCTTTTGCCAACGAGAAATTAGATTGTTTATTCCATTTATATAAAAATCGACATTTTAAGAGCTTATAAAGTTTTCGAATCTTTGAATCACTTCTGTTTTGTTTCGAAATTTTTTATTTCTTAAATAATATTCAAAGTGGCGAAAAAGATGCTAGTCTGTCGGTGAAAGATCTGGTGAATAAGGGGAATACGGTAAAATTTCATAATTTAAGGAATTTAATTGTGAAATTTTGATTCTAGATGTGTGTGGTCGAGCACTGTCTTGTAACAGTATTGGCTCATATCTATTGATTAGCATTAGCTGTTTTATTTTTAATTTTTAATTCATATTGTCGATTTCGCGACAATATGAATCAGCTGTAATTGCTTCGCCTGGTGTTAAGAAAGAATAATGGATTATTCCTTAATTTGTCCACCACAGAGTAACCATAATTTTTTTTGTGTAATGACAGCTTGGGTGCGTGCACTGAAGCTTCATTTGCATTTATCCATTGTCCAGATCTTTTTTGGTTATCATAAGTAATCCACTTTTCATCACAAGTAATGATTCGATTTAAAAATGGCCCTTTATCATTTCCAATCATCAATGAAGAACACACCTCTCAGCGTCTCAGTTTCTGACCATCTGTCAATTCGTGCGGCACCCACTAATACAGCTTTTTCATTTTTCCTTTTGCAGCGAGGTGACGAGAAACAGTCATAACATTAATACTTAAATCACATGCGAGAGCTCGATCTGTTGTATGTGGATTAACTTCCACCATGGCTCTCAAATATTTTTCGTTCACAATGGTTTTTGGCCTTCCGTAAGGCTCATTGTCGAAATTCATGTTACCAGAACGAAATTCTTTGAACCATAATTGAATTGTTCTTTGGATAGCCAACCCTCCTCCGAAAACTTCATTGACATTTCTAACTGCTACCATGCTGCATTGTTTTCGAGCTTGAACTCATATAAAAAAGGAGACGCAAATATTTTGTGAACACCATCCTGTTAAAGGGGATGAAAAAAAAAAGAAATAACAACAATAACTCCGTATTTAAAAAAATTGAAGGTACAGTACATTCATCAATTCCAAATAGATGAACTTGTAAAATATTGCACAGAACCTTTCTCAATCGCGGTCGACATCTGACTGACTGAACTCAACATGTTATAACCTAATATATGGAGGCTATGATTTTGATTGTTATATTCATAATAAGAAAAGTGGAAAAAAAAATAGTTTGGGTAAAGTATGATGTAGAATTATAAGCTGAATAATTCAATAATTCCTTTTTCTAATATAAAATAAGCTGAGGCACAAAAATCTGCTCTGTTGATGAGAGTTGAATCGTACAAAATTTTTAAAATGAAGATAAACCTGTAAGACTAATTACAGAAGTAGGTAACAAATTTTTCCGTCTTAAACATTGCTAAGAAGAATGGATCAAAACGAAAAATAATCAATAATATATGATATCAAAATAAATCAAGAATCATTCAAATAAACCACCGTACTGGTACTCTTATTCAAAAATAATTCGTTCGAATACTCAAAACACATAAAGAAAGAGTGAGGATTAAATATGTTTCGCAGACAATTTGTCGAAAAAAACATTGCCTGAAAATCAGTTGTAAAAATTCCATGTTTGAGTTGAAGTACATGTGAAAGCGCAACGAGTAGAAGGCGGAGCCCCCTAATATTTATCAACAAAATAAGTGACTGTCAAAAATTATATGATGAAATTTATTTTTCACTAAGCTAGATTTTTATTTGAATAAATTTTTAGAAGATCCAAAAAGGAATCCAACGCTACATACATACATATATATATATATGTATATAGACACACTAAAAAATAATTCTATTCCATTAAAATCATTACTCTGTTTTAAATAAAAATATTTTCTCATCGTTTAATGATTTTTAAGTGCCAATCTTAACATTTAAAAACGCTATAAACGCACATAACCTCATAAAACAATAGTGAACACGATAGGGTCTGAAAAGTAACATATTAGGCGTATACTTTTCGTACTCCAGTTGACAAAATTGCTGCCGAATCCCTAGGAATGATTTGTTCAGCTTTGGAGGAAGGTTTTGTGATGTATAAAATTCTAACAGTGGAAGAGGTCCGAAAATACAGCCACCAATTTTTCTGGCAAGCTATCGTTAGTTACATGAAAAATGGAGCAAAGTTATACAAAATAATGGAGGATATTTTGAAGATTGAAATATGTTCCATTTTTCTATAAACATTTATTTTCTATAAAAAAGGCACCGAATTAATTTGTACATTATATATATATATATATATATATATATATATGTGTGAAATTTATACATTTTGAATTTTTATTACTTGCCGATTGTCTATTTTGTTTTTTTAGATTTTACTTCATTTATATCTTTTAAAAGTTTATCAAAGATGTTTGGACTGAATTCATTATTTATTGCTATATTTTTAATAATGTTATTTTTTAAAAAAATCTACGTTTTACTTAGTGGTAGATTTATTGTTTTATTTACGAGTATAATATTCTTATAACTGGTCTTTTATGGCTTTTAGAAAAGACTGGTCGAGTTATGTAAATTCTTTTTTCTGTAAATTACATAATTTACTTTATTTCATTTTCCATTACTTTTAAATCAAAGTACTTTAATGAATTGTTTTTTTATTCTTCTATTGTAAATTTTATTTCTGAATGTATAGTGTTTATGTAATTTGATATTTCTTATTTATTATAATTTTTGTTCATTATGCAAAAGATATTGACTACATATTCAATTTTATTAATTTGAATGTTTGTAAAAATTTTGGAGGAATATTTCAGATATAATACTGGATCGAGAAGATATCAAAGCTAGTTTATCATTTTGGACTTATGTATTAGGTTGGTAGCAAAATAATTCAAGTTTTTGTTATCTGAATTCTAACCTTAATTTTTTTCATTAAAAATGTAATTTGTTTGTGCTCATGTTAATAAAGTTTAAAGTTCAATTTCCTTCTGTATTTTGGTAACATAGTTTTATTATTAATTTAACTTGAAATTCAGCTATTGAATTAAAAATGGAAAAAAACAAATAATAGAAAATTTTTTGAATGAATTCAAAACGGGTGGTTAAGTAACAGAAACTGCTTACAAACTAAACGATACTTTTAGTGATGCTGTTAAGGAATGTTCGGTGCAATGGTGGTTCCAAAAGTTTCCTGCTAGAGACGAGATCTTCGAAGATGAAGAAGGTCACGGGAGGCCTTATTCAGTTCATAACGACCAATTCAAGGCGTTAGTTGAATCAGAACCACGCACAATAAATTCAAGAGCTTGCACAATAATTCAACGTTAGTCATCTAACAGTTCTGAACCACTTAAAACAACTAGGAAAATCAAAAAAGAGAAGTATGTGAATTTGAAGATCACAAACCGCAATTATTTTTATACCAACAAAATCTTTCATCGTTTATTTTACTATATATGTTATCTATTATCCGTGCAGTTAATTTTCGTTCCTTTTCTGAAATTGTTCGAATTGAGATGCCTATGTCTGTTATTAAAGTTTAATTTTTTTGGTGAATTGTTGTATTGTAGATTATATTTTAATCCCTTATTTTAATAACTAGTATATAACCCCTTAAAAATTGACGGGAAAATAGAAAGAAAGAACGGTTTGTTGATTTTTGCGACAAAATATATTTAAACATAAAAAATACCTAAGAACAAAACTGAATAAATTAAACTTGAAGCCTATTCATTGTGAGAAATTTTTTATACACCACATTCGCTTGGTGGCGGCAGACGCCCACGTTGCAGACAAAGTGAAGAGAAATGTGGGTTTTTACTATTAAGAAAATCCTTCTTCTTTGAGACTTAATTAGAAGGTTAATTTATTTATTACTTTTAAATCATTTTATTATTATCTTGTATTATTTGATTGTTTGCTGTATTATTTTTGTAAGAAAGTAAGCATTCACTTGACTGAATAGGACAACTCCCAAGATATAAATAATTGAAGAAAAATAATATTGAAAATGTTCACTTCATATTTTTCCACATCAAAAACAACATATTCATAATATTTTTCAATTCTTTGATCTATTTAACTGGAAACACTAATGAAAGATGTTTTCAAAAGAGTAAGTGATTGGGATAACTAATTGATGTTATAAACGAAAATTAAGTTTTATTTCCTTTTAAAAGTGTGAAAATATATGTAAGGCAGTATAATTTTTCACAGCACTGAATATATATATATATATATATATATATATATTCACTTAACGTTAATAAATTAAAGCACTTCTTTCGAAAATGTAAAATTATGTTAAAATTGAGATAAATAATTTAACAAGATTATATTTATGTATATATATATATATATATATATATATATATGTATGTATATAATATGAAAAGCATGTATAAAATAACGTTGAATAACGAAATTAAACGTTCCTTGGATAAAATCTGAATTAATCAGTTCCTTTAAAAGGGAATATTCGATTTATCAGTTGGCTTACCTTTCTAATTGAACGAACTCAATCTGACTGAAAGAGAAGATTCAGCTAAAATACTTTCAGAGACTGGAGAAAAAAATTGAAGCCGACCATAAATACATTCTATTATATATATAAAACATGCTTTTGATATAAAAGATTATTTTTTCTTTACAAAATGATATTTTTCTGTTGAGTCATGTAATATATATTTATAAGAAAATATACATCAAGTTGCAAAACAATTCATATTTTAAAAATATTTTAATGATTTTTTCTTAGATAACTTCTTAGTCAAGTCATTTTTATAATCAAATATATTCGTTTTATTATAAGAAAAAAATAATGATTTTTAGACAAATAATTGATGTATTTTATATTTTTTTTAAAAAAAATATAACAATAAAAATATATATTTTAATTAAAATATAAGATTGGATGAGATTTCTGAAAAAATATATTTAAATGGTTTTTTTAATAATTGTTTTTAATAGCAATGATATTTTGTAAATTTAATACTTATTAAGAATGGGAAAATTAAACTTGGATTCGTGACACTATTTAGCAATCGTGACTGCTGAGAATAATAAGATTTCACTTCTAATAGTCTCGAATATCTTATTACTTTATGTGTTAGATAGATGGGATTAGTTTTTGATTCTTTTCTACACATATACGAATTATTGTGAAATAATATATATGAGTGAGTCCAAGATTGAGTTTAATATACGAGGTCAGACAATTAAGTAATGCGACAGATTTTTTTTCTCGGCCTGTGGTAACACTGCGAACCTGTAACTCCGCCACCGTAATAGCAGATCCTTACTCTCTCGATTGAGACCTTGACCACCTTCGTACGATCATTTCTTCGCCAGCTGTTTAGTGTTTTGTAACAACGCGCGAGTAGTGCATGTCACGAAAGCCCACCGAATGAACATCGCTCAAGATTGTCTCGAGCAGGTTGAAAGTGATCCTACTCTTCTCGATCGAGTATTACTGGTGATGAAAGTTGGTTCTTTCAATATGACCCCGAAACTAAACGACAAAGCCAACAGTGGCTGTTCCCTGGAGCACCAAGGCCAAAGAAGGCGAGAATGAGCAAGTCCAAAGTGAAAACCATGTTGATTTGCTTCTTCGACAGCAAACGGGTGGTTCACAAAGAGTTCGTACCACCTGGACAAACCGTAAATCAAGTATTCTACCGCAATGTGCTCGAAAAATTACGAAAAAGGGTGCTCAGAGTGCGTCCAGAGATCGCGAAGACTTGGGTTCTGCATCACGACAATGCTCCCTGTCACAGTGCGTTCAGTGTCTCTCAGTTTTTGGCGTCTAAAGGCATCGCAACGTTACCACAACCGTCCTATTCACCGGACATGTGACCCTGCGACTTTTTCCTATTCCCCCATATGAAAAAATTCGTCAAAGGTCGACATTTTGACTCCGTTGAAGATATCCAAGAATCTGTGACGAGGGTACTCGGAGAGGTCCCACAAGAAGTGTTCCAGAATTGTTACGAAAACTGGAAAACTCGCTGGAATAAGTCTATAGATGCGGGAGGGGACTACTTTGAAGGGGATCGCAACGATGTACCTTAATTTTAAAATATACTCGATTTTTGAATTTTGTCGCATTACTTAATTGTCTGACCTCGTATAGTCATATCCATATTTAATGTACACTGAATGGAAAAAGTATTAGCGCAGTAAATATTTTCATATACAAATTTTCTTTTCCATTATTTTTTAAAAAAGAACTTTATTAAATTGTTTTTTTATTCTTCTATTGTAAATTTTATTTTTGAATGTACAGTGTTTATGTAGTTTGATATTTCTTGTTTGTTATAATTTTTGTTCATTATGCAAAAGATATTGACTACATATACAATTTTATTAATTTGAATGTTTGTAAAAATTTATTGTAAAACTTTTGGAGGAATATTTCGGATGTAATACTGGATAGGGAAGATATCAAAGTTAGTCTATCGTTTTAAACTTGTGTAATAGGTTGGTAGGAAAATAATTGCGGTTTTTGTTATCTAAATCCTAACCTTATTTTTTTCCATTATAATGTCATTTCATTGAGCTCATGTTAATATAGTTTAAAGTTCATTTTTACTTCTGCATTTTGGTAACATGGTTTTATTATTAATTTTGCTTATAGTTGGAATATTGAATTAAAAATTAAAAAGAAACAAATAACAGAATTTTTTTTTAATGAATTCAAAAAAGGGTAGTGAAGTAACGTAAACTAAACAGTGCTTTTGGTGGTGGTGTTAAAGAACGTTCGATGCAATTTCACGGGAGACCTTCTTCAGTTCATAACGACCAATTGAAGGCCAGTTGAATCAGAACAATGCATAACACATTCAACAGCTTACACAATAGTTTAAAGTTTGTCATCCAACAATTCTGAACCACTTAAAACAACTACGAAAATCTAATGCTTCTAACTTGGTTGTCTAAAATTATTTTAATAGGTTGGTAAAAAATAATTGCTGTTTTTGTTCTCCAAATTCTAACCTACATTTCTTGAATGAAAGTGTCATTTCATCGAGTTCATGTTAATATAATTTTAAAGTGAATTTTCGGTATGTACTATGGTAACATCGACGTTGATTTTATTATTAACTTTTTACCAAATCGGGCTATTGAATTGAAGATCGAATAGAAGCAAATAAGAGCACATTTTTGCATGAATTCAAAACGGTTGATAAATCAGCAGATACTGTTCGTCAATTAAACGATGCTTTTGGTGTGGGTACTATTGAGGAACGTACGGTGTAATGGTGGTTACAAAAATTTCATGATTGAGACGAGAGCCTTGTAGATGAAGAAGGCCGCGGGTGATCTTCTTCAGTTCATAACGATCAACTAAGTACTTAGTTAAATCAGAACCACGCACAAAAACTAGAGAGCTTGTACAAAAGTTAGGCGTTAGTCATACAAAAGTTCTGGACCAATTTAAACCACTTAAATTAAAAAAATATATGAACTTGAAGATCATAAACCGTAATTATTGTTCTACCAACCTAATAATAAGTGAAAAAAATTGAAAAGTAAGGTTTACCATTGTCGTTATAAAATTGTATTAAAATTAAAAATTTCTGAATGGGAATATATATACCAGCGCTAATATTGAAATTTCATGTATTTAAATCTCCCGCACAAAAATCGCGCGGACAGTGCTATCTCGCGCGATGTCAGCATGAGTTAACACCCCGCACCCCCCAGCCTTCCGTTTTTATGCCCTACATTTAAATAACTCGTACCTTGTCATCCAGAATATCTTTTATCTATCGTATTGACCTTAAGAGAGATTATGTTGAAAAATAAAAATAATTTTACTGCCCTAACTATCGTCTTTCTATTCACGTCTAGATTTTTTTGAAATCCTCTCATTCATATATATATATATATATATATATATATATATATATATATATATATATATATATATATATATATATATGAAGGGATTTCAATACATACATATACATATATATATATATATATATATATATTTATATATATATACATATACATACATATATATATATATATATATATATATATGAAGGGATTTCAATACATACATATACATATATATATATATATATATATATATGTATATATGTATATGAGAAATATTAATGGTTTAAAATCAAAATTCAAAGCGAATGCGGTTGGCATGCTTTAATGTTTTGAAATCCATTCGAATAATCAAGGTAATTTTAATACCGAATTTGCATTTTGTTTTCAATTAACTGTAATCTTATACAATTTTTGTTGAACAGTGCTCCAGTGATACACTTTGGTAAGCAGTAATAATGATGAGTACGTGAAAGAAAGTGGTTTATACCTAGTTTTGTACTCGTTGTTCACAGTGAACACAGAGGAGATGCAATGAAAAAGTAACACACGTTTAAACACGAATATTGTTATTTTTATATAGTCTGCGTTCAATTTAATTTGTTCATTAGCCGATTCCGAATATCGGTTTCTTTTTTTTAAAAAAATAAACACATTCAGTAAAAGTGTGTCTGGTGTAGAGTAATTAATGTGTAATAAAAAATAATTGTGATTTATTATTCATGTATAGGAATGAAACAGTGCTAGAGGCGGTTCTGACAAATTTAAATAGTATAATTAACATTAAACATATTTACAAAAACATGTGTTTGTGAAAATAGAAGATTTTTGAAATGGATATTCCTACGCGATACCTTCTATTAATTTATTGGATTTTAAGTTAATTAATACTGCATTAATTTTCAAATTAAATACATTAGATATTAGTAGCTAAATTGATATAAAATTGTATTTTTCATTTATCGTGTAATAATTTCTAAACATAATATTAATATTCAATAGATAATTTTCTACATATGAGGGTCGTTCGATAAGTATGGTAAATGTGTTATATGTCGAATTTAGTATATAATTCTAAAGATGGAGTTAGTGCGCTTGGACAACTGCTAGCATAGCAACTAACTAACGGCAGTTATCTATTGTACTCGACAATGTTCAGTTCCATTGTATATTGTTTTTTCTATGATAATACATTGTTAATTATCAGTTTATTTATTTATTAATTGTTGTTCATGTTCCCAATATTAAATACATTACAGTAAAGAAGCAAGTTAAACACCGTTTTTTTGGAAAAAATCCACTTTATTTCTCAACATAGTCTCTATTGAAGGCTATACACTTGGACCAATCAGTTTTCAATTTTTTCATCCAATCGAAAAAGTAACTTTTCTCAAAGTCTGCACAATACACATTGACGGCGGCGATGACATCCTCATTCTACGAGAATTTCTTCCCACCGAGCCAAACTTTCAAGTTTGGAAAGAGAAAGAAGTCACATTGGATCAAGTATAAAGAATAGGGTGGATGAGAATCAATTTGAAGCATTCGTGCAATTTTGTCGATTTGTGAGACAGCGCGTTGTCCTGGTGAAAGAGCACTTTTTATGCGCCAATTTTGGCCATTCTTGTTTCAGCTCTTCTTTCAAGCGGTCCAGTAATGTTTCATAATAGACTCCTGTTATCGTTTTCACCTCCGTTAAATAGTCGATCATGATGATTCGTTGAAAATCTCAAAAAACAATGGCCATCACTTTACCGTTCGACAAAACGGTCTTCGCCTTCTTCGGCGCACTTTCACCAGTCGTTGTGCACCGCTTTGATCATTATAACCATCTCAAAGAAAGATGACTTTAGAAATTGTAAAAATTGGCGTGGTATAACTCTTTTAAACACTATCTTAAAAATGCCGTATTAATAATACTGGAAAGAATTAGCCCTATTACCAACTCGATTAGACCAGAGCAGGATGGATTTCGGCTTAGAAAATCATGTGCCGACCACGTATTAACACTAAGGATCATAACTGAGGAAGCAACTGAATGGAATTCCCTCCTTTACCTGTTATTTATAGACTTCGAGCGAGCATTTGATTCAAAAAAACAAGCAAAAATCTGGAGTTCTCTAAAATATAAAGGTGTACACAACCGCATAATAGATATCATCGAATGGATGTACACAGAAGCCGATAACAAGGTATTATTTGAATATAAATGGATCATTCCTTCTCAAATAAACCTAGCAGTTAGACAAAGATGCATTTTATCACCAGTAGTGTTCTTGCTGATACTAGATAAGATCATGGTTAAAGTAAATACCGAAACACCAAATGGTATAAAATGGACTCCATTCTCCAAATTAAATGAGCTAGATTATACTGATGATATTTGCCTCTTTACCTATAAATTCGAGGATATTTAAGCCAAATTCGAGTGAAATCATCACGTTGTAGAAGCTGGGCTTAAAATAAACATCCAAAAAACAAAAAGCATGCACATTAACACTTTATGCGCGGGCGAATGTGGGTGCGGATTGTATATAAACCGAGCCAGTATTGGTTATCGTGTGAGTTTGTGTTCTACAACCAAAGTGAAAAGAAATGTGTAACAGAAGAATTTGCAGCCTATAAATGAAAGATTAAGTTTCAAATTATTTTTGTATTTACTTTATTGATGAAAAATTAAAATGTTAATAATATTTGAATGATTAATATAGCTTTAGAGTATGGTTAGCATTCGTAGCAATCACCCTTGTGCAGTGGAACATTACAAAATTTGCACATGAAACAAGTTCGACTTCTTTTTGTTTGACACACGCACCTTATATTGCCTTTAAGGCATTTGACTTTTATCCTTGGTCACAATTCTTACAATGTTGTGGTATTTCAAATTAGACAGCCTCCCCGGGTGATCCATTTTTGACATACTTCTCGAAATGCTTAGTATATCAAAGCTACTAGAAGTGCTTGGTAGATTAGAAGTACTTGTTGAATTAGGTTTTTCTATTTAATCTTCGTCTGGAATTCGTTGAATATTTGGTAGAAGTTCTTCTTTAATAACTCCGGAGTCAGTAATCCAGTCACGTGTTGCATCTAGTAAGAATTTCTTATACGACTCCTTTTTTCCATTCAGTATCCTACATACTATAAACGAATTAAATAGGGCACAGTTGATAAAAAACAAATCAGCTCTTTTTATCCATTTTTTAGTTTTTCTAAGAATTGAATAATATGCGAGGTATTGATCTGTCTGATATACTCCTTTCATATAATTATTATCCTGTAATACTGACTCAGACTATTGAATACTTGTTTTGTTCTTTTCTTTACTGTATCAATTAACATGACAGAGTGCAATGTCGATATCATATTTACATTTCTTTTTCCATTGTTCCATATCTGTAAAAAACATAATCATTTCTATGAAATGTACTTTCGAAACTGCAATTAAACAACCTATTGATAGGGATCCCGGATATAAGTGTTGTTGGAAAAAGCCTATTAATAGGCTTCCCGAGCATAAATTGTTAAGACTAACAATACCAGTCCATTAAAAATAAACAACCATACGATTGAAGATGTAAATAAATTTGTATTTCCTGGCTGTGTGGTTTCGAAAGGAAATGTATTTGATGAAGACATCAGTAACAGAATAAATAAAGCTAGAAATTGTATATTTATGTTCAATAATATATGGAATTACAACTTAATGTCACTGAAAACCAAAATCTGAATATTCCACACCTGCATTGAGCCAGTATTGACATATGGCTGCGAATCATGGAGCTTGAATCAAAGCTCAATATCTAAGCTACAAGTCTTCATTAACAAATGTTTAAAAATGATCTTGAAAATTTTTTGATCCAACACCATCACGAATGTGGACCTTTTTAATAAAGCAGGTCAATATAAAGTAACAAACGAAATTAGATGAAAGAAATAGGGATGGATCGGCCATGTTTTTCGCACTGATGATAGTATTATAGCAGACAGCTCTACAGTACAATCCATAGGACCAACGTAAATCAAGAAGGCCCAGAAAGACCTGGCGTCGAACAGCAATAAATGAGCTCAACAATGCTGGCTGGTCGTGGAATAAAGCTATGCGAACATCAACTAATAGAGTCCGTTGAAGAAGATTAATTGAGGCAGTATCTTCCCACGATCGAACTTAAGCCGAATGATGATGACATGGTTCTAGCACAATGGAACAACAAATCATACCGCTCGAGCGTCTATGACTGCTGTAAGTGTGGTGATTCCGAACCAATTCCAAAAATAGAAATGTTGTTTGGCTAGCAAGATCTCTAGATTTAACAGCGTGTGATTACTTTCTTTGGGTTTATCTAAAGAATAAGGTATATATAGATCGTCCACACACTATCACAGAATTTAAATTAAAAATCCAAGAAGTGATTGCGAGGATTCCACCAGATATCTTAAGACGCGTAAAGGAAAATTTCCAAATAAGATTACAGGAATGAGTGTCCCGAAATGGTACTCATCTATCAAGCGTTATGTTGAAAAATAAAATGGCCCGATCTATCTAACATGAATATGTATACAAAATTATGTTAAAGTAAAAATTCATATAATCATTGAGTTTTGATTTTTTTCCGTTCCTCTGGTGCACCCTGTTTTATATTAAATTAGTAGAAAAATAAATGCGATTTATGACCTACAAATTCATATAAATTTTAAGCTTTTTTGATCTTCCTAGCTTTTTAAATGGCTCGGAACTGTTATATGACTAACGTCTAACTTTTGTATAATCTCTCGAATTGTGCGTGATTCTGATGTAACTAACACCTTCAGTTGGTCTTTATGAACTGAAGAAGGACACCCGCAACCTTCTTCATCTTCAAGGCTCTCGTCCCCAGCACGAAATTTTTGGAACCCCCATTACACCGTACGTTCCTTAACGATACTTACAGCAAAATCATAGTTTCGTTTACAAGCAGTTTCTGATGCTTTACCACTTATTTTCAGTTGATACAAGAATGTGTGAGAGGGAACGCGCGGTTGATTTTTTTCCACTTTTACGGGAACTGCTACAATGCTCGCTTCAAACATATGCAGAACGTGCACAACGCGTCGTTTCTGGTCGAAATTTCGCCTGTACTAGTTTGAGAAGTGACACTTGACAGCCGTGACGTTATCAAATGAATGGTGGTGCCGTCTCGTAGAAATTCACACAACTAACCAAACGACCCTTGTACATAATTATTCTAAATAAAAATTGAAACTTTAATTTTAATCAGCTTGGGGAAACAAATCAAATATACATATGTATATTTTTTGATGACTGAAATTAAATATTAATAGTGATAAAAAAAAACATATTTAATTTTCATAAAACTGATTAAATTATCATTTTAAAAGAATACAGTATTTAATCTCTTTAGAAATGTTTTTCTCAAACTGAATTCGTTTTCTCTTTATACGTTATGCAATTTCTGTAATTAATTACTTCATAAATTACAGACTTATAAAGAGAATTAGGTTAATTACATTTGACTGCGTAATTTATATACTGAAAATATTATTTGATGAGAAGATTTCGATTAACGATTTTTTTTTAAAAAAAAGAAAAACTTCCGACGTCTATACGTTTCACATCACTCGCATTATACGAACGATCAAAGTACTTCGTAGAAAAAATATGTCATGTGTCAAAACATGAACACATAAAATTATTTCTTATTTCCTCTCGCATCGGTCGAGAAAAAAATCTCCGATTAGTTTTTCTTCTTCTCGCGCGACGTTCTTCGCTCGCACTTGATCGAACCATGGCGGTAAACGTGATGTAAAACCAGGTCTGGCGACTTTAGCTTATCTTTTCTCAGTCTCGCACCGTTCGTATTATGTCAGACTGGAGAAAACGTTCGTATTAAAATAAAAGCAAAAATATCAACTGTGAAGTATAAGCTTTCGGTGGCACGGGACACATGCGCCGGATTTATACGATCCAATTTTGTACATGTTAGATAAGCTGCCGCTAGACGTGTATATGAACTACTTGAATAGTGTAAAGTTTTTGTCCGTGAAATTCGTTCACGTCACAAATGTTTCCTTACTGTCGATTTTAAAACGAACACATTCAGTCGCCGTAAACGCTTACATGTTTCTGATAGCTGTTTTACAAACTGAACGAGACGTGTAGTTCTTTTTCATTGTTACACATTCGGTAATAGAAAATAAAGGTTACTTTTACAACAACAGAGTTCACCGACCCTACTCGAAATATTAACAATGCGGTGTGAAAATCAAATACATCAGAAGTTCACAATTTTCACTTCACTGAGTGTGTCGAGATTATAGAATATTTTGACGTAGAATCACGTCTATATTTTCAATAACCCGTTAAGGGGACCCGGTGGTCTAGAATTTTCGAAAAATCGATTTTTTTTTTCGAAAGTATAGTATCTTAAAAATATACTGTTAAAATTTGATGACGAAATTCAGAGTATTTCAGGATCTACAGCCCATTAGAAGGTCAGGTAGGTAGAAGAATAAGTGGAGCCGGCAAAACTTTAAACGCGTTTATCTCGAAACTACTTTTTTCCGTCTTGCGGGGGCCAGAAAAAAAAAACTACTTGACCGATTTGTCTGAAATTTTAATATGTTATTCTGAATAGTTCTAGCTCTCGCTGGAAGTAAAACCAATAGTTTTCGTAAAATATTTATATTTTTTTTATTAACAAAACATTCAAAAATACTGGTCGTTTTCAAACTTGTACTTTTGACTACGCGCCATTTTGTCAAATATTTTTTTTTTATTCTACTTCCTGCGATAGCTATACTTATACTAATTAAAAATTCGTCAATTGTTATATTTCAGATCAGAGGGAGAGATAAATCATCATTCACCACGCAATTCCATTTTTTTAGAGAGGGAGACTTCAGCATCATTTTTCTAATTTAAAAAAAAATTTTTTTTTGTCTTTATTTTCATTTTTGCGTAGTTTATTAGTAATAAAATAAGTGTAAAAAAATTTGAAAGCATTATTCATTACCCTCATATAGAAAAATTTTTTTTAAAATAGCTTAAATTTTAGGCCGCTAGACCACCGGGTCCCCTTAAGCGTTTGTGTAGAGTATACTCGTCATGAGAAGATGGATTCTTTTTGTTTAATGTCGAGTATACTCGTCATGTAGGAAAAAATTCGCTTTTGCTATTTATTGTAAAATTTAGGTAGTATAATATATCATCATCATCATCATCATCTTCAGCCCCTGTCAATCCACTGCTGGATAAAGGCCTCTTCCATGATTTTCCATTTTGTTCGATTCAGTGCCTCTCTTTTCCACAGTTTTCCAAGAAAGTTTTTAATATCCTTATCCCATCTGTTCATTGGTCTCTTTCTCGGTCTTTTCATATTCCTTGGTTCCCAATCAATAATTTCTCTCGTCCATCGGTTGTCTTCTCTTCTTGCGATATGTCCCGCCCATTTCCATTTCAGACTCTACTCTTTTTATTATATCTGTGACTCCTTTTTGTTTTCGTATCCATTCTATTCTCTTTCTGTCTCTTCTTGCTATTCCCAATATGCATCTTTCCATACTTCGTTGTGTTATTTGGAGTCTTTGAACTATTTTGGCGTTAAGCACCCATGTTTCGCTGCCGTGGGTAAGGACCGGTAGTATACACTGATCGAATACTTTTTTCTTTAAACAGAGTGGGATTGTTGATTTAAATATTGAGGCGTTTCGTCCGAATGAGCTCCATCCCATTTTTATTCTCCTATTTACTTCTTCAGTGAATGATCCATCTCTGTTGATAAGCTGACCTAGATAAACATATTTCGTGACTTCTTCTATTTCCGTTCGTTTTATTTCAATTTTCTTCGGACATACAAATTGAACAGTACTTTTGTCTTTGTATGATTCATGTTGAGGCCGATTTTTTGACTGGCATCGTTTAGTTTTTCTATCCTCTTTTGCAACTCTTCCGGGGTATTTGCGAAAATAACTATATCATCGGCAAACCGGAGATGGCTTAATCTTTCGCCCTTTATCTCGATTCCTTTGTCCTCCCATTCGAGCGATTTGAGTACTTCTTCTAAGGCCGCAGTAAACAATTTCGGAGAAATTGCATCTCCCTGTCTTACACCTTTCTCGATTTTTATCTTTCTTGTTTCTTCATGTAGCTTCACCGACATCGTTGCTTTTTTATAGATGTTATCTAGCAGCATATATATATATATATATATATATATATATATATATATAATTATATATATATATATATAAATACATATATATATATATATATATATATATATATATATATATATATATATATATATATATATATATATATATATATATAATTATATATATATATATATAAATACATATATATATATATATATATATATATATATATAATATATTAGTAATTTTAGTCGTTCATTATTCATATATACCATCAATTAATTAATTAATTAAATATTTTACTGGACTACTAATAAAATGATACCTTTAACGTATTTATTTCGTGTATATGAAAATAAAATTCAATTAAATATAAGTTAAATTACTTGAAACTTATATTTTCTGCGCTTCTAAGTCGAAAAAACTGCTATTGTTCGCTTCCATGATGCACAAAGAACTAATAAATTAAATTTAAGCAGGCAAAGTTCCTGTCCTATTATCTCGAGTGTGTATCGAAACAAAACTTATACCAACATATCCTGTTACTTAAGAAATAGATTGCGAGGAAATATTCATTTGGACATGCGTTTTCTGTGATCACATGATCACGCACTGGTACAAAGGTAAAAGATATTTTTCTCAAAAATTTACACAGTAACCCGCCCTGAATTTAGTTTTATTGTATTCATCAAGTACTAATTAACAAAATTGTTTAGTTTCATATCTTTTTTTAAGGATTGTCTATAACCGTAGAGTCATTTTAAACAGCAGTTTGAACACATAATGCATATGGATGTTTGAAAAGATAATGTGAATTGCCTATTTATGTATAAAATATTTTAATATTGATACATACTATACTACTATAGATTATTAATATGAAAGTTTAGGAAAAATGGCAATGAAACCCAATATTGTCTCGGGAGCCGCATAGAGTAGCTTTGGGTGCCATATGTGATTTGGGAACCGCAGTTTTCTCACTCTTTATATATACATCAAGAATTTTTTAACCCCTTAAGCGTTTATGTCGAGTATGCTCGTCATGAAAGGATGAAAAATTTTGTTTAATGTTGAGTATACTCGACATCCAGAAAAAAATCGCTTTCACTATTTATTGTAAAATTTAGACAAAAAATATATATATTTGTAATTTTAGCACATTTTAGAATATTTTTAAGCAGTTTTCTCTTTATTTCGTGAATCTTACGTCTGCTATCTACAGAAGGTATTATAAGGTATAATAGAAAAACTTGTAAAGTGAATAACATTTTTATTTATCTTCCCAGATGATTTTTACTGATAGTAATGAAAATGTATCTTTACATCCAAGAAAACGGAAAAGAGCGATAACATCTGTAACGTCTTCTGATAAAAATAGTAATGAGGTTGTAGAAGATAATGAAGATGCGGTTTTACATACAAGGACACGGAAAAGAAATATCTTCAATGTCTTCTGATGAAAGACGTCAATGTCTTCTGATGAGGATGAAGAATGTAATTAACTCGATAAAGAAAATAAAAATTCAAATGTACCATAGAATATTAGAGGTGGAGAGCGAGCACCATTTAAATTTACTGCTCATCCTGGCCCAAAGTTCACTATTTCACATTCGTCAAAAATTAAATGTGTGTTGTATGTAGTAAAAGAAAAATTTTTTAGGCTACGACTTACTAAACATAATATGAGGATGAAACATATGACATTGCGGAATTTGTAAGTGAGAACTAAAACGCAATATTTTTAACAAAACAAAATAGATTTAATCAAAATAAGCTCCATCAGATTCAATGGTCTTTTGCTTAGATTGTTTATCCCATTTTTATAAAAATCTACAGTTTTAGAGCTTATAAAGTCTTCGAATCCTTGAATAACTTCTGTTTGGTTTCGGAATTTTTATTTTTTTAAATCATAATGAAAGATGATCCCCTTACGATTGGTCAAAATCGGACACTTTTCTTCAATTGCTGCGTTCAGTTTGGTTAGTTGTTGAGAATACTTCACTTAGTAATTGTTTCGTACCGTTGGAGCAACTCAAAATAAACAACACTTTTGCCATTCCACTAAACACACAGAAATACCTTCATCGGATACTAGCCAAATTTCTAGGCTGGTTCTGCCCCTTTATTTATTTGTTTTCACGTTCGTCTGCGTCGAACATCGTTGTACAGGATCTATTTCTCATCGTCAGTCACCAGTGAACCCAAAAAAGGCTCTCTGTTCAGGCGTCCAAGCCAAGAAACTACCGACAAGATGCGATAAAATTTGTTTTTTCAGGCAACAAGTGCAACAGCGACGTATCGAGCTTTCAAGTAAACTCTAGCTTCTTTAAATCCCGAAATTCCATCGATCTGTCAACGTTGAGTGTCTCAGTAACCTCTTCCGTCGAAATTCATGAGTTATTGTTCAAGGTTAAAATCACCAAATCGAAATTTAGTAAATTATTTCTTCACAGTTAGAAGTGATGTTGCACGATCCAAATAAAACCTACCGAATATTTTTCTTTAACTCATGAACGGTTACTTTTTTCCAAAACTCGTACAACATAACGTGACAAAAGTGTATCTTTTCGTTGTCCGATTTCAAAAAATTTTTCTTACACACAAATCAAATCAAAACAAATGCGTCTGATGCTCAAATCACAACTGTGACTGTCACCTTTCAAACGATATATAACATGAATATATTTCAATCACGAGTGCCACCATGCGGCACTCTTAACACCACCTATTGAATCGAATCCGAACTTTTGGAATGATCCACCATATATACATATATATATATATATCCATTTAAACTTTTCTAGAATAGTAAATGACAGTAAAAAATAAGAAAAATAATCAAAATAACTACTAATAAAACTTTAAATACGCTTTACAGTACCGTAGTATTCTAAAAGTACACCAAATACGCGTACTAAATAACTATAAACTAGTATTGATCGAGAAAATAAACTCTCTACTTTTGTAGTAAATTCTGATTCCAGTGTTGATATTCACAGACATACTTCTATAAAAATAGAAAACAGAAACCGTTTTACGACGTACATCATTTACTGAGTATTCAATATGGAAAAAGTTTCATTTGGTAATGGTAGCATGTCGAGATGCAGATTTTTATGAGAATTCTAGAGAATATATAAAGAGAGTGATAGGAGACTTGCAGAGGAAATAACATTGGTCAATATAACATTTCTGTTTAAGATGCATTCTTATAGAAACGACATAACGTTATATATAATCGAACGAATTGTCAAAGTAATTTGGTTTTATTAATATTACAAGAATAAAATTAAGTAAATGGGAGGTTAAGAAGTACTGAAAGAAAAAAGATATTTTTTTGTAACAAAAATGCAAATTGTTTAAGACTGCATATATTTTTATCAAAATATAAAATATATGATTTTATACTTCTTATCAATGATTCAAACGCAATGAATTGAATTTGAACTCGAATATCAATTGGTATTCGATGTTTGATTCTGAAGATGATGTTATTTACAATCTGGTACATATAAAAGATTGTGAGAAATATTATATTTTTATACAAATAAAAAATGTATCATTTGTGGTATTCATTCTTATAAGAATATAAATATATTCTATTCTATATAAATATATTTTAAAGCTTTTACTTCCAAGTTGATTATTATAACTGAAGATAAGTGAAAGTTTGAAATTACTTTTTTAGAATAAATTTTGCATGTGAAATATACGAGGTCAGACAATTAAGTAATGCGACCGATTTTTTTTCTCGGCCTGTGGTAACACTGCGAACCTGTAACTCCGTCACCGTAATAGCAGATCCATGCTCTCTAGATTGAGACCTTGACCACCCTCGTACGATCATTTCTTCGCCAGCTGTTTAGTGTTTTGTAACAACGCGCGAGTAGGGCATGTCACGAAAATGGAACAGAGAAATTTAAATGAACATCGCTCAAGATTGTCTCGAGCAGGTTGAAAGTGATCCTACTCTTCTCGATCGAGTTATTACTGGTGATGAAAGTTGGTTCTTTCAATATGACCCCGAAACTAAACGACAAAGCCAACAGTGGCTGTCCCCTGGAGCACCAAGGCCAAAGAAGGCGAGAATGAGCAAGTCCAAAGTGAAAACCATGTTGATTTGCTTCTTCGACAGCAAAGGGGTGGTTCACAAAGAGTTCGTACCACCTGGACAAACCGTAAATCAAGTATTCTACCGCAATGTGCTCGAAAAATTACGAAAAAGGGTGCTCAGAGTGCGTCCAGAGATCGCGAAGACTTGGGTTCTGCATCACGACAATGCTCCCTGTCACAGTGCGTTCAGTGTCTCTCAGTTTTTGGCGTCTAAAGGCATCGCAACGTTACCACAACCGCCCTATTCACCGGACATGTCACCCTGCGACTTTTTACTATTCCCCCATATGAAAAAATTCGTCAAAGGTCGACATTTTGACTCCGTTGAAGATATCCAAGAATCTGTGACGAGGGTACTCGGAGAGGTCCCACAAGAAGTGTTCCAGAATTGTTACGAAAACTGGAAAACTCGCTGGAATAAGTGTATAGATGCAGGAGGGAACTACTTTGAAGGGGATCGCAGCGATGTACCTTAATTTTTAAATATACTCGATTTTTGAATTTTGTCGCATTACTTAATTGTCTGTCCTCATATACGATAAACTATTAGTTAGCATTACTTCTATCAGATAGCGCTAGTTTCTATAAAAATGAGAGGCTAAGAAGCGTTAACTGCAGGTAACAGTTGAGAAACGATACAAAAAAATGTTAAGTCATTTATTTTAAGATAGACATTGAAGAACTTGCCAGTTTTGTGTTCAAACTAACTATAATGATTTTTTTCAGTGAGTTAGAACGGTTTTGTTTTTTTTTCAGACAGTAATGTGTGACAATAATCGGAAGTATCCTTTCAACTGTTTTCTTTCTATTTTGATTGATGAGTAGTTGTTATTCATTAAATAATTAGATGACAAATAATTTTATACTCAGTGAAAATCTTTATTCTCTTTAGTCGATAACAGTAAGTCTTATTATTTCTGTGAATTACTTTAAATTTTCTGCAAAATTCAGAGTCAATTGTGATACTTTAAAAAAATCTTGTTACAAGTTTAAAATTTATCATTCACATTGTATTATTTATCATAATTGTTGAACAATGAAGTAAACTATAACAAATCATGAAATATAGAGATGGAAATGTACTTTTTAAAAAATAATTTAAATATGAAAGTAAAATAAAAAAACGACAATAAAAAATTAGATGATAAAGTCAACAAAACATAAAATGTCCCTAGAGAGTGATTATTGTTTTGATAAATATTGATTAAATAGGAGTTAAAGTTAAAATTCGGATTTAACATATTCGGATAAAATTTCAGTTTTTTAATGTATTAATTCAGTTGCATTCACTTTATATTAATGTTATATGGATAAATAAATAAAAACTGTTCAAGATTATTCCATATTCTAGAACTATTGGGTTTGAATAAAAGTTTGTAGCGTTTTCCAATAGATGTCATCAATTGCAGTTTTGAGCGCAGCTCGAATATATGTCATGACTACATATGTATTATTTTGATAGGTGATACATCAACATTCTTTTTCTGCTATTTTTGTGTAATTCTGTGAAAAATGAAAAAAAATGTATATGAATTTGAAGGTCATAAACCGCAATTCTTTTTCTACCGACTTAATACAGACGAAGTGTAATAATAGAAACTTAAATAGAAATTTTCATTAAATATTAATTTTAGTTTTAATCTAAAATTACAAAACATGACTGGAAAATATTACAATATTGTTCTCTTCAATACTCAAAACTTGTATATCTCGATTAATGAAATTAAATATTCTGAATTATTAATTTTCATACATATTTATGTTTTATGTTTATATTTTAATTATTATTTATTAATTTGTGTCAGTCTATCATCTCATTCGATTTTAATATACGTTGTTTTGTTGGATCGAAATCGGAAAATTTGTCATTCGATTATATTGCTATAATAAATGATATTTAGTCAGTGATGAGTCATAAAAGAAAATATGATAATTTGAATATAGGCCACAGGTTAGCATTTACGAGGGTAGTGCCAAATATTCTCGGCTTAGATAGGAAGGAATGTAAATAAAAAGAAAAAACAATATTTTACTACTTTTCTATATAAACTCCTTTAACTTTAATATATTTTTACAGTGTTTAATTAATAATTCTATACACTTATAAATATAATCTCTCATTTTCGTGTTAGAGTGGTAATTAACAGCTGTTTTCAGCTTATTTTCATCATTAAAAAGACTGTCAAAGTAAATCTTTTTTTCAAATTACCAAAAAGTTAATAATCGATAAGGGCAATGTCTGGACTGTAGGGTGACAAAGATATTGATAGGAACACTGCCAAATAACATTTTGTGGAACAGATGCGTCATGAACTGGTGCACTGTCGTGCAATGAGCGCATTATTTTTGTTAGTTTTCCACCGATTTTCTCATGAATATTATTCCGAAATCTATGCAAAAATGTACACATTATACGCTGTTAACAGTGATATCGCATTCTTTAAAATCTATTATCAAAATTCTCTCACAATCCCAAGAAAATGTGACCATGATCTTTTTTATAGATTGAGACATCTTCGCTTTTCTTGTGGATGGATCACTTGCTCGTTACCATTCCATGGTTTGTCTTTTAGAGATAAGTCATAGTGCAGGACCGTTGTTTCATCCTCTATTACAATGGACTCGATTAGCGTCTGTTGATCTAGCTCAGAGCTCTAAAAATGATCGTGTGCCGGCTACTCAAAGATAACGCCCAAAATGAGTTTCGCTGCCCATCTTCCACTGACCTCATTCATACCTAATTCGTCATGGAGAATTCGGTGAACACTTGTTTTGTGCAAGAATGGACATTTCTATTAATTCTTAAACTTTTAAGCGCCTTAACTAAGCACCAGGTCTTCTACAAATGCAACAGATTTCTATACGGCGACCCGGATGCGATTCATCTTCCAGTGACTCATCATACGAGGGTGGTCCCAGAAGTACCCGGCCTGACCTAGAGATGGCGGTAGTTGTTTAAAAAATATCACTGTATTAGAAAGTACACAATCTATAAAGCATATGTTTCAAGTTTGAGGACGCCACGTTGTTTAGTATTTGTTTGGAAGCCATCAATAGTGAACGTTTTCAGTGAATTTGTGAAAATGGAGAAAATTGGTCATCGTTACGTGATACAATACTTTTATTTGAAAGGCCTCATCCCAACCAATATAAAAGCTGAACTGGATTCTACTCTGGGTGAGCCTGCTGCTTCGTTTACAACAGTGAAATATCGGGTAGCAGAGTTTAAACGAGGCCGTACGAGCTGCCAAGACGAGCATCGCAGTGGTCGACCAAATGAGGTGACGACTCCAGAAATGGTGAAGAAAATCCACAAAGCGGTACTGGATGATCGTCGACTGAAAGTGCGCGAGCTAGCAGACATAGTAGGCATTTCAAAAAGTGCGGTACATCGCATATTATCTGAAAATTTGGACATGAGAAAGCTGTGTGCAAGATGGGTGCTGCGTTTGCTGACACTCGAGCAAAAACAGTGTCGTGAAGATTTTTCAATTGAGTGTTTAGCCGAAGTTTCACAGCAACAAAGCAGAATTTTTGCGCCGTTTCATAACCATGGATGAAACATGGGTCCATCACTTCACACCCGAGACAAAAGAACAATCAAAACAATGGACTGAAAAGGGAGAACCGGCTCCAAAGAAGGCGAAGACCGTTTCATCTGCAGGCAAGGTCATGTCGTCGGTTTTTTCGAATGCGCGTGGGATAAATTTCATTGACTATCTTGAAAAAGGAAAAACTATCAACGGCAAGTATTATGCGAACTAATTGCAACGTTTGAGCGAAGAAATCAAGCAAAAACGGCCGCATTTGGCTACGAAGAAAGCGTTGTTTCATCAAGACAATACACCAGCTCACAAATCCGTTATTACAATGGCTAAAATTAATGAATTAAAGTTTGAATTACTACCTCATGTACCCTATTCGCCAGATTTAGCCCCCATGGATTATTTTCTGTTCCCAAACTTGAAAAAATGGCTCAGTGGTCAAAGATTTCCCAACGATGAAGAAGTGATGTCGGCAGTTAATGGGTATTTTGAGGAGCAAGACAGTTCTTATTATAAAAAGGGTATCGAACTTATTGAACATCGCTGGGAAAAGTATATAGAGCTGAAAGGAGATTATGTTAAAAATTATATATATTTTTTTCTAAAATTTTTGTGTTTTCTTTTTTGGGTCGGGTACTTCTGGGACCACCCTCGTACATCCAAAATCTCTTAGCCCTTTCTTTAACCGCAGAATATGAAGAGGAAGCGTCCTCATATACGCCATCTAATCGTCATTTTATTTGGTGCAGTGTAACCCCTTCTTTTGTTAGAAACTTTATTTACACCCAATACTCAAGTTTGGTAACTTGAAACATTATTAAGAACACGTCTTATTTAAGATCTAACCTTATAATTTTTATTGAACGTTACTAAAATATGATTCTACTCTACTGTATAGATTTACCATGCGTGCGCATGCGCAAATATGTCAGACTGAGAATATTTCACTTTACCCTCGTATGTCTATGAAACATATTTTACTACTTACAAACTACATATTAATAATTTTGAGTAGTTGTGTCTGATATCTCCAATAGTTAAATTTATTCTTAAATGTCACGTAAATGTATTTTTTAATGTAATGATTGTAGATATTAACCCTTTACTTAGTAACCCGACATATACGCATACCACTTTTTAAAAATATCAAAAATTACAATTTATTTTCGTGCATATTTCCAACAGAGCTGGTGTATTTTTTTGGATTAAAATATAAGTCAAACACACACATCCGAAAGCTTATAAAATATCATATTTATTATTTGTAACATAAAAATTATACACAAAAATCAGTATTTGTGTATGATACAAATCATAAGTTTACATCCTGTAGAATAAATAACTTCATAAAAATAATTCTTTAAATTAATTATTTTTAATTAATTAATATTTTTTTTTCTTAAAATTAATTCTTTAAAATATCAAATAAACAGTAATTAATTTATTATTTATTGATAAATTTCAGATAGCCAATATAAAATATATGGTAAAACAATAATTGGTTTAATAACATGTGCATAAATTTGAATGTGAAGTAAATATCGGAAAATAAATTGAAACCATAATGAAGTAGATTGTTGTAATCAATAGGCGCAATTGAGAACCTTGATTTTGAAATAAAAATACTGTCTACTGTCAAGTAATATACTAATTTAAATAAATTTTTCATATGGGTTAAAATAAATTGTGATACACAGATATTGTAATTCATATTTTTTTCCATATGATGTTATAAAATTGCAAATGTATGAGGGTAGTTCGCGGCCTCACTATTAAAGAATATAATTTATGTTTGAAATTACTTTTGTTTTTAAATATGGTCTTGCTGAACTTCAATGCACTTCAACCATCGATGCTTCAGTTCTTTTGTTCCATCCCTGAAATCCTTTTCTCGAAGATTATCACAAGAGTAATTCACTGTTGCTATCAGTTTTTTACCGGACGAAAATCGCCTACCACCAAGTAATTTTTTAAGTTTTGTGAACAGATGAAAATCTGAGGGCGCCAAATCCTGACACTAGGCTGGATGGGGCACCAAATCGTACTTAAATTCAGAGAGTTTTCCCATAAATACAACACTTGAATAGGGACGTGCATTGTCCTGAAGGAAAATGATTTTTCTTTGATAAACCTGGTGTTTTTTCACGAATTGTTTGATCGAGTCGACCCAAAAGTTTAGGGTAATAATCGCTCGTTATCGTTTGATAATCCGGAAGGTAGTCATTTAGCAGGATCCTTTTAGCATCCCAAAAAAATTAAAACCATAACTTTTCCAGAGGATAAAACTGATTTTGCTTTTTTGGTGGCGGAGAATCATCATGCTTCCATTTCCTTGATTTTTATTTTGACTCTGGAGTGTAATGGTGAATCCAAGTCTCTTCTCTAGTCACAAGTCGCCGAATCAAGTCAGTCGTATCCCTCTTAAATCAATTTGGGAACAAAAGTCTTAGGAAATTTTTGTATGAAAGCGTTTATAATAAATTGTCAGTAAATGCGGCATCCATCTTGCCGAAAACTTTTTCAAACCGAACTCTGCAGTGAGAATGTGATACAAACATTCATCTGAGACGAATACGACCTTAGCAATTTCGGACACCTTCACTCATCGATCCTGTAAGACAATGTCGTGAAATTTGTAGACTACTTCTTCTATCGTTCCAGTTTTCAGACATCTACTACTCGGGTTGCCTTTTAAGCTTGTACAGCCACATTAAAATTTAACTGCTCACTTCTTTACAGTTGTATACAAAGGTTAACTATCACCCAGTACAATTTTCATGACATTAGAGATTTTTGTTGTCATTAAACCTTTTTTGACAAAAAACTATTACCACCGCACAGTATTCAACTTGATCCATTTCAACAACGGAAAAAAGAGCTTTATTTAAATTGATTTTTGCAACAAATTGCTTGAAACATTAGTCATATATTTTGAGGTTATGTATAAGATAGACATCGCTTTTTAATGCGCTATAAATATATAAAATATTACCGCTATATATATATATATGTTAGACTACGAACTTTTCAAATCACCCTCGTATATACAATTTCAAAAATCGCCGTACAGTGTATATTGTGAATATGTCATGTGAATTAACCTAGGCAATGTGTTTAAAAAATGATAGCGATGATAAATGTTAATATTTTTTAATTTGTTCACTATGTCTTGAGGATAATAAAAGACAAGAGTAATAAAAGAAAATAACTAATCAATTAATAATAGAATGATCACATAATCAATTAATGAACTTTCCATAGAGTTTCTTGAAATTTTTGTTTTTTAAAGAATCTTTTGAAGAAATTCAATTATTGTCTACGAAAGACATTAGATGATCAGATAAATCAAGTTCAATTTTGTGTACCGTTCTACATTAAGCCCATGTAAAAAAGTAACATGGCGAAATCTGCAAACGGCGGACGATAATACAATAAATCTAAGCAAAATAAATAGATCAAAGTCTTGTGTTGTGCGTGCATGTCTGAAACCGACGAGGCAACTTTTTGTTCTACGGTCGTATAAAAACTCC
>CM068314.1:53774804-53789804 GCA_034766995.1 Acanthacorydalis orientalis
TTCTGCCACCTATCAGGTTGTTTTACGCGGGTCCGCTTGAATAATGGTTCTTAAATCATTATTGTCTATAGGTGTAGGACGTCCACGACCTTCCTCATCATCAAGGCTTTCGTTTCCTTCACGAAATTTGTTGGAACCAACTTTGAGCTGTACGTTCAATAATTGACTCTTCGCCAAAACCAAATTTGATATTTTGAGAAGTTTCTGTTGCTTTACATCCCAATTTAAACACACAGAACAAAATCATGCAAATTTTCTTTTTTTTCATGACTAATTTAAGAGGTATCTCCACTAATACTAAAAAATGAAAACAATAGACATAATCTGAAATCAGTAATGCGAATCTCATTGTTTACAATGTTGTATCACATGACTATAATACGGTAACTAGAAAACTCAGCACCAAACTTAAAATGATAAATTATTTTTTCAACAACTTAATATATATATATATGAAAATAATGGCGATAAAAAATAAATGTCAAAGATATATAGGAAATTCAATTAAAAAATACCACGTACCTACGAGACATGGAACCATATAGAATATAAAACTGAAATGTAATTTAAAATAAAATATTTATATTGCGCGGAATTATCTATGGAGGCGTAAAAAACCTGGATTAACTGTAACATTATCCATCTTAGTATTTTCGTTTCGAAAATATACCATTTCAAATAGTTCAGAGCGGATGACATGATGTTATATAATATAATAAGAAAAATTAACAAATTATACACACAAATAATCCATGCAAGTTTAAAATGTTTATTGTAAAAGTTTATAAATATTAACATTATAAAACATTATGTTCACTAGCGTAACATTTGTTTTAATCTAAAGCTTCAGTGAATACAATATTTTAAATAAATTTCTTATTAATTTTACACTGAAATCGTATATCATGTGATTGATGTCAATCAGTCATAACAGAGATCACCTGACCGATGTCAACCAATCAGAGATCAAGTGAAAGTCATGAGAACGGCATCATCACTATTTCATTTTTATAATACAGAAAAATATATTTAGGTTAGTGTAAAAATAATTGTGGTTTTTACTTATCGAGTATAAAGACGCATAGATCAGTTAAAAATTTTATTTGTTAATCAAAATAAAGACCATTGGCATGCACAATTTCTCCTAATGGCAAACAAGTTTGTTTATTCCATCAAGATAGATTTTTTGAGTCCTGAAATTAACGCTCTGATCTGATGCTTGATTTTGGAAAATCTTCCCTTGTAAGAAATTACTCAAATATTTTAAAAAATTATAATCTGTAGAACGGAAACTTCCGTAGAATAAGGTGGGTGGGGTAAGGTTTCATAACGCAATTCATTTAATTTTTTTAAAGTCATTTGTGAGACGTGTGATTGGGCGTTGTCATGAAGAAAAATTGAGTCTCTTCGATTGATTAAAACTGGCCATAAACGAAGCAACTTGTCATGGATTTTTTTAATTTCCTGTCAAAATTTTCTGCTGTGATTGTTTCACCAGGATTTAAGAAGTTGTAGTGAATGATGCGACTTGCCGACCACCAAACAGTGACCATTATCTTTTTTTCATGTAACTTCGGCTTAGGAAACTGTTTTGGTGCTTTCACTCGGTCTAGCCACAGTGATGAACGTTCTTGATTGTCGTAGAGAATCCACTTTTCATCCATGTGGCAATGCGATCAAGAAAGGGATGACTTTTGTTACTCAAAATAAACGCAGAGCAGACTTCGAATCACCGAATTGCTTGATGTTTTTTTTGTTTTAGTACGTACGGTGCCCATTTATTTGACATTTTTGTTTTTCCAATTAGGCTCAAATGCTGAACAACTGTTTAATGATCAATAATGAGTTCTTTTTCCATCTCTCGAGTTGTTTTACGTGGGTTCGCTTCAATAATAATTCTTAAATCATTATTTTCTACAACTGAAAGACGCCCACGACCTTCCTCATTATCAAAGATTTCATTTCCATCACAAAATGTTGACGAAAAACGTCTTACACCGCAAGTTTAATATGTATGGAAACTATGCGAAAGTCGATGTTACGTTTCTGTGCATATTAAACAAATCTTAATGACTTTAAAACTATAACACATATCCAAATTGGAAATACATGATTTAATACAGAAAAGATATAAGAATGTTACGCAATGTTAACCTTAAGCGTGTGACCTCACAGGTCGCCACAACATTGTCGCCAAATTTTAGTGTATATTGTCGGTTCGCCGCGCGGAAAAAATAATGTAGCTCTAGAGTGTGTACGTGTAGGATCTTGTGTGAGGTATCGTTTAACAGAGCTTGGCAATTGCTATAAAATAAAATACTAATAGTGACAATAATGAAAGCAACTGAAAAGATATGTATACCGATAAATTGTTGAATCTGGACTAATTTTCTCTAAAATTTTAAAAATGTCCAAATATCTTTAAAACAAGAAGGTAAATAAGTATCGTAAACGTTTGCAAAATAAAAGAAGACTAAACTAGGAGTCCAAAAAGGCCCCTATGACAGCGGAAGATGAGGCAGTGTCGACTAGATGAGGTCAACAACAATCACGCGAACGCTGCAACGCCTGATGCAAGTTAACGGAGAATAGATGTCGACAGTGAAATGGAATCGATGGAATGCGACGAAATAAAAGCAGATGTAACGTTTGGGAATAGACATTTAGCATTTAAAACCCCATGTCAATAAGTTGGGTTCTGTTTGTGGAGTTTGTGAGCACATACGGTTCCAAAATAATTTAAAACGGCCAAATGCAGCTATGTTGCAATTCTTACAACAGAAATTTACAAATGAAGACGTTCAACAGTTCATGTTGTGCTCAAACTGCTTTACATTACTAAAGCAAAGAAAGGTGCGAACGTTGAGTAAATTACCGGTTTCGCGTATCCGCTGAAGCCAACACACTTACCACTCAAGTATATCGAGATGTTTCTTTTTTAACTAATGTTTTACTACACAGAGCATGTCAGAACAATAGTTAGTGACTAGCCCTGCGATCCCAACATACCGCTTCTGATCACCGGGGACTTTAACATTGATGCGTCGAACGATCGTCTGAAACAGTTTCTGAACGACAAGTTTAAATCGGTCTTGGCCACGGATCCAACTGACTTCACAACTTTAAATAACACCACTACAGACTTAATGTTCTCTAGAGATATAAGTGTAGCATGTAAGTCTTACATATCGTACTATTCGTACCATTGGTCTGTCTTTAACAAAAGTTTACAAATTAATCAGAATTTGGAGAAATAAATAAAAAGACACACAAGTTTTTTGTGCTCATTTCTTTCCTACCAACACTACAAACACCAAGCCCCGACAACACCGCTTTGGTAAGACATTTTTCGCCAAAAACCTCAGCGGTAGTGACTCCGACACTACCTACCGATTTTTTTTGAATCAGTATTGAGCTGTACGTTCACTAATTTACTCTTCGATAAAACCAAATTTTATATTTTGAGAAGTTTCTGTTGCTTTACGTCCCAATTTAGACCCACATAGCAAAATCACGCGAATTTGGTTGTTTTCCATGATTAATTTAAGAGGTTATATCCACTAATACTAAAAAATGAAAACAATAGACATAATCTGAAATCAATAATGCTAATATCATTGTTTTAATGATGTATCACAAGACTATAACTAGAAGAATCACTGCCAAACATAAAATGATAAATTATTTTTCAACAATCTAATATATATTTATATATATATAAATACATATATATATATATATATATATATATATATATATATAAATGTATGAAAATGACGATAAAAAATAAATGTAAAAGACATATAAAAAATTCAATTAAAAAATACCACGTATCCACGAGACATGGAACCATATAGAATATAAAACTGAAATGTAATTTAAAATAAAATATTTAAATTACGCGGAATTTTCTATGGAGGCGAAAAAAACCTGCGATAACTGTAACTTTATCCATCTTAGTATTTTCTTTCCGTAAATATACCATTTCAAATAATTCAGACCGGATGACATAATGTTATTCAATTCATTGTCATATAAAATAAAGTCGCAGATACAGTACCTATAAAACATACTTTTTTTTATCTGCATGTGTGCGTACGTTCATGTATGTTTCTATATACAAAGAATACGTTTGTAGAGTTGTTTGTGTGTGTGTGTGTTTACGGAATAAAATATTATTTACGGAATAAAAAAAATTATCTGCTTTGGACGCCTTAAACGTTCTCCGAAAGCTCCTCCATTGTTCTCTTAATATACTTGGGCCACCATCTAAACGGAGGAAATTTAATTTCCCCTTCTGTCGTTTGATGGTTTTATTATTAAATGTCGCACTTTAAATATATGACAAATGGAGGAATTTTTATAGCAGAGTACATTTCGCAGACGATCCATTCCGTAATAAAAGAATATTAAGAGATATAAAAACGTTTACTAGACGGGCACGTTGAGTGCATCAAATAAGGAACATATTTGTTGTATGATTTATGAAATGCATGTTCACCTATACAAACACACACTTTTATTTTTGTATACATACAGTTCATAATTTGAAAAGTGGATACATTTCTTTTGAAAAACCACACAGACTATGAGAAATTGTAAAACCAATGAATATATTTTAATATTTTATCTAGTTATCTGTAAAATTTGTGTATTTTTTAATAAATAAATTTCTTAAAATTCAATTAAATTTTAATTAGATATATTTTTGAGATTGACATTAGATTGATGAAAAAATAATTGCGGTTTTTATTATTTTAAGTTTAGCGCTGATCCTTCTAGTTACAGTTATCATTTGTTATAGTCATGGATACATCATTGTAGACAATGAAATTAGCACTATTGATTTTAGGTTACGTCTATTATTTTCATTCTTTAGTATTGTTGGATATAACCTCTTAAATTAGCCACAGAAAAAATTAAATTCGCGTGATTTTGTTGAACGAGTTTCAATTTGGACGTAAGACAACAGGAAATGCTCGAAATATCAAATTTATTTTTGGTAGAGTCAATTTGTGAACGCTCGATACAGGTTCCAAAAATTTACAAAAGTAGCTGTTGAAGGTTCATAGTTATATGCATTTATCTATTTATTGATTTTTGAAATCTCATCATTAACTTAGTAATTCCAATTTTAATGTTAATTTACTTTAGGAGCAATTCAAAGATATTGAAAAACGGCTTTCAAAGAGTCTGGCCTAATAAACTTCTATTATTCAGTATCAAAGAATCTGAAAATATTTTAATTTATTATATTTTGTACAAGGAGGGTATAAGAAGGAGACCGAACTTGTCCGATTGTCTATTACAGTCAATTTATGAAACTCGAAAATCAAATGGCGGTGCTAGTAGTAGAATTAAGGCACTTCTGCGCGGAGGGCGATGCGCACAATATCATCGTGTGTGTTGTCGCGTGTCGTGTATGTGTCTCTGTTTTCTATGCGCAGAAGTCACCGACTGAAACAAGAACAAGTCTTTCGCTGCCCCCCCCCCAACACCTGATTTCGGTCGCCTTTTGATAATCTCCTTGATTGTAAAGTAATGACTTTGAACCTTTAGTACTATAACAAAAGAAATTTAAACTGTGTAATATCTAAAACTGTAATTGTCATGTGCCTTCCGAAACGATATACGAGGTAAGACAATTAAGTAATGCGACCGATTTTTTTTCTCGGCCTGTGGTAACACTGCGAACCTGTAACTCCGCCACCGTAATAGCAGATACCTACTCTCTCGATTGAGACCTTGACCACCCTCGTACGATCATTTCTTCGCCAGCTGTTTAGTGTTTTGTAACAACGCGCGAGTAGTGTATGTCACGAAAATGGAACAGAGAAATTTAGAGTAACGGTGCGCGATAAAATTTTGTGCAAAACTCGGCGAAACTGCGACAAAAACTTATGAAAAAGTGCTTAAAGTGTATGGTAGTGATACCATTAGTCGTAGTCAGGTGCTTCGGTGGCATGCCGATTTTAAAAAAGGCCGTGAGAGAAGAAGGCGAGAATGAGCAAGTCCAAAGTGAAAACCATGTTGATTTTCTTGTTCGACAGCAAAGGGGTGGTTCACAAAGAGTTCGTACCACCTGGACAAACCGTAAATCAAGTATTCTACCGCAATGTGCTCGAAAAATTACGAAAAAGGGTGCTCAGAGTGCGTCCAGAGATCGCGAAGACTTGGGTTCTGCATCACGACAATGCTCTCTGTCACAGTGCGTTCAGTGTCTCTCAGTTTTTGGCGTCTAAAGGCATCGCAACGTTACCACAACCGCCCTATTCACCGGACATGTCATCCTGCGACTTTTTCCTATTCCCCCATATGAAAAAATTCGTCAAAGGTCGACATTTTGACTCCGTTGAAGATATCCAAGAATCTGTGACGAGGGTACTCGGAGAGGTCCCACAAGAAGTGTTCCAGAATTGTTACGAAAACTGGAAAACTCGCTGGAATAAGTGTATAGATGCAGGAGGGGACTACTTTGAAGGGGATCGCAGCGATGTACCTTAATTTTTAAATATACTCGATTTTTGAATTTTGTCGCATTACTTAATTGTCTGACCTCGTATGTCATCAAAGCTATGCGCTGAGTATGTTAATATCCAGATCACAACACTAGATTTAACTTATATTGTACAATTATTCACTGTCAATAAAAACTTGAATTCAAAATAGACATCTTTTCAATAAATTCAATAGAGTTGAATACTCACTCCTTAGTTCAATACTAAGTCGGAAGTGCTACTTCCATACGAACCAGTAGCAATTATTTAAAATGAATTAATATTTTATATTAAGTTCGTCCAAAAGTAATTGCGGTTTTTATCATTTTAACTTTGACGCCGATTTTTCTCCTGAATGTTATCTTTTGTTATAGTCATGTCATACATCATTGGAAACAATGAAATTAGCCCTACTGATTTCATCTCATGTCTATTGTTTTCATTCTTTAGTACTGTTGAATATAACCTCTCAAATTACTCATAGAAAAAAAGCAAATTCGTGCGATTTTACTGTATGACTCTGAATTGTACGTAAAGAAAAATAAACTGCTTGAAATATCAAGTTTGTTTTTAATGAAGGGTCAATAAGTAAACGTACAGATCAACACTGGTTCCAAAAAATTCGTAATGAAAACGAAAGCCTTGATGAAGAGGAAGGTCGTGGACGTCCTTCGGCTATAGATAATAATGATTCAAGAACCATTATTGAAGCGGACCTAATTAAAACAACTTGAGAGGCGAGGCAGAAGAACTCATTATTGATGATTCAATAGTTTTTCGATAATTGGAAAAGCAAAAAAGCTGGATAAATGGGTATACGACCATATGAACTAACCGAACATCAAGCAATTCGGCAAAAGTGATCTCTTTCTTCATCGCATTGTCACTTGTGATGAAAAGTGGATTCTCTACAACAATAGGAAATGTTCATCACAGTGACTAGACTGAGAAGAAGTACCAAAACAATTTCCTAAATCGAAGCTTCATGAAAAAAAGATTACGGTCACTGATTGGTGTTCGGCAAGTCGTATCATTTACTGCAACTTCTTGAATTCTAGTGGAAATTTAACAACAGAAAATTGTCAAGAAATTGAAAAATTCATGCCATAATTTACCAATCGAAGAGGACCAATTCTCCTTCACGATGTCGCCCGACCACACATTTCACAAATGATTTTAAAAAAATTAGGATATGAAACCTTACCTGACATACATTATTCTCCGGACCTGTCTCGTGATAGATTATCACTTATACATTTCAATAATTTCGTATGAGAGAAGGTTTTCAAAGATCAAGCATCAGATCAAAGTGCTTTTAATGAATTTTTTAACTGCACGATTCCAGATCTCCAGAATTCTCTCGTAGGAATAAACAAACTTGTTTCCCGTTGGCAGAAATATGTCCAGGTCAATGGTGTTTATTTTGATTAATAAATATAATTTTTAACTGATAAATGTATTTTTATACTCGATAAGTAAGAACCGCAATTATTTTTACAGCAATATAATAGATAAATTATAACATTTTTTATAATTTAATTGAATAAAACAGTAATAACACACTTTTAAAATTTTATAGTTAATTGTCATTTTTAAACTAATTATTCGATACCTTAATAACAAAATAAATCAGGTTTAAGACAGTACTCAAATTAGAAATAAATTCTTATATTTTCGAACGTCTATTTAAAAGAATACTTTTTTTGTAGATTTTTTGGAAACTTGTCAATTTACCTAGAGATATTTTTTACATAATCTTCTGTTAATATTAATTTTTTCTTTGCTTGTCATTTTTACTAACCTTTTTTATTTCATTAAAAACCATTGGAAAACCGGCAGATAATGTTGAATATTCCGCTAGTTCATCTAAATAAACATTTTTAAATTCTCGATTACTTCAAAGTGTAAATATTTATAAAAATTGTTTATCTCATGACCATTCATCTAATGCGATTTGAGTAAATATATTTTTGTTGATCTGTCAAAGGAATTACTGTAGTTTTATAAAAAAAATATAGATTCCAATTCCTTGAAGAAATAAATTATCGAATAGATAATTACCTGTACAATTGTTTATCAAAGAAACTAATCGAATAAATAAAATAATGAGAAACGTCAAAAGCAAGTTTGTAATGAGGCACTGAATATAACATCAACAAATAATAAAACCTTTCTATGGATCGACTGTTATTAATTTTAAATAATTTTCATTTTAAATAAAAACAACATATATATATATATATACCTATTTAATTTGATACTTGAGAAAAAATAACAAATATCAAAAACAAAACCAGAATGAAAAGCGTAAACATAAAAAATGCATAATGTATTTCAAGTACTTTGACAGCTAATTGAAAAAAGTAGAATTAAATAAAAAAACGCGTGCGTGTGGTCAAATACACGACAGAAGTGAAACTTTAGTATTTTTATGTAAATGTAGGAAAGGGAGGATTGTTGTAAATTACAGGTTCAGTAATATAAATAAGACATTATATAATTAAATAGAGAAGGTGAATTGCTATAAATTACATGTTTAATAATATAAAGAAGACATGTTATAGGCAAAAATATGATTTTATTCCTATTCAATTTGTTCGTATTCTAAAAATGAGACACTCGATTTATGATAACTAAAATATGATGTAAAAAGTTTTGATTCAAATTTATCGAGAATTCTGGAGCAGAATGTATCGATTGTAGTTCCTGATCTCGTAGTTGCTTCATTACGTTTATTTACAATATTTAAATTCAATTTTGAATGGAGAAATTCATTTGATGGTAGGGAGGCCTCAGAAGAAATGTTAACATTAAAGTCCCCGCTCAAAATCATCGGCATTTTGTTGGCATAATTGGCATCGACTAGATTTGCTCCCCCGACAGTAGAGATTAATAAAGTACTGTGTATTAATTAGATGATGTCTCCGATTTTCTGATTTGGTGAAATGTAGATGGAGACCATCAAGATGACCGTTCCATTTTCCACAACACACTGAGCATCACATATGTCTCCAACAGCTTTTTTTGTTACTCCTATCGATTGTGTTTATTGAAAATTGCAATCCATGTGGGGAGTAACAACATTAGCTGTGTCATTAGATTTGTGATAAATCGCCACTCCTCTAGATCGAACGGTTGGACGTTTATATTGAACAGCACAATTGAAGTTAGGGATATCGATTCGATCCACATTCTTTAGCTAAGTCTCAGAAAGAAACAATAGATTCTACTCCTGAATAACTGTGTCAGTGAGATCGACTGAGTGAGCGCGAACACTTTGATAATTTAAAGAAGAAATTGACTATCCTCTCTACCTGCGGATGAAATCTAGTAACACATTCTCTATCGTTACCAGTCGATTAACAAATAATCTGCGAAATTTCTCTTGTAAGAGAGCTCATTGATTTTGCCGCTCGTTGACCATGATCAAACCTGGCTACATTATCACCAGTTACAATGTAGACTCCTTGTATACTTGTGACGCATGATAATGATACGTAGAGTAACTGCTGACAGTGTCTCCCACACTCATGCAGCCATATTCGCTCCATCTCTCTCGTTCGGGGCTATGTTCATGGTAATGTTTTTCGTGACACACCGTATGATTTTACCCCTCGCTAACGCGCCCATAGAAGTTTCACTTCAATAGAGCGTATTAAGTTGATAGGAAAATAATTGCGGTTTTTGTTTTATGAATTCTAACCTTAATTTCTTTCAATGGAAGTGTCATTTCATCATATTTATGTTAAAATCATTTTAAAGTGCATTTTTGATATGTATTTTGGTAACGTTAGCTTTTGTTTTATCAGTAATTTTACTTCAAAGTGGGCTATTGAATTAAAGACGGAAAAGTAGCAAACAGAAGCAAAATTTTCTGTACAAGTTCAAAACGGGTGGTAAAGCAGCCAAAACTGATCGTAAACTAAATGACGCTTTTGGTTTTGGCACTTTTAAGGACCGTACGGCGTTATTTTTCCGCCACAACAGACAATTTGAAGAAAGTGAAAAACTTCAAAAAACTATTAAAAAACTATTGTAAAAATAAGTGCGGTAAGTCGACCGGAAACAGTATAGGCACTAAAAAAATCGCACATTAATTACGGTCTCTTAGGTTAGGCATGTTACACTTTATAATCAATAAAATGTTTTTGATTCGTTTTATTTGACTTATTATGATTAGACAGTATTATGTTCCTTAAGCATAATCTGTTATTTTTTTAAGTGTATTTTTTGGTGTTGAGTACCCAGTATGCTTAATTATTCCAGCAACAAGTTTCTAAGCAGCTTTTGAAATTTTCTTTGTTAAAAGTAATTAAAAAGTTTTCTGCTAAATTCTCATTTATCTAATGGTGTATTGTTATTTATTTCATCATTATATGCTTTTTCTTCTATTAGGTTGCTAGGAAAATAATTGCGGATTTTATTTTCTGAATTCTAACCTTATTTTTTGTAATGATAGGGTCATTTTATCGTATTCATGTTAATATCATTTTAAAATGCATATTTCTGTCTGTGTTATAGTAACATTTACTTTGTTTTTATTATTAATTTTGCTACAAATTAGTCTATTGAATTGAAGATCGAAAAGAAGCAAATAAAAGAATTTTTTTGTATGAGTTCAAAACGGGTGGTAAAGCAGCAGAAACTGCTCGTAAACTAAACGATGCTTTTGGTGTGGATACTGTTAAGGAACGTACGGTGTAATGGTGGGTCCGAAAATTTCGTATTGAAGACGAGAGTCTTGAAGATGAAGAAGGTCACGGGCATCCTTCTTCAGCTCATGGCGATCAATAGAAAACATGAGGTTGTATTGAGAGGTTAGTTGGTAAAAATGTGTCAATCCTAATGGTGTTTATTTCGATTAATAAAATTCATTATTAGATGAAAAAAATTATATGAATTTGAATGTCATAAACCACAATTATTTTTCATAAGTGCGTACTAATCAAAGGAAAATCTGGAGAAAAGAAATCTGTTCTTGGTTTTGATTATAATAATGTAAAAAAAACGTTGATTTATCAGATCAAATGTCATCTTATTATAATTGCTTAAGAAAAACAGTAAAATGGTATAAAAAAGTGTAGTACAGTTACATTACGATACAACAGTGGTAAATACATATTACATAAATAAATAATGGGGCAGTCGTCAAATGAGCATATTGAAATATAGGAGAAAAATACTGATAAATTATTAGCCTGACGAAATGATAATAAAGCAAATAAAGCATAACAACCATTATTTTATAGACAGATATTCAGGCTTTGCAAGAAGTGCGCGTAAACGCTGTAAAGGATGCTACAGAAAATTATCTGAACAGATGGGCGCCCCCATAGCCGCAAAAAAAGCCAAGCGCGTTACTACATTTCGCCCTCTTTGCAACTATCAGCCGCCTTTGTTCTAATAATGTTTTAAAGAAATTCACAAAGATAAATAGTTCTCTTATGTGTATAAAGATGTAAATATTTTTTTTAATTACAGTAATCAATTTTTTAATTGCTATGACGCGGTAATAGTTCAAGTACCACTGGTGGCTCAGCCCGCTCGATGGGACAATTGTGTATGTACCACCGGTGGCGCATACCGTCCCTTGGGACAAACATCAATGTACCACCGGTGGCTCAGCCCGTCGTGAACGTTTTAAAAGGTAGACAAAAATAAAAAAATACTTTTCAAAGCATTAAAAATAAAAAGTCTTTGAATTAAATCTTATGAAAGAAGATGATATTGAATTTTCGATAAGAAATCCTACAAAGTGAATTCTGTATTGAAAATTTAAAGCAATATTGCAGAACTTGAAAGTTTATTTCCGCGTCAGAGAGAAATTCATAGGAAATTCGTTATGTTAGTTAAACACACATATCTGTACCATACTGAAAATTTACATAAGAAAATAAGTATTCTTTAGTAAAGTTGGACACTTTCAGTATGCTGTTTATGTTGTTTACGACTCTAACCATATGAAACTTTTTAGTAAAGAAGTCAACGTATAGCAATTCTCCGTACAACGCGACTTAATCAATAATAAAGATTTTATACTACATTGTGTGATTCTTTCATTTGAATTCGACTTACTCCAAGTTAGAATATCGAGTTGCGAAGCATAATTATGGTAATAAATGTCGAAAATTATACAGTTGAGATATTGATTAGCTTTCATATAAACGAACTCGTATGAAAATATCCCGATTGAAAATTATTATTAATATCTAATTGGTGAGTGTAGAAGGAAAATATAGGTTATGTACATTTATAGTAATTATAATCAAAATATTGGGTTCGAACAAAAGTTCGTAGCGTTTTCCAATAGATGTCATTAATTGCAGTTTCGAACGCAGATCGATTATATGACATGACTCCATATATGTGCCGGTAATTATGACAGTGGACTGTCATATATTTTTCGTATCGAGATATTACACACTTTTGCGTTTGTGTGTAATAAAAAAATATTATTCCATTATGTAACAAAATATTTTCCAAAGTACTTACTGTTACAATGTAAATCTTTTATGTCACTATGAATTTCTACGAGTATCATGAAAAAATGTGTGTTTTTTAATACTTAATATGACAGACTATTTTCAAAATTGTTCAAACGTCTTAAAAATGATTTATAACAAAAATATTTCAGTTTTATTCAAAAAAGGAAGTTATGAACAATAGTATTCACTTACATTTTGTTACTATAATCATGTTAACTTAATTTAGAATAATACTAGAGATTTCTTCTTCTTCATCAATACTGGTATTCTTTTTGTAATGTTTTGAGAGTACAAAAATATTCATGGAAAATTGACAGAATGTACAGTAACAGATACATTATATCCTTATATTTTTCCTTTATAAGTGATCGGATATTCGCATAAAGTAGAAATAATTGAATTTTTCCGTATATTTTCGGCCTTGCTTCTTTGGGAGAAAGATCTAAAATCTGAAATTCTGTTCTATCATCTAAAGATGTTTTATAAAACATCTGTTAAAGGGCATCTTTTAGAAATCTGATTCATTTTATTTTCAACCAATAAACAGATTCTCCCTTAATATTTTTCGTTCTCTTTGTAATTTATTTCTCTAGAGATTTTTTTTCTAATTGCAACATAATTGTTCGTTTGAGAGCTTTAAGCAAAGAAGTTGACTTAACTCAAGGGTTATTTACCTTGAAAGTATTATAGTTTTATACAAAAATCAGATGGCCACATGAATTTTTCCAGAAAAACAAAGTCTACCGAAAAGTAAGTGACTTAGTCCACTATCAAAATAAACAAAAACAGAATTATGTTTACCAACCAACTTTGCAAAGTCATTAAACGGTACATTTTTTATTTTTTTTTCTAAGTTCTTCTAGATTATTAAAATATAAATAATTATAATATAAAATAAATCATAAAATCATTTTTTTCAATTTTTTGACTTAGTCCACTATCATAATTACCGGCACATATGTTGTTTTGACAGGTGACATTTCAACGTTTATTTCTCTGTTATTTTTGTACAATTTTGTGAATTATATGTCTGTTAAAGTTAAAATTGAAAATGGAGGAATATACGGTGTATTTTCGTCATTTGGTGCTGTTTTGTTTCCGGAGAAGAAAAAGCACTGCAGAGACAACAAAAAAGATATCCGTAATTTATGGAGAAGCAGCCATAGCTGGCTGAAAGTGGTTCGCTTGGTTCAGTGATAGAAAATTCGACCTAGAGGATTTTGAGAGCGACCGGTTGGCTTGCAGTTGTTGATAATGATAAAATTGACAAAACACTTATTGAAAATAATTAACGTTACACGACACGGGACATTGCAGAGGTACTGCAGTTGCCTCATACAAGTGTTGTGAGGCATTTAGAGATACTTAGATATGTGAATCAGTACGATGTTTAAGTGCTTCATAATTGAACTGAAATAAATTAATGGAACGCATTTACATCAGTGATTTACTCCTTAAACGAAACCAAAACTGTCCGTTTTTGAAACGATTAATCACGGGTGATGAAGAATAGATCATTTACAATAATGTAGATCGAAAATAGTCTTGAGAAAAACGAAATGGGCCTCTGTTAGCCACTCCAAAAGCAGGTCTACATTATAAAGTGACGTTGTGTATCTGATGGGATTGTAAGGGTGTTGTGTATTAAGATCTTCTCCCAGATAATAAGATAATAAATTATGATAAGTATTGTGCTCAATTGGACCCAATTAAAGGCAGAAGTCGATCAAAATCTACCATAATTGGCAATAGGAAGGGTATCGATTCCACCAAAACAGAGTTAGACCTCACGTCTCTCTGCAGATCCGGCAGAAATTGATGCAGTTTGACTCAGACTTCCTACCTTCTAACCCATATTCACCTAATCTTCTACCTTCATATTACCATTTCTTTTGATCTCTACAGAATTCACTTAATGGAAAAAAATTCATTTCCCTGGAAGCCTACAAAAACCACCTCGATCAATTCATTGGTCAGAAAGATATAAAGTACTGGGACGACATAATTATGAAACTACG
>CM068314.1:53794804-53804804 GCA_034766995.1 Acanthacorydalis orientalis
CGACCAACTGAAGGTGTTAGTTGGATCAGAACCATACACAATTCGAGAGTTTGCACAAAAGTTAGGCGTTAGTCATCCAACAGTTGTGGACCACTTAAATTAAAAAATGTATATGAATTTGAATGTCATAAGCCGGAATTATTTTTCTATCGTCCTAATATTTTATTACATGCGACTTTTTATTAGCGTTAGTATAATTAATTGATTAATGATCAAGAATATCTTCTTATTCATTATATGATGATATGAAACATTCATTCATACAAGTATATATAACAGGACAATACATTTAAGTATCAATTGTTGTAAAAATTAAGACCCACACTCTATTAAAATACATAAAATATTTTAACTGGTCACGAACAGTGCTTCTTTATTAATTTCAAAATGTACAATGCAAATGAAATTATATTTCAGTTGTGTACATATTATTCTTTATTCGAATTTTTATTTCTTTTTCATAGTTTCATTAAGATTCGTCATATTCTACAGGTCAACATGTCATAATAATTTAATTTTGAGATTAAATTAAATGAACAAGTGTATATACACATTTGTTTCTTTATGAAAGAATTTCATAAAGCAAAAAATGAATAAAACATGTCATTTACTTAAAACTCTTCACAAAAAACTGACAGATTATAAACTGACAACATTACTGAAATTCATTAAAAAATAAAAACTAGAATTTCATGTTTAACAAAGTGTACATAGAACATAAAACGAGTTTGTTTGTGTCAAAATTATATATATAAAGGAACAAGTTGTTAAAAATGCAAGGTATGTTTAAAAATAAATTTTCTAAAAAGTGAAATCTCTATTTGTACTTTGCAGAAATAGTTTGTAGCATTAAAATCATCATTCAACCTAGATTAAGTCTGATTGATTGATTGATTGATTGATTGATTGACTGACAGATTGTTCGTGAGTTGAAGGCAACAGTCAACCGAAAATGTGCACAGACGAATAGAACTTTTAAAGTAATTCTTCTAGAATAAAGTAAAAAACTTTATCTTACGAATTGTAAGAATTCGCGTTTTTGTTTGGTCAATAACTTGTGTATGATAGAAATTATTAATTAATACAATCTTATATTCTTACTGTTTCCACTATTCTCACATATAAATTAATAAGGATTTTTTTATGCAATTACATGAAATACAGATTTTTTCCTTCTTAAAGTTCTTATATCAATAAGTAAATTGTTATAATTACTTTTAATAAATATTTATTTAACCGAAAAATAAAATATGTACTCATTATTTTTTATATATAAATTATTCTAAAATGGGCCTCGATCTTAAAACCCTAATGATACGTTTTATTATTACTTAAATTCAATTAATTAACAAAATTTCAAAACTGATCATATGGAATATCTAATAAATTATATATGCTATCCGTATTTCACATTTTATTATATGAAGACATTTTTGTTATCAAGATTTATTCTACTACAGATGTACAAAATAGAGTAACAATTATACTACAGTTCAAAATATTAATCACTTTTTTATTATTTTATAGATTTATTTTTCATTTTTATGGAGAAAAATGAAAATTTTTTGATGAAAACGTGAAAATCTTTAAAGAGATTCTTGAGAAAACTCGAAAAATTTACAACTATCCAAAATACTAAAGTTGTAAAATTTTATTATGAAAATAGTAGATTGTTTAAGCAACTCAACGAGTCAACCGTTGTTATTTTTGCAGTAGTATTTCACCATCAAGATGGATCATTAATCACTTAATGGAACGTCTTCAACCACAAGGTTCTGTGTTTGACTAAGTTCAAGCTGGAAGATAATCTCGTCCTTAAAATGAAAAAATGATTCTAGGTGTGCAGTAGAAACCAGGAAGCTCTACTCGAAGGCGTTCCTCTCATGTAAGGGTGTCTCTTAGGCGATTGCAACGGATTTTAAATAGAAATTTGCACTTATTTCTATATAAAGTGTAATTATTGCAAAAAATTATTCCAAGATTTCATTAAGAACACCTTGCTTATGCAATTCGTATTTAATAAATTACCAAGGAAAGCAACGAATTTATGAACAAGCGAATGATGAGGGTTGAGGCTCATTTTTATCTCAGTGGATTTATTATGAAGCAAAGAATATTAAAGGAGCATTAAAGAACCACATCACTCACTAAAGATTATAGTCTGGTGTTTTTTTAACTTCCGAGCAAGTGATTGCACTATACTTTTCTGAAAATAAAAGATATTATTCTGTTATTGTAAAAAGATAATATTTTTTAAATTTAAATTTTATGATTAAAAAATTTTTAAAACTTGGTGTTGAAAATTACTTGGAAGTATGCTTTACACAAGATGAAGCCACTGCTTATACTATTGAGGAAACTATAAAACATTTAAGAGAGATTTTTGGAGGAAAAATAATTTAGAAAAATTCAGAATTCCATTGGTCATCTTATTTGTTGAATTTGATCACTCTGGATTACTTTCATTAGAGACATTTAAAGAAAATGGCGTACATCAACAAACCGATAAAACTTCAACAACCAAAGATTAATATTCGGAATGAAATCCAGATGTTAAAATCAGATACAGCATAAAATAAAAAATGTGATAAAGAGCCAGACTTAATGAGGCTGAAAACGGTAGTCATTTACATAACATAATGTTTCATAATTAATTAAATAAATTTTCTATTAAAAGAAATATATAAAAAATAAATAAAAAGTTATAAGAAATATTCAAACTATACCGTGATTTTTGCATCATTTTGTATTTTCTATCTAAATATAAAAACAATTTAAAAAATTTACTAAAAAAATGTGTAGAGATTTTATATTAAATTATTATTAACGACGACACCTGAAATTACACGAAATTTTCACAACGAATTACGATACTGGTTTCATAATAAATACAATTTTTTTCTACGAATTTTAAGAAAGTGAGAATCAAATTACAGTATAAGTGTCTTCATTTCTATGATCGTACCTCGGGGTTGGGTGTTTCTCCGCAACCAACCTTCTTCTTATTGTGTATTGTCTGTGTATAAATACAGAGCTTGACTCATGGAATATGTGGGAAAACTTTCAAAAAACCCGTACAGCAATAGTACAATGAAATGTGCGATTTTATAAAAGAGTGGCATTCAATCGTACAAAATGGAAAATCATGAAGAGACCTTTATCCAGCTGTAGATTGACAGAGGCAGATGATGATAACATATATATATATATATATATATATATATATATATATATATATATATATATATATATATAAACTAAATTTTTGTTATTTGACATTTAAATTTTCATTTCTATTACAATTTTTGACAAATAATTGAAAAATAATTTATAATTATACAATGCATTATGGTTATTAGTAGTAAAATATAGTAATTTAAGTACTGCTGCTGACAATGATAATGTTTTATATATATATATATATATATATGATTTGCCTTGTGACCTTGCTGACTGATGTTTGACAAAATCACGACGATTTTAAGACTTTTTATAATCTATTTGTTACAATTTGAGGGATGTTTCTGTCTTTACGACCGAAGAAAGATTTTTTCACTAAAATTTTATACATATATATATATATATATATTAGGTTGTAACATATCAAGTCAGAGGTCAGAGGTCGACTGCGATTGAGCAATTTTCTGTGCAATATTTTACACGTTCAGCTATTTGAAATTGACTAATGTACTGTACCCTTCAATTGTTTTTAAATACGGAGTTATTGTTGTTATTTTTATTTTTTTATACCCTCTAACAGTATGGTGTCCACAAAAGATTTGCGTCTAGTTTTTTAATATGAGTTCAAGTTAGGACACAATGCAGCGGTAACAGGTAGATATATGAATGTGGTGTTCGGAAAGGGTCGGCTAGCCAGAGAACAATTAAATTATGGTTCAAAAAATTTCGTTTCGGTAACGTGTATCTCGACAATGATCCTCGAGGAAGCCTCAAAACCATCGTGAACGAAGAACATTTGCGAAGCCATGGTGGAAGCTAATCTATATACAACAGTTCGAGATCTTGCATATGATTTAAGTGTTAGTGTTATGATTGTTTCTTGTCACCTCGCTGCAATAGCAAAGATTGAAAAAGCTGGATAAGTGGGTGCCGCTCGAATTGACAGATGGTCAGAAACTGAGACGCTTAAAGGTGTGTTCGTCATTGATGATTCTAAATGATAAAACACCATTTTTAAATCGAATCATTACCTGTGATGAAAATTCGATTCTGTATGATACCAGAAAAAGATCTGGACAATGGTTAAATGCAAATGAAGCTCCAGGACACGCATACAAGCCGCATTACACCAAAACAATCTTATGGTTACTGTGTGATGGACAAATAAAGGAATAATCCATTATTCTTTTTAAAAAACAGGCGAAGCAATTACGACTTTTTCATCTTATTGCGAAATCGACAATATGAATGAAAAATTAAAAACAAAACAGCCAGTGATAATAGATATGGACGAATAGTATTGGAAGACAATACTCAACCACACACATCTCGAAGCACAATTTCCAAATTGAATTCATTAAATTATGACATTTTACCGGATTCCCCTTATTCACCAGATCTTTCACCGACAGACTATCATCTTTTCGTCACTTAGAATATTACTTAAGAAATGAAAAATTCCGAAACAAAACAGAAGTGATTCAAAGATTCGAAAACTTTATAAGCTGTTAAAATGTCGATTTCTATATAAATGGGATAAACAATGTAATTTCTCGTTGGCAAAATATCATTGAAGCTGATGGAGCTTAATTTTAATTAAATAGATTTTGTTTTATTAAAAATATTGCGTTTTAATTCTCACCTACAAATTTCGCAATTTCATATGTAACACCCTAATATATATATATATATATATATATATATATATATACACGAGGTCAGACAATTAAGTAATGCGACAAAATTCAAAAATCGAGTATATTTAAAAATTAAGGTACATCGCTGCGATCCCCTTCAAAGTAGTCCCCTCCCGCATCTATACACTTATTCCAGCGAGTTTTCCAGTTTTCGTAACAATTCTGGAACACTTCTTGTGGGACCTCTCCGAGTACCCTCGTCACAGATTCTTGGATATCTTCAACGGAGACAAAATGTCGACCTTTGACGAATTTTTTCATATGGGGGAATAGGAAAAAGTCGCAGGGTGACATGTCCGGTGAATAGGGCGGTTGTGGTAACGTTGCGATGCCTTTAGATGCCAAAAACTGAGAGACACTGAACGCACTGTGACAGGGAGCATTGTCGTGATGCAGAACCCAAGTCTTCGCGATCTCTGGACGCACTCTGAGCACCCTTTTTCGTAATTTTTCGAGCACATTGCGGTAGAATACTTGATTTACGGTTTGTCCAGGTGGTACGAACTCTTTGTGAACCACCCCTTTGCTGTCGAAGAAGCAAATCAACATGGATTTCACTTTAAAATCGCCTTTTTTAAAATGGCCTTTTTTAAAATCAGCATGCCACCGAAGCACCTGACTACGACTCAGGGCATCACTACCATACACTTTTTAGCACTTTTTCATAAGTTTCTGTCGCGGTTTCGCCGAGTTTTGCACAAAATTTTATCGCGCACCGTTGCTCTAAATTTCTCTGTTCCATTTTCGTGACATGCACTACTCGCGCGTTGTTACAAAACACTAAACAGCTGGCGAAGAAATGATCGTACGAGGGTGATCAAGGTCTCAATCGAGAGAGTAGGAATCTGCTATTACGGTGGCGGAGTTACAGGTTCGCAGTGTTACCACAGGCCGATAAAAAAAATCGGTCGCATTACTTAATTGTCTGACCTCGTGTATATATATATATATATATATATATATATATATATATATATATATGTAAATTAATTTTCATTTTTATTATAATTTTTGTTAAATAATTGTAAAATAATTTATAATTGTAGAATGCATTATCTTTATTAGTAGTAATATGTTGCAATTTAAAGTATTTTTTTTTAAAGGAAACATCATCTAATTTCTTTATTACAGCGTAATTGCAACTTTAAATACGTTCTAATTAGTTATACAAGAGCATTTTATTATGTATCAGAGGTATGTGTACAATGACTAATCTCTTAAATCCAGATATCCTAGTTTAGTATTTATATTTTCAGTTTCAGGAAGCTACGACTAAAATTCCGAGACATAAAGTATAAAAACAAATAAAATAAGATTTTCATCAAAAACAGAGAATGCAATATGGTTATTAGTAGTATAATATAGTAATTTAAGTACTGCTGCTGACGATGATAATTTATATATATATATATATATATATATATATATATATATACTCGTATGTATATATATATATATACGAGGTCAGACAATTAAGTAATGCGACCGATTTTTTTCTCGGCTTGTGGTAACACTGCGAACCTGTAACTCCGCCACCGTAATAGCAGATCCCTACTCTCTCGATTGAGACCTTGACCACCCTCGTACGATCATTTCTTCGCCAGCTGTTTAGTGTTTTGCAACAACGCGCGAGTAGTGCACGTCACGAAAATGGATCGCTCAAGATTGTCTCGAGCAGGTTGAAAGTGATCCTACTCTTCTCGATCGAGTTATTACTGGTGATGAAAGTTGGTTCTTTCAATATGACCCCGAAACTAAACGACAAAGCCAACAGTGGCTGTCCCCTGGAGCACCAATGCCAAAGAAGGCGAGAATGAGCAAGTCCAAAGTGAAAACCATGTTGATTTGCTTCTTCGACAGCAAAGGGGTGGTTCACAAAGAGTTCGTACCACCTGGACAAACCGTAAATCAAGTATTCTACCGCAATATGCTCGAAAAATTACGAAAAAGGGTGCTCAGAATGCGTCCAGAGATCGCGAAGACTTGGGTTCTGCATCACGACAATGCTCCCTGTCACAGTGCGTTCAGTGTCTCTCAGTTTTTGGCGTCTGAAGGGATCGCAACGTTACCATAACCGCCCTATTCACCGGACATGTCACCCTGCGACTTTTTCCTATTCCCCCATATGAAAAAATTCGTCAAAGGTCGACATTTTGACTCCGTTGAAGATATCCAAGAATCTGTGACGAGGATACTCGGAGAGGTCCCACAAGAAGTGTTCCAGAATTGTTACGAAAACTGGAAAACTCGCTGGAATAAGTGTATAGATGCGGGAGGGGACTACTTTGAAGGGGATCGCAGCGATGTACCTTAATTTTTAAATATACTCGATTTTTGAATTTTGTCGCATTACTTAATTGTCTGACCTCGTATATATATATATATATATATATATATATATATATATATATATATATATATATATGTATATACATATGATCTTACCTTGTGACCTTGCTGACTGATATTCGACTAAATCAGAACAATTCTGAGATTTTTTACAATATATTTGTTACAATTTGAGGTGTTTTTCTCTTTTCGACCGAAGAAAGATTTTTTCACTAAAATTTTATTATTATTACAATATATATATATATATATATATATATATATATATATATATATATATATATATATATCATCATCATCATCTTCAGCCCCTATTAATCCACTGCTGGATAAAGGCCTCTTCCATGATTTTCCATTTTGTTCGATTCAGTGCCTCCTATATATATATATATATATATATATATATATATATATATATATATATATATATATATATATAAATCACCCCAAACTTAACATATTATATAATAGCAATTATATCCATTTCTGAAATGAATATTGACGAGCATTCAATTTTTTTATTCGTTTACTTTCTTCCTATTAAATATTGTCTATTAAAATGAGTATTCGTTATCAATGTCTGAATAAGAAATCTATTTGTATATTTTTTTTTGCAGATGTGTGTTGTATAAATATGTGAATAAATTTAAATATAAACATCATTTCAGTAAAAAGAATAACAAAAATTGCATTACACTTTACGTTATAAAATACATCCGACACCGAATAAACAAATCAAATTTTTGATTTATATTCGATAGCAATTTATTAATAGACGACGTGACACTGTACCAGCGACCGTACCAGCTGTCATATTGAACTCTCTTCATTATTTAAAACAAAAACGCGGACGAGCGGCTGAAACGTTCCCGTTACGAGAATCTCATGAGAACCACCTGTTCCCGTCCGTTCGTCAGGAGCGAGGACAACTTTTGCGGTTCACGCAGAGTCCTTGAAACAAGGAAATTCGATTGTGTACATAGCTTGATAATAATAGCCTCGATAGCACGTGTCGATGACGAGCGGAACAGTTCCAGACATACGCTCTTCGAGTCAGGTGAACAGAATCTGAGTCGACAGGACCGACGACACACAATGGATGGGACCATCGCTCGATACGCAATGATGAATGTGTTCGATACGGGGAGAAAAAGCGAATGATTTATTCTGTATAACCTCGAGCGACAAATTCGAAAGATATTTTTAAAATTTACGCTCATATTTCACAGTCTACACATGTATGAGCTCGATCTATGTATTGGAAATATATACTCCCTAACATCTATATGGAGAAATGTAAATGCATTTTTCATTTATTCACATAAATGTACGGAGTATACGTATACGATAGAAAGAGAGAGGACGTTTAAAAAGAAATATTGTACATAATATCTACATTTATCTATGTGTCTTAAAATCTTTTAGAAAGTATTTCAATATAAAAACAGATGGTACGAGTGTGTCTTTAACGATTAGTGAAAAAAAAACATTTTAACCCTCATACGATCCTCGGATGAATTTTCACCGAATTTCATTTTTAACATATTATAACTAGCTATAGATACATGTTACGACTTTGTGCTCTTTGCTATTTATTTAACAACGAATTGCAAATAATTGGTACTATATATATATATATATATATATATATATACATATATATATATATATATATATATATATATATATATATATATATAGATATAGATAGATAGATATATATATACATATTTATACAGATGTAATTTTTTTCTAAAAAAGTTTAATGGAAAAATATGATTTTTAAGTAATAAATTGCCCTTTTTATTACATCTGCCTGAATTTAAATTTGTTCTTGTTTTTATTCCGCTCTGGTCAGAAAAATAAGAGAATATGGCACAGTATCCTATCCACAGGCTTAACAGTATCTCCACCAAAAGCATCGTTTAGTTGATGAGCAGTTTCTGCTCCTTTACGACCAGTTTTGAACTCGTACAAAAAACTGGTATTATTTGTTTTTTTCCATATTTAATTCTATAGCTCAAATTGAAGCAAAATTAATAATAAAACCAATGTCGATATAACCAAAATACATACTGAAAAATGGACTTTAAATTGTTATTAACACTAGATTTACGGAACCCGTCAATTTGACAGGTTTTTGATTTCATGCCTAAAAATTCCGAACATGTAAATATTATTTTTTAGTCATTATATATCGGGTGATGATATAATGTAGTGAATATATATCCACTCATTTTATTCGAAAGACCTATATTTTCTTATTTCTATATGTTGTAAACCTATTTTTTACGAAAATCCATCAAATTAATTTACAATCAATCGTTTCAATTGATGCGGAATAACAAAAATGAAATGAGAGTGAGTAAGGAAAAACAAAAACGAAACAAATAACGGCTGTTTAACAGCGAGCTCGTAAGCAAACAGCTTTAAACTATTTGCTTATAAAAAGAGCAAACCTTATCATATCACGAATGATCATTTCAACCGCGCAGTTTGCAAAGAAAGGATGTGATATTTTGAAATTTATTGAGGCAGAACTTGGTATTTATAATATAATTAGAGCAAAGCTAGTGATTATTTCAAAAGTGAATTCTGCAGAAAAGGAAATGGAGTTTATTTACTAAATAAAAATTTGAATTAAAAAAAATTGAATTAAAAATGGAATTTAAAAAAAAAACATCTGCAGATGTTAGGGGTACCGGAAAGTTTTTTCATTTTTGCCATTAGTGCGGTACGCAACCAGTAGAAATTTGGTCGTCGAGTTCAACCGA
>CM068314.1:53809804-53889804 GCA_034766995.1 Acanthacorydalis orientalis
AGATGATCCTTAATTAAACCCCTCTTTCATATGTTTTAATACAATTTTATGTTGAAAATCAAAATAAGGGAAAAATATTTTTCGATTTAAAATTTCTAAAATGAAATTCAGGAAATCATCTAGTATCGACATACTGTGTATTAAAACATCGTGCACATCTTATATCTATAAGGCTATGGCTATGTATTTTATTTTTTTAAAAAATTATTTAAAATGAGTTATCCAATGAATTTATCTTATATAGCAACGTTTATATTCCTTTTTTCTTGAATAAAGAATTTAATTTCTATATAAGCATAATAAATTCTTCGTGTTATTTTAAAAGTTCTTTTTTTGTATTAGGCGCTTAAGATGACTCCCTATATTTTTTTAATATTTTTTTGGGTTTAACGGTCACCTTATACGCCGAGTTGTACGGTATATATATATATATATATATATATATATATATATATATATATATATATATATATACATATATATATATACATATATATATATATATATATATCTATCTATCTCCCAAGATTTTTTTTATAAACCTAAAATATTTTTGATATTAAATTGAATTGAGTTGAGATTTAGGTTGTTGAAGAATGACCAGAGTTTGCAGATGCCAAACATATGATGTTATTATGAATACAACTCCATTTTGTCTTTAGTGCGCCACGTGATTCAACTGAGGAAGTATCGCCACCTATTCTATGATTTATTCATTTTCTCATACATTTATATTCTGAAGCGCGAAAAGCACACTGACTAGATGGTTTCTTTATATGATTTAGACAGAAAGAGGAAGAAATGTTGGAACAATGTTTTTATAGGCTTTTGATGCCAGCTGTTTTCAAATCATATGTTATCCACTTTGAGATAAATCATACGAGGGTAGAGTGATAAGTATCCGTTTTTAACAAGTAAATACAATTTTTGATCATTTTTTTTTTTTCAAGGCTATCTCTATTTAGCTCGATGCACTTAAGCCCGACACATTTCCAATTTTTCATCCTTTCCGAATAATATGGTTTGTCAAACTCATTAAAATAGGTATTTATAGCAGCGATAACTTCCGAATTTGATGCAAATCTTTTACCCCCGAGCCATTTCTTCAAGTGTGGAAACAGAAAAGAGGCACACGGTACCAAATCTGGAGAATATGGTTGACTAGAAACAATTCGTAGTGCAATTCATGCCGATTTGCCATCGCAATTGTTGATGTGTGTGCCGGTGCGTTGTCGTGACGGAAGAGCACATTTTCTTTGCCAAATGAGGACGTTTTTTCTTGATTTCATCATTCAACTGATTAAATAATGATACATAGTAGATTTCTATTATTGTTTTCCCTTTTTCAAGACAGTCGATTATCAATATTCTATGAGTATCCTAGAAAACAGTCGCCATAACCTTTTCAGCTGATGCAATTACTTTTGTCTCCTTTGGTGTACGTTCGCTAGAAGAAGTCGATTGTTTTGACTACTCTTTCGTTTCAGGTGAATGGTGATGGATCCATGTTTTATCAACGATTATGTATCGATGCAAAAATTCATGTTGATTACGTTTCAACATCATTAAACACTTCTTTAAAATTTTCACTTGAATGGAATTTGTTCGATTATGAGAGAAAGCTGCACCAATGTGGCGGATAGCTTTTTCATATGTAAATAGTTGTGTAAGATGTTCTGTACACTTTCATCTTAGATGCTTACTATCTCAACTATCTCATGCACTTCGATTCTATAATCATTTAAAATAATGTCATGGATTTTTCCAATCATCACTTCAGTAGGCACCTCAATTGGACGACCTAGACGTTCTTCATCACAAACGCTTGTACGACCACCTTTAAATTTATTTAATCAATATCTGACGGTTATCATCGAAGGTACTGAGTTCCTGTAGACAACGTGTAACTTTTCTTAATTTCTCCACACATTTTCCCATCCAAAAACAGAAATCTACTATCACTGACTGATATTGAATTTGTTCCATAAAATAGAGCAATAATTGTTTACAATGAATGACTGTCGAAACTAAGCTAATTAAAGTAATGTGATCCAAATTTGATAATGCAACCATATTGCCAAATATTGCAATTTGATATCAGTGGTGCCATCTCTAGTCAAAAATGGGTAATTATAACTTTACCCTCGTTTGAAAGGTATATTCCTGGACTTCCTAACTTTTATTCTCAAAATTTTATTAATATAGGAAGATAAACGCCCTTCAAAGATAATAAAAACATTGACAAATAAGGGATATCACCTTCTTGTAAAGGAGAAAATTAAAAAAATATGTGTTAAGTGCTGTTCAAGAAATACAAAAAAAGGACTTGGTTGTATCTTTCTCGCAAAACCGACATTCACTTATTCATTGAATGCTTTACAGTTCATCATACATAATGGTTGGTTGATTATCAAAAGGGAAGAAATAATTTAGCTATTGTCTGTATTGATTTCATACATAATGCATACCTAGTTTATAATATAAAATGTTTTTTTTTCCTTATAATATTCATTTTATTATACATAAGGTATAAATTATAAATAAAAGTAACAAACGGTTTGTTTTTTTTTTTATTTGGACTCCCTCTTTTATCGTTATAATTATACATCTGAGTAAAATACTGTTAGGATAAAATTATCTCAGAAACTTTTTTTCTCGTTGATTTAGGATTATGAAATGCAAATCTTAACAACTAAAGACATTTCATACCTTGGTCAAACAGTTGACATAACTTCACAAAACAGTAATGAATAATATGGAGTCCGAAAAATAAACATATTAAGTATTGTATCCTTTTCACATTCTAGTTAAAAAAATGCTACCGAAGCCGTAGAAATGATTTTTTCAACTTAACATTTGTTTTTATGTCTATAACGCGAACACTAGAGATTTCAACAAGTTGATGTACAGATTAAAGTGTGTAATAAATTTTAATCATGTAATTGACTTGAAATGACTTAAGGAGGGGATGTAAAATATTTGTCAGGATTGATGTCATATATCAAGATCAGTATTTAAAGTGAACAATACACATACCTTTTTTATTAAATAACCATTTAACAGTAACTAATTGTTCTTTCGGCAATTAATCAAAAACTCAACTTAAATAAAAAAAACTAATCTTAACATGACTAAGCTCTGAAATGATCTTAGTTTATTACTATTTTTCGTTTCTTATTTGAAACCGAGCATGAAAAACATATTTCAATGTTTTTTATACAAGAAAAGTATATGTCAGCAAATGGGATTAGAACAACAATTCGTGCAAAATCTGAGGAAAAAGTAAAACTTATACAGAGTACGAAAATTAAAAGGACCAGAAATATATATAATAAAGTTTCTATCAGTCACTGTGCACAATCACTCTTGTCGAAAAAAAAAATCACAACTAGGTATTAAATCACAATAGAGACTTGAATACACACGGCGTTGAAAGAGGCCACCATCCGTCGTAATACGGAGGGTGAGGTGAAAATCCGAATGTGAACGTGAAACGTAATGGCGATCTCGTTCCTATCTCAAGGCATTCACTCTTCTTTGTATTCTTCTATCTACTAGATTCATGCATAAATATATCTGCGAGAAATATAAATGACCGCATATCTGATGTTTTCAGGGATATCTTGTCTATATTCAGTACATCATTCAAATATACATACATACGCATACATATAAATATATATATATATATATATATATATATATATATATATATATATATATATATATGTTATATATATGTTATATATATGTTAGACTATAGCAATTCCGTCCTTAGATTCTCATTATTTACATAGTGTCACTACTTTTTTGAAAAAATATATTTTATTTTATTATAAATTCTATTCAGTATAGAATTAAGCCATAATTCAAGAACAAAAAATTATAAAAATAAAATAAGTAGACTTTCGTAAATAAATAAAAGTATATTAAACTAAAACTGGGTTTTTATTTGGATATTTTTGTGGAGGGAAAAAAGAGCTAAAAAGTAAAAATCTGTCTTCTGTTAAGCATGGTGGAGGTAATGTTTTAGTCTGGGGGTCTATGAGTGCTTCAGGTGTGGGCAATTTGAAATTTATTGACGATGCAATGGACCAACACTTATATTTGGATATATTAAAGGAAAATTTAATATCTAGTACCCAAAAACTTGAACTTAGGGAATCATTTATCTTCTAACAAGACAACAATTCCAAGCATACAGTATGGTGAGTGAAGGAATGGCTGATATATAATGTACCAAAACAATTTCATATACTCCCATAATCTCCAAATATGAATCCAATAGAGCATTTTCGGGACGAAATTAGGAAGAATAATTAGATACCATTCGATACAAAGAGTAGTTAAAAGTTGCCATACAAGAAGAATGGAATTTCATCGATTCGAATGTAATAAATAAATTTATAGATGGAATGAAAAAACGCATGCTGGAGGTGATAAATGCAAAGGGTGGTTGTTCAACAAATTACTTATGTTTCAAAAAAACTAATACAATTCATGTATTTTAATAAATAATTACTGTGACTATTAAGTGTATAGAGACTTTTTTGGGTTTCCAATACTGCCTATTGTTATTGTAACTTGTTTATTGGTTTTACTGTTTAATAATATAATGTTTTCTTTATTTCATTCTCTTCATATGATCATAAAATAATTGTTATTTGCATATTTCTATAATACATACATTATTATGGTTTTTACAAACAACAGACTAAAATTATCACAAGTGTATGGAGAATTTTTTGATCCAGTGCACATATATATATATATATATATATATATATATATATATATATATATATATAAATATTGGTTTTACTGTTTAATAATATAATATTTTCTTTATATGATTACAAAATTTATGTGATTTGCATATTTCCATAATAAACATATTATGGTTATTACAAACAAAAAACTAAAATTATCTCAAGTGTATGGAGACTTTATTGATCCAGTGGATATATATATATATATATATATATATATATATATATATATATATATATATATATATATTAAGAAATAAAGAGTTTAATAACTAATAATATTAAGTCAAAAAATAGACATGTTTGAAAACATATCGTCACAACTTACCATACGATACTGTTATTAAAAATATTAGGAGAACTCACCTGAAACAGAAAAAATGTATATTAGAATAATTTTAAATAAGTAATATAATAAGTTAATTAGAAAATATAATTAACTTTAATAATTTTTTGGTAACAATATTATTATCTATCTATTAAAAAAAAGTTCCGTAAAATTTTACTTAAAAAAATTAGATTTTATATTAAATTATTATTAACGATAATAATACCCGAAGTGACACGAAATTTTCACGAAGAAATATAATATTGATGTGCAAATTTATAAAACTGCTACGCTGTAATATATCTGCGAGAATGATTATATAGACATACTAACATACATATATATATATATATATACATATATAAATGTATATATATATATATATATATATATATATATATAATCTTCGATTTTTCATTTCATTATAATTCCTTATCACATTTTATATTTGTTTATGTCACAAATATAATTCATATATCCGTTTAAACCATACTTGGCACTATCACGAATAGTTAACCTCATTGCTAAACATTTAATTTAATTTCTTTTAATTTTAATTTCTTCATCTTCAATGAAAGTCTCTTAAACATTTTATACGATTCTGTTTTTTTTTTTATAGTTTCTTTTCATGTTATCTATTTTTTTCCTTTTCTTAATGCTAAATCAGGTAAAACGTTTTTAATAATACATAAATTGTGCTCCTCGTTTTATACTATATACTTGTTTAAATAAATAAACAAAAGTTTAAAAACAATTTTAGATGAAATGTTGTATACTCGCACAAAGTTATTTTCCAATCAAAAATAAGTTACAGGTCACAGTTACATGATTTTAGTTAAGGATAGAAATGTAGGAATAATATTCATATTTCAATATTAATTTGAGCTCAGCAGGGAGAGAGGTAAATAATTTCTCATGTAATTATTTTACAATTATTTCCATAGCATTTCTTATAGGTGTTTGTAATACTCCTTCTGTCTAAATCCTATTAAGATTTACAGAAACTAATGTATATATATATATATATATATATATATATATATATATATATATATATATATATATAAGGCCTTTAAGACCACAACTGTGGAACATAATAAAATATAATTAAGTGCAGTATAATGAATGATCTGTCAGATAATATATTTCTCTCCATAATTAAAAACCGGTCCTGTGCCGTCACTTTTATTCGTGATCTGATTGGCTATTAGAGAAATAAAAATAGTGTATGGAATGTGTCCATTATGAGAGATAAATAATTATATTATATATATATATATATATATATATATATATATATAAAGTTTTTTAAGTATCTTTATAATTAGTGAGTTCCATGCACACTTTTTGGAAATTTTATTCGTGTTCTAATTGGTTGATGGAGACCGGTGTCCATTGGAATGGTGTCCATTCTGGATGGTTGACATCAGTCACATGTATATAGTTCCCTCACAGTATACAACGAAAGAGCGTACATTATTTCAGTGTAAAATGGATAAGAAATGTATTCAAAATATTGTATTCACTGAAGCTTTAAAGTCAAAAAATGTTACACATTTTAACAGTGTATTCTGTTGTTCATTTTTATAAACTTTTCCAATAAAAAAGTACGACCTTAATTTTTGGCGGATTGTTTATTTGTATAAACTGTTAATTTTCATTAGTTGTTAGGAGAGTGCGAGCGTTAGCAAGTGGACGGCGAAGCTCCCCTCCCCCGTAATGAGCGAAGGCAGCGAGCAAGGGTTGAAAACTCCCGGTTTGCTAAAAATGAATTTTAAGAACCTATGGTTATCAAACTCTTTAGAAAGCAGTCGAACACTCATTATTGTCGAGGAGAAATTGCCACTCAACTAATTAATTATCAGAAAACTGATAAGATTAAATAACTGTTAGATTGTGAAACAGTCACAATATACTGCTTAACAATAAAGTAATTGTAGTATTTAAGATCAACTGGTCTAGAGACAAGGAAAGGAGAAAATAAAAAGATCACGCCCACCAAGTTAATCGAGTAAGACGTGTTGTTTAATTCGTATCCTCTATAATTAATAATAAGTATTCAACTAATTAGCAGGACTCCATAAATAATAGGGAAGATACAGTAATGAACATAGCAAACTACACGTAAAAATAGCTTGGACAAAATTAGTACTAAGTACTCTCTCAAATGAATTTAATAAAAACTAATAAATTCCTCAATTACACGGATTACCTTGCTTCTTAAAATTATTATCATATGATATTCGCTGCTATTTCTATAAATTGTACTAACCTAGAGCGTCTGACATCTCACAATAAATTTAAAAAACACATGGCCGGTGTGTCGTAATGACTATCTCTTAAATTACCATATGCTTATGCACATACACACACACATACACACACACACACACATATATATATATATATATATATATATATATATATATATATATATATAATGTATTCTTCTGTATATATTTCAAGATTAAATATAGTTAATAAATTTATGACTCGCATATATGAAGTGTATGCAAAAGTCTTATCTTTTTTTCAACCTCTAGTGAAATTATTTAAAATTCAACATAAAATAAAAGCTCACGTTATTGTAATTTTGAAAGACTCATATTGAAGTTTGTGAAAATGAGTTAATGGTAGTTTTAGTCAGATATAGGTATTATCTTTTTGTATTTATAGTCACACAGTCAATGGTGTACAATATCCTCATAAATTAATCAAAAGAAGTTGAATTTCTATAATTTTATTGTAAGAAAGTTTTTTTTTTGAAAGTGGAATAAGTCCATTCGTAATAATGATGATTGAAAAAACTTTATAATCGTATTAATTATTAGAACTTCAGTGTGCACTTCCCTTAAAGTAGTAGCAAAGTAAGATAGTAGCAAATGGCTTAAAAACACAACACCATAAACAAGATAACGATGTTATTGCTCAGATGAAGTGATAAGAGGTCATTTTTCTCATTTCGATTAGTCTTTCACAAGTTTCTAGTGATTGGTTTGTGCTTCTTAAACTAATCGATTGCAGCATGAAGTATTATTTGATATCATGGTTATCAAAGCAAAGAATCAATTAATGTTAGGTAAATCATATTTCATAACTTATTACAATGAGTTCTGACACCTATAAAAGAGACGATAACATCTCAATTTGATCTGATAGTGATGTTGGTGAGCAATAGTAATAAATTTTTTCGCAGGAACATTTTAGTTTATTTTTTTATTATATTTACAGAAATAAGACCCATGAATATTAGTAAAAGAAGAGGAATTTTTGACTCAGATGAAGAAATCAGTTTGAGCAATATTAACTTAAGATTGGTACAAACTAAGAAGAAGATGAGAATTTTAGAATTATCAGATTCGACAAGGGATGAAGACGATATTGCTAGTTTTCAATTACATTATGAAAGTATAATCAGAAGACTACAAAAGTCAAGAGAAGTAGAAACGAAAAATACGAGGCTGGTCTTACTCGAGACTTGCTCACACTCGAGCAAAAACAGTGTCGTGAAGATGTTTCAATTGAGTGTTTAGCGAAGTTTCACAGCAACAAAGCAGAATTTTTGCGCCGTTTCATAACCATAGATGAAACATGGATCCAATCACTTCACACCTGAGACAAAAGAACAATCAAAACAATGGACTGAAAAGAGAGCACCGGCTCCAAAGAAGACGAAGACCGTTTCATCTGCAGGCAAGGTCATGGCGTCGGCTTTTTGGATGCGCGTGGAATAATTTTCATTGACTATCTTGAAAAAGGAAAAACTACAACGGCGAGTATTATGCGAACTTATTGCAACGTTTGAGCGAAGAAATCAAGCAAAAACGGCCACATTTGGCTAAGAAGAAAGTGTTGTTTCATCAAGACAATGCACCAGCTCACAAATTCGTTATTGCAATGGCCAAAATTAGTGAATTAAAGTTTGAATTGCTACCTCATGCACCCTATTCGCCAGATTTAGCCCCCTCTGATTATTTTCTGTTCCCAAACTTGAAAAAATGACTCAGTGGTCAAAGATTTCTCAACGATGAAGAAGTGATGTCGGCAGTTAATGGGTATTTTGAGGAGCAAGACAGTTCTTATTATAAAAAGGGTATCGAACTTATTGAACATCGCTGAGAGAAGTGTATAGAGCTGAAAGGAGATTATGTTGAAAAATAAATATATTTTTTTCCAAAATTTTTGTGTTTTCTTTGTTGAGTCGGGTACTTCTGGGACCACCCTCGTATTACACTAAAAGTGGAAAAATTATTCCTGCAAAGACATTTCAAAATAACGATTGTAAATGTGTAAAAGTTGCAAGAATCGTATCACTGAGGGAGATCGGATATATCTTCTTACATTGTTTTGGGAAATGACAAACAAAATAAATTCTTGTATGCGTCTACTTAGCGTATCTCAGTTAAAGGAAGACGAAGTAGAAATCTTAAAGGATCAGCCAGAGATTGTAGTTATAAATACTTTGTAAATATCAAAAACAAATTCATTTCAGCATGTAAAAAGTTCTTTATAGAAACATTTGATATATCTATAGGACGACTACATAGGGCTCTCAAGGCAAAGGTAATTAGAAAAGACGTACGTGGAAAAATGAAAAGATCTTACAGGAAGAGTAATTAAAAATTAGTGTCTTCCATAAAAATTCATATTCAAAATTAAAATAGCTTCCTTTTATATGAAATGAAGCGAGAAGATTTTGTCTTAACCGGATCCCTAGAAGAGGCAATATTAAACAGGAAAAAAATACGAACGGAGAAATTATACATTGGCTGAAGACATGCTGGATGAGGTTTAGACGGGATGAACCGCAAAAAATTTTCTACGAAATCTCTATGGAAGAAAATCCGCAATTTAAATTTCTGGATTTATTTGGAAAACGAGGAAGGCCTAAGAAATTTAGCAAAATTACTATTTTACCAATGTACACAACTTAAAGACCTATAACAAGACAGAAATATAGAGATATGATGAGTTTACTGCCTCACATACCTCCTACTCACCATAAATATTTCACTATGCTAAGTGTGAAGGAGAAATAAAATTGTAATATGAATAAGTGTGCTATTATTAGTTATCTTAACGAAGTAATTTACTTTTCATACTTGTTTATTTATAAATTAATTATAAAACAACTAAAATTATTTCTTAATAAACTCGATTATTCGTTTACTTACATGTCTTCATTTTAATTATTATTTTTTACATTATAAAATACATTTCAGAAAAGCCAACTTCAATTAAAATATACATTTAAAATTGCTTTTATTTATATTTTTCGTAATTTGTTATTATTGAAAGTGGTATAAGTCCATTCATAGCTAAAAAATCATTTATTTTCTTTAACATTTCTATTAATTATTAATGAATAATAAAATTTAACAAGTGTATAGTTCTAAAAACATTACCCGAATTGATTAACGTTTGCCAATACTTTTAAGTTGATTCAAACGCAAACCCTTAAATATCTTAATGTATGAATAAATGGACTTATACCACTTTCAAAAACAACGGCTCATATATATGTATCATTAAGAGTTCAATAAATTGCATTTTTTACAAAAATTTCCTTTAGTTTAGAATGTGTGACAAATGATTATAATTTATATTTGGGACTATATAAACAAAAACGTGCTGACACTTCTAAAGTAATTGACGAAAAAAATGTTTAATGTGCACCAGTCATAGAGCAGAAAGTATGAAAATGAATAAAAAATAAATAAAAACGAACATAAAACACATACATAGACACAGACAGACAGAGAAATCGACTTCCCACCGAACACGTTGCATTAATATTTGATTACAGCAGCCGATATTAAATTCCTTCGTTATTTATTACACACAGCTTGATATGTGACCCCGAGTGTATTTTTTACGATTTCGAACCCCCATACCATTCACAGGAACGTAAAAGTATCGCTATATTTTCGTTTACTTAATACAATTTCAATGATTTACTTTCTGCTGACGAGAAAACAATGATAATGTCGGCTTCCGCGTTGCAACCCCTGCGGTTACGATTCGCGTAGCAGCGCGTCCAACTACAAGATTGATGGACCGTTCGCGAATGCGTGGACGGAGAAGAATGACTTCTGTAAAATTGTGAAGTTTTCTTAAATAGTTCTCTCTTCGATCGGATATATTCCTTATTATCATAGGATATGAAGAATATGAAGATATATATATATATATATATATATATATATATATATATATATATATATATACATATATACATATACATATATACATATATATATATATATATATATATATATATATATAGCTGTGTTTGATTAAATAGTAGTGCTTAGAAAAATTTCGAAAATGTTTAATTTCTTCTTTAACTATTTAGCGATTACAGCACTATCTCTTGTCAAATATTTTATATGATATTAATAAGAATACATTTAGAAGAAGCCTTAATGTTTAATATTCACATAAAAGGGAATTCACCGTACTGATCAAAAGCTGTCAAATTAAATGTTCCTTAAAATAGCAGTGCTAAATATATTTTGTACTATTTTTGTAATTTAAAATTATAATAACTTAAATGCTTCAGAATAGAAATGTATGAAAAAATTAAAAATCATAGAATAGGTGGCGATATTTCCCTCCTTAGTTGAATCACGTGACGCAATAAAGCCAAAAATGGAGCTGTATTGATAACAACATCATATGTTTTGCATCGGAAAACTCTGGTCATTCTTCAACAACTTAAATCTCAACTCAATCCAATATTAGTATCAAAAATACATAACGTTTATAAAAACATCTTGGGGCATATATATATATATATATATATATATATATATATACCGTATAACTTGGAATATAAGGTGTGCGTAGTCCAAAAAAATTTCAAGAAACAGTGGGTCAAAAAATAGGGGGTCATCTTACGCGCCTAATACAAAAATAGAACTTTTAAAATAACACGAAGAATTTATTATACTTATATAGAAATTCAGTTCTTTATTTTTAAAAAAGTAATTTAAACTTTGGTATATAAAATAAATTCAATGAATAACTCATTTTAAATAATTTTTTTTTTAAAATAAAATACATAACCATAGCTTTATAGATATAAGCTGCGCCCGATGTTTTAATACATAGTTTGTCAATACTAGGTGATTTCCCAATTTCACTTCTGAAATTTTAAATCGAAAAATGTAATTCTCCTAATTTTGTTTTTCGACATAAAATTGTATTAAAATATAGGAAAGAGGTGTTTAATTTAGAATCGTCTTATATGACCCATGTATGATAAATGTATAAATTTAATAAATATATATATATATATATTGTTATACTCTTATATATATATATATATATATATATATATATATATATAAATATATATATAAGAGTATAACAAATGACATTGCGGAATTGGTAGATGGGAATTGAAATGCAATATTTTTAACAAAACAAAATATATTTAATCAACATAAGCTCCATCAGCTTCAATGGTCATTTAATTTAATGAATTTAATTTGGAAATTATGATTGAAGATGTGTGTAGTCAAACATTGTCTTGCAATAGTATTATTTCATATTTATTGACTAGCATTGGTTGTTAGCATTAGCGTTGGCTCAACAGCTCAAAATCGATAAATCAATCATTTCACGAGGTTTACAAACTATAGGAGAGATCTAGAAAGAACAGAGATGGCTGTTACATAAATTGATAGAAATTTCCATTATTAATCGTTTAAACATCTCAATTCCCATCAATAATAACTAATAAACATTCGGCCTAGGCATCATCCGAGTTCTGTAAAAAGCTGAATCTATAGTTACCGCCGAATAGCGACAGACATAGACATTCGGACTGGACATCGCCATGGGAAGCTGAATGGACAGTTCCCATTAAATAATAATATCGGAAAAGTATATAAAACGATACACATTTGGACTTAAGTAGATTTGTTATAATTACATTAATAGAATAGCATCTATGTAATTTTATAATAAACTCCACTTGTGTTTTTAAAACGAAGTTTCTGTAAGACCAAAAACAAAACTCAAGGCATAAAAAGAAGAGTTTCTTGGAGTGTATCATGACCGGCGATAAAAAATGGATCTATTTCGACACCCTGAAACGCTAGAAACCATGGATTAATCCTGGCCAAGCATCAACGCTAGTACCAAGAGGAAACATCAATGGTCACAAAGCAATGCTCTATAGTTGGGTCTCGATAGAGAGTACACTGTATTATGATGAGCGGTTGAAACCGAAGGAAACAATCACTGCCGAACGTTATCGAAACGAATTGGAACGTTTGAATGATCATTTGATTCAAAAACGACCATCAATTGCTTCAAATACCCGAAAAGTGATTCTCCTCCATGACTACGCTCGGCCCCATGTTGCTGTAGTCGTGAAACAAACGCTGATGGAGCTCGAATGGTAAGTTCTTCCGTACCGACCATATTTTCCGGACCTGGCTCCAAGCGATTACCATCTGTTCCAATCGATACAACACGTTTTGGAAAATACACATTTCCATAACTATGGAGAAGTCGAAAATTGGGTTGCTGAATGGATTGGCTCAAAAGACAGACCATTCTTTCGTCGCGGAATTCAACTTCTTCCAAAGAAATAGGAAAAAGGCATAGCTTCCAAATACTTTGATAAATGTATTCATTGACATTTTGGTATTGAAGTAAATGCTCAAAAAATACAAAAAAAAACAACGGGTTTCAATGCAACCTCCTAATAGGATTTAAAAATGCATAATCAATTCACTGTAGGGCACAACTACGGCCTGACGTTTTTTTTTGGAATCCAGTGAATTTAGTGTGAGTTTTCGAAAAATTGGATTCAGCCACAAATCAGAAAGATAGTAAAACACGATTTGATATTGTTGATGATTACATGGATATAGAGTTGTCAAATTCTGGCACAGTTAGTAACGGAAGTGATTTAGACATCGTGCAAATAAAACACTGGTCGAAAGTTCAGACTATAGAAACATCTGATGAAGAACTTTTTGACGAGAGTGAAAGTGATAATATTTTATAAGATGAAAAACATAATCCCGCAGGCGAGTAAAATAATGTATTGTATAAGGATATGGTTACAATAGAAAATTTTAAACAATCATAATAAATGTGGTGTTAAATTGAAGAAAGATTTCAATTCTAGCCCAAGAGATATTTTTGACCAGTTGTTTTCAGAAAATGTAGTTGAAAAAATAGTGCGTGCTACGAATAAATGTGGAATTTATTTTTTTGAAGAGAAAAAACCTGTAAAAAGAGGATCTGCAAAGGTAATTTTGTTCTCACATACAAAAAAAAATCATATTTTTCCGACTTTACTTGCTTCAAAGTCAAAAAAAAAATCTTCTTCAATACGCCACTTATTTACCAAAGACGCTATCTATTTTTCACCATTATTTCCGCATACCATGTCAAGATGTCGTTTTGAAGAGCTACTCCAGTATAATAGACATTAGACTGGAAAATCAGATGTCAATAAACAAAAATTAGGATAAATTTATCCCGCACTTAACTCAATCTTTGACTATTATGACGTTTATAACCGTCATTTGTTGATCAAACCTTTCTTATAATTTTGATAAACAAATGACGGCTATAACCGTCATGATATTTTTATGAAAAAAAACAATAGAAATCATATTAATTGACTTTTATAAGTATTGCCCTTTCATAAAATTTCTTGCAGCAGAAAAGAAACATTTCAAAAAAGTGTGTTTCTGAGATTGATCTAGAAAAAGTGTCCGTCAATGGGTTAATATTATAATATCATTTAATATATTACTCAAGCGATGAAGGTGAATGTTTGTAATGTAATTAATTTTGCATGAATTTCATAATTCTCTAAATTTCACAATGTCAAATCTTTCGAAAACAAACATTTTTATTTAAAAATTATATCTTAATTTAGTACTTGTATAAGTTGTTAATTAGTATTGCTAAATATCTGTTTTTATAATTTCCTAAATAATCAAACATAAAAGAAATGATTTTATATATATCAAAGTTTCAAACACTATAAAAAAATACATGTATTCAATTTTATGACATTTATTTACAAATGTACTATTTAATCACGCACTTAAACCAGTTAGAACAGAAAATAGTATTGGCACAGTTAGCCATATGAAGACACCGTTAATTTATTGAACAACTTTCGAAAGACAAATTATTGTAAACGAGTTCTTGAATCTTTTTATAATTCTCAATATATAATCAGTATTTGATGTATCATAAAGTACTCGCAAAAGTGAATGCATACTCGCATTCCATTAGTGGATTCATCTCTGAAACAGTTACATAAAAAAAATTAGTGAGAGGTAGCCAAGGCCGTCGAAGACGAGTTCTGTACAGTGACGGAGACCGGTTGATAACAAATCATTCGTTTTTATTACTCGATATGATATTAGTTATTATAAAATTTTAAATTTAATGCTCGATTGTCACGATTAAAATTCTATTTTTTTAAAAAAAGAACACATTTATTTTTAAACATTTAAAATATTCATATAAGATTTTAATTCAAAAGGTGACAAAATAAAAAAAATACATTTCGCAATAATTAAAACAATCTCACTGTTTTAAAGAAGTTTTTTAAAATCAATTTAAAATAGAGACAGTCTTTCCAAAAAAAAATGTTTCATATACAGTAGAAATATTTCAGGTTTGCTTGAGGACATTTGAAAAATAACATTTCTGTTCTGTAAATCAGTATAAGAAGACACTATATTGTAATTTCATGAATATTTTCAAGTTATTGAGGGAATTATCTTTTAGATTTACTGACATTTAGGGGAAAATGTTGAGATCTGACCCTACGTGAGGTTTTACCCTACTCAAAATACAAGACTAAACACATTGCTAAAAAATTTTTAAAAATATTTTCATAAAAATATGTGTCTAAATATAATTTTCAGAACCAAGAATCTGAAAATTCCAAAAAGAAAAAAGTTGACTATAAAATTGAATCGGTCATTTCAAAAACTAAATAATGTCATGCTTTTTGTTAAAAATTTTTCTTGTCGAAATTTGATCCTTGAGAGTAGCCTTATATTCGCCATAAAAATAACATTAGCCACGTTGTGTCTAGCTGTCGAAACTTGTCATTCTCTTTTGCCTAGTGATCGTGATTTTGGAGTTATAAAAAAATTGTATGAAAACATAATCGAATATATGTGCTGAAGAATACATTGATATGGGTTGTCAATTCAGCATAAAATTTTCAGTAGAAAAAATTCAAACTAAGAAGATTTTTGAATTTAGAAAATGGTGGTCATCGTTTTACAAAAAAAAAATGTTTAACAAATGAATCTTATGGGAAAAGTGTTCTGAAAGACCAGAAAAAAACATTTGCTCCTTCAACATACATAAGTTTTCAATACGATGCTAATAAAACAGGGATGGTGGAAGCTGAGGAATTCATAGATGATTCATCAAAAAACATATTCCAGTTACTAAAACATACTACATCTGTAACGTCACTTCCATCTGCGAAAACATATGGATCGAAAATTTCGATAAAGTATAAAAAATACAATTTAAAACAAATGAAAGATAGCATCTTGGAGGAGTACATATCATTTTATAACAAAATATTCAGCTGGACAACCGAAGAAATGGAAGAAACTATTAGAATCTGATGGCAAATATGATTATGCAACTTAATATTACGGTCTACCCGAGATACATATTCGTGTGCTGTTTTTTTAATAAAGAATCTTAATAAAAAAATCTTTTTTAAACAATTTATTATCCACTTAATATATATATATATATATATATATATATATATATATATATATAAGGTTTTTTTAATAAATAATTATAATAAATAATTTTCATTTATAATAATTAATCATAATTTTCTTAAACAATTTATTGTTAATTTTATATTATATTTATGATAACTTTTTGATGAATCATCTATAAATTCCTCAGCCTCTATCAGCCCAGCTTTATTAGCATCAAATTGAATGCTCATGTATGTTGAAGGAACAAATTTTTTTTTTTGGTTTTTCAGAACTCTATTTCTCTCTCTCTGTGTATATAAGGTTTTTTAATAAATAATCATAATAAAAATTTTCTTAAACAATTTATTATGCATTTTATACTGATCACTGCAAAAAAAAAACATAAGTCAAAACAATTTACGTTGATTTTTTTATATATTAAGGTTTCATAGGACAGTAACTATTAAGCAATTAACAAATTAAATGCCTAAAAACATATTAACAAAGAGAATTCTTAAAAAATGTTATTATTTTTTTGTTATGCAGCTATTATTGAATCCTGTGAAATTGAAATTATGGTGACTTATGTAGTTTTTAAAATTACACATTCAATTATAATTTTTTGCTAATCTAATAAAGTTGCTACGATATCATATCAACTGCCATTTTTGAAGTGAAACTTCTATGGGCGCGTTAGCGAAGGGCAAAATCATAGGGCGTATCACAAAAAAGTTACCATGAACATAGCCACGAATGAGAGAGATGGAGCGAATATGACTGCATAAGTATGAGAGGATTGATACTGTGCAAATGAATATGGATGACGAGAGGGCAAAACACACTATCATGAGTTACTGTACGTAGCATTATCACGCGTCACAAGTATACAAGGAGTCTACATTGTAACTGGTGATTATGTAGCCAGGTTTGATCATGGTCGACGAGCGGCAAAATCAATGAGCTCTTTTACAAGAGAAATTTCGTAGATTATCTGTTAATCGACTGGTGACAATAGAGAATGTGTTACTAGATTTCATCGGCAGGTAGAAGGGATTGTCAATTTCTTCTTTAAATTGTCAAAGTGTTCGCGCTCACTCAGTCGATCTCACTGACACAGTTATTCAGCAGTCGAATCTATTGTTTCTTTCTGAGACTTAGCTAAAGAATGAGGATCGAATCGATATCTCTTACTTCAATTGTGTTGGTTAATATAAACGTCCAACCGTTCGGAGGAGGAGTGGCGATTTATCATAAATCTAGTGACACAGCTAATGTTGTTACTCCCCACATGGATTGCAATTGTCAACAAACACAATCGATAGGAGTAACAACAAAAGCTGTTGGAGACATATGTGATGCTCAGTTTGTTGTGGAAAATGGAACTTTCATCTTGATGGTCTCCATCTACATTTCACCAAATCAGAAAATCGGAGACATCATCTAATTAATACACAGTACTTTATTAATCTCTACTGTCGAGGGAGCAAATCTAGTCGATGCCAATTATGCCAACAAAATTCCGATGATTTTGAGCGGGGACATTAACGGTAACATTTCTTCTGAGGCCTCCCTACCATCAATTGAATTTCTCCATTCAAAATTGAATTTAAATATTGTAAATAAGCCTAATGAAGCAACTACGAGATCAGGAACTACAATCGATACAGTCTGCTCCAGAATTCTGGATAAACTTTAATCAAAACTTTTTACATCATATTTTAGTTATCATAAACCGAGTCTTGTTTTTAGAATACGAACAAACTGAATAGGAATAAAATTATGTTTTTCCCTATAACATGTCTTCTTTATATTATTAAACATGTAATTTATAGCAATTCACCCTTCTTTATTTAATTATATAATGTCATATTTATATTACTGAACCTGTAATTTACAACAATCCTCCCTTTCCTACATTTACATAAAAATACTGAAGTTTCACTTCTGTGGTGTATTTGACCACACGCACACGTTTTTTTATTTAATTCTACTTTTTTCAATTAGCTGTCAAAATACCTGAAACACATTATGCATTTTTTATGTTTACGCTCTTCATTCCGGTTTTGTTGTTGATATTTGTTATTTTTTTCCCAATTATCAAATTAAATAGGTATATATATATATAAATGTTGTTTTTATTTAAAACGAAAATTATTTAAAATTGATAACGGTCGATCCATAGAAAGGTTTTATCATTTGTTGATGTTATATTCAGTACCTCATTACAAACTTGCTTTTGACGTTTCTCATTAGTTTATTTATTCGATTAGTTTCTTTGACAAACAATTATACAGGTAAATATTTATTCGATAATTTATTTCTTCAGGGAATTGGAATCTATATTTTTTTAAATAAAACTACAGTAATTTCTTTGACAGACCAACAAAAATATATTTACTCAAATCGCATTTGATGAACGGTCATGAGATAAACAATTTTTATAAATATTTACACTCTGAAGTAATCGAGAATTTAAAAATGTTTATTTAGATGACCTAGCGGAATATTCAACATTATGCTACCGGCTTTCCGATGGCTTTTAATGAAATAAGAAAGGTTAGTAAAAATAACATGCAAAAAAAAATTAATATTAACAGAAAATAATGTACAAAATACCTCTAGATAAATTGATAAGTTTCCAAAGAAATCTACTAGAAAAGTATTATTTTAAAAAGACGTTTGGAAATATAAGAATTTAATTATTATTTGAGTACTGTCTTAAACCTGATTTATTTTGTTATTAAAGTATTGAATAATTAGTTTAAAAATGACAAATAGGTATGAAACGTTAATAGTGACTTTTTACTGTTTTATTCAATGAAATTATTAAAAATATTATAATTTATTGTCGGTAGGATAGATTAATCTCAAAGTGGTGGAGCAATTTTCCGTGGCCTCCGAGGGGACCGCCTCCTGGTGTAGAGTCAGCAGGAATAGTAACTGCAATGATATGTGCGACTTTATACAACAAGCGGTAAAATCCAACTGCGAGAATGATTATATAGACATATGTGATACGATACAAGCGAAGTGAGTCGTGGCGGAGCCCTCCAGGGGTCGGTAAACGTAGCGAGTAGAGGGCAAAGCCCCTTAGTATTTAAAAAAGTATAATTTAAGAAAGATCTGCTATAAGAATTATAAATCATATATTTAAAAGTAATCGTTGAAATTTTTAAAACCAATTTAAAAGGAAAAGTCATGATAAGTTGACATAAAATATATGTTTCATAAATGTTACATTTCAAATACATTTGATAACCATTCTCGCATCACCCGTATCAAAAATACTTTTGACTTTATGATGTGTACAAAAACCGTAAGCAATATCCAAAGTATATTATACGATCAAAAGCATTTTTTTATTGACATTTTATAATGAATAAAAGTATTCCGCAAGTGTTTGCAAACGGTAGACATTATTTACACAGATATTCGTCTCTGTCGCATATATTGAAACAACGGTACATTCGTTTCTGTTTATTTGTCTGGTACCACTGCGACTCTGATCCCATTATCCCCTGTTTAATGTCAGTCAGCCGAGGCGTGTAACCAAGTTGTTGTTACTATTACGATCTTTCTGAAGATACCGTCGTCGAATGGACGACATATAATATATTTTTCAAGTAGAAAAGGAAATTAAAATATTTATTTATTTTGTCACTATAAAATGGCGGAATGAATATCTTTCGTTTGAGACAATATTTTCACAAAGAAAGTACATTTAATGTCTAAAAGTCGACGGGGTTCGTTACGCAGTGCGTTTATTTTATTAGTTTTGAGTTCTTTTTTTAATCTACTGTATGAAGTAAAAGGTGTTGTTTGTACTTGACTACTAGAAATGAATAAGTTATTTTAGTACGCTTCTAGGTCAATGATTACTTCCAATTATTATGCATATAATATTTTAACGCCTATGCATTTGTAACAGTGTTACTATAATTACTTAGATGATTGCAATATCTACTGAAAACAGTTAGAATGTCATTTACATAATAAATATTAGGTTGTTAGGAAAATAATTACGATTTTCGTTTTTGGAATTCTAAACTTATTTTTTTCAATGAAAGTATTCATATTAATATCATTTAAAAGTCTATTTATCGGTCTGCATTTTGATAACATTGATTTTTGTAAGGATTTGCCATTTTTGTAAAATGATTTCACAGGAAAAGCTCGATAAGCACCGGTCTACTACTTCATGATTACTAAATAATCATGAATAGCTAACAATGCAAAACTTAATTTTAAGATAAGTGAATAAATCTGTTTTTAAAATTTCTCGCTGCACTGGTACACTCTGTACATTCAAATAAAAATAGGAAAAAGATACTTGAAAAGCTTTGAATCATAGAATAGAGTGTAAACAATTCTGCCATAAGTTACTGGAATTATATGACCAGTGGCGGGTTAAACGGGTGTCGGATCTGGCAGCCGCCATGAACTTCAAGCTCGGGGAAAAAGAATTAATTATATATTCCTTGATTTAAATTTGCCTAATTCATAGAAGAAGAGACTAGAAAAATTAAAAGAGACCTATATAAGTGATATTGATATACAGTTTGATTATGATATGGAACAATTCTTCTTTATATACGAAGATAAAAACAAATTTAATACTACCACAAAAATATACCAGGCAGCAAATGAATGTCCTTAACATTTCAAAATGTTGAAATTATTTTCAAAAATATTCTGACTATTACTATTTCAAATGTATCGGGAGAAAAATCGTTCCCAACTTTCAAAAGATTGAAAAACTACCTTTAAAATACAATCTCAGACGAAAGGCTAAATAGTATGACGCATTTGTATATAGAACAAAAAATATTAAATAGTATCGATACTTTGAAAATAAATGATGAGTTTGCTCGACAAAAATCAAGAAAAAAGTTTATTTAATTTCCTCACTCCAAATGAAATGTACGGTTTCAGTTACAGTTTTACAGATTTGACAGTTTTTGTGTCTTTATTTTTGTGAAAATAATTCAGAATATTTATTCTAATGTAACTTATATATTTATAGAATAAAGTTATAGATACAAAGAAAAATAATGTAAAAAATATTTTTACACGAAGAAGTTTTTTTTTCTGATCGTCTGATCGGAACCCCGTAAATTTTACCTCCAGAGGTCTCAGTTGAGTTAATCAGGCCCTGAATACGAGGATAATTAATTAAATACATTACAAAAAGGGGAGAGTTAAAAGATGAAGACGCAAGAAGAGATACATTGAACAAAAACTGAAAATGTGTTATTCATATAAACTGTGAAGAAATTCAGTTTTTGCACTCGTCGTTAATATTATTCCACTATTATTACTACACCGTCACTATTGACTTTATAATTATGATCCTGGTTTATTGTTTAAAGTTTATTGTCATGATAAAATTAAGTAGAGAGTTGCTTATTTACTGCATTAATTACATGTAATTGGAACATACAAAACATTAGATACATGCGTGTTGGTTAACAACAATAATAATAATAATACATGTGATTATTTACAATTGAAATCAACATCTAGATTATAGAGTAATAATAACATTAGTTCTCACTAATGTGTGAGTACAGTCATACAGTTAAATATACATTAGACATATATCCGTTAAACTGTTAACATTGCATTACGTTGAATTAAATTACTAAACAGTCTAATTAGATAACTACCAGATTAATGTTTTGAGGTAACATGTTGATGATCGCACATAGACGTACGCACTGTATTCAGATATATACATACAAATAAATACATACACACATATATATATATATATATATATATATATATATATATATATATATATATATATATATATATATGTATGTATGTATATATGTATATATGTATATATGTATATATGTATATATGTATTATATATATATATATATATATATATATATATATATATACATATATATATATATATATATATATATATATATATATATATATATATATATATATACATATATGTATATGAATATTTATATATATATATATTTGGCCATAAGGGATTGTGCAAATAAAAAGAAAACTTTTATGATTCTCAAAAATTTGATATCTTAAATTTTTACCGGTATTTGTGTTCATTATTTCAAAATCTATTTTTTTTCTAGTACACTTTATACATACACAAACACACATATATATATATATATATATATATATATATATATATATATATATGTGGGTGTGTGTGTATTTATGTCGAGTTTACTCATAATGTAGAAAAAAAATTCGCTTTTCCTAGTTATTGTAAAATTTAGGTAAGAAAATATATATTTGTAATTTTAGCATACTTTACAATATTGGTAAGCAGTTTTCTCCTTGTTTCGTGAATCTTACATCTGCTATCAAGATAAAATATTAGAGGGAGTAATAGAAAAACTTGATAAGTGAATAATGTTCTTATTTATCCTCCCAGATGAGTTTTACTGATAGTGATGAAAATATATCTTTACATCAAAGAAAACGGAAGAGCGATAACACCTGTAACGTCTTTCAATGAAAGTAGTGATGAATTTGAGGAAGGTTATGAAAATGTGGTTTTATATACAAGGATAAAGAAAATGATATCAGTAATTTCAACATCTTCTAATGAAAGTAGTAATGAGAATGAAGAAGGTAATGAGCCCGATAAATAAAATAAAAATTGAAATGTACAATAGAATATCAGAGGTGGAGAGTGAGCACCATTTAAATTTACTGCTCATCCTGGCCCAAATTTCACTATTCCTCATACGTCAAAACCAAATGTGTGTTCTATATAGAGAAATTTTTAGATTATGACTTACTAAACATATTAGTGGAGTAAACTAATTTATTTGCTGAGCAATATATGGAAAGCCGCTCGAATTTGTAACAACATTCAAGTTTAAAAAAATGGATGTCAGCAAACAATAATGAAATATGATTTGTGAATAACTTACCAATATAATTAATTTTTTTTCAAAGAAACAACCGAAAAAATCATCATTTTGTTATAATTTAACTCAATCTTACAGCAAGTGCATTTAATGTGTTTTCGTCGAGTATACTCGTCATCACCTACAAATAATCAAGGATACCATTACACATTCTCAAAATAAAATAGAACGTTTTTAAGGGATTAAAAGAGTTTTACCAAAAAGACTTACAGAAAGTCAGAATATTTGGTTTACAGCCAAGCTATTATAATACATTAAAAAAATTAAAGAAATAGGAAAATTTAAAATTTCATAAGTAAACAGAGTAAATGTTTTTATCCACTAAATGAATCAAACAAAAGGAGGATGTAAGAATATGTTCAATAAATAAATTGTAACTTCAAAATCGACAAAACTAGAGAAAGTTTTTATAAAAAAATCTTATATAATAGAAAAGTCAGAATAGAGGTTTTTAAAGTTTGATATTTTTTAGTGAAAATATATTAAAATATAAAATTGAACAAAGAGTAAACGAAATTCACATACAACAACATACAAGAACAATTTGAAAGATTCATGATGTTAGAATGAAAGACCGATTTCAACATTTTTCAATTATTAGGTGTAAAAATTAATTCGGTGCCTTTACATTGAATCAACCATAATTATGTTTTAAATTAAAATAGTTTGTCGTCGTTTTTTAATTTGGAAATGCCAGCCTTGACATTTAAAAATACATATTTCGGACAAGCAATTGGCATAACCTCACAAAACAGTAATGGCACGCTATGACACCCAAAAGTAGCATATTAGGTATTGCATACATTTAATACTCCAGTTGAAAAGAATATTACCGAAACCGAGGGAATAATTTATTCAATTTTGGAAGAAGATGTTGTGATGCATAAAATATGCAAAAAATTCTAAAACAGTGGAAGAGGTCCGAATATGCATTACGACTTCATGAATTCAAAATCGCTATCTTTTTTTGAGAAGAGATACATCATTTACCTGACAGATAGAGCAAAATTATGCAAAAAAATGGAGGATATTTTCAGGATTGAAATATATTCCATTTTTCCGTAAACATTCAATTTCAATAAAAAAAGTAGGGGAGAGTCCTTTTGGTTGAGGTACTTTTGCTTAAAAAAGCGATAAATATCATAAAATTATTATATGTTTTGTTCAATATCGATAAATGTGTGCCTAAGGTATGATAAGAGGTACTAAGAAGCATAATTAATTGAATCATTGGTTGAGGCAGGTGGGCTTCTTGATTAAGGCAAGTTGTGGAATCAAAAAATTGAACAACCAATCCCTCAAAAACAATTGTTCTCACTCATCTAATGACAGTACAGATGAAAGACAAAGGTCGATTTAACGAAAATTGGAGAAAGCTTGAAATTTACTTGTGACACTCGAAAAAACAAATCATCAATAACTTTTATGTCTTACATCAGAATGCGCTCTACTACATTGACATATAGGGCATAAGGCACTTTAGATACACCATACAGATGGCAGTTTATGTCGCATGGTATTAAAAATAATTTGAGTGCCCCTACTTACCCTTATGCTCAACTAGCCCCGGTCTCCCCTATATCAATATAAATTCTAAAGACTGAGTAAAATTTTAACCTTTTATGATTTGAGATATAGCATAAAACTATAACAAATTTGACATTATAACATATCATTCCAATAAACAAATTATTATGTTGGAAATAAGTAACAAAAAAGTTATGTACACAAAAAAAATCTTAGTGTTCAATCAATTTTTCAAAGATTTACATCTAAAGTGTAGTTAAAAGATTAATTTTTGTATAGGTATTGTCCAATATTGGCCTTCCGTTTATTTCTATAGATTAAAAAAGTATTCATAATTGACGTAATGAATGTTTCACCAGTATAAGGTCGGAATAAAAATCGATATCTTCATTTTTTCTTTCACTTTCAATAACATCTTGTTGTAAGCGATGTTTAAAAAACGCTTTCAAAAATAAAATAAAGAAATTTTTACTTTCACTGTCTATTCGAAATATATTTAATGTTTAATTATATCCAAACCCTTTCATGTATTTATTACTCTGTTATTTGTTTGTTATCTTTTTAAATTTAAATATGAAGTCAGAATCAGATCGTCTTGTAAAAATATAAGCACTCTGTTTATATATGATTGTTTATATAAATGTTTCTAAATGAGTGTTAATTTCTCTTTCAACATTTGTTCGATTTGTTATACTTAACAAATCAGTTTGTTTTCTTTTTATTTTAATATTTCTCATAAATATATTCATTTTTTTAGTGAGAAATCTAGAAGTTCGACACAGTTCTAAAAATATGGCTAACTTGATTCTTATAAATGAATGTTTTTTTTCTTCTCATAAATCAAAACATGACAACAAATCAAAACAACACAAATCAAATCACATTTTTTTAATCAAACATGTCTAATAAATTATTATTGTTGATTGAAAAAAAAACATTTGACTTTATTACTACAGCCAAATAATGTCAACAACTGGACATAATTTGGGATTAATTCAGAGGAAAAAGTATTTAAAGGCTCTGCTAGGTTTATAAAGTCGAAAAAATCGATTTTTCTTCATAAATCGATAGATTGAACTATGTAGAATAAGGTTTTGAATATGTAAATGTGCGTAAACTTGTATATAAAAGTATATAAATGTATTTAATATGTAAGCTTGTATTCGAACTTAAAAGAGTTTTTCTCAAAATAGTTTTTTTTTCAACCCGTTGGTGTACATAACTCTGGAACTCATTATCCGATTGACTTAAAATTTTATATAGAGGGTCGTTTGATAAGTCTGGTAAAAATCAGTTTTTTTTTAAAAAAAAACAATTTTATTTCTCAGCATAGTCTATATTAAGGGCTTATACACTTGGTCCAGCAAGTTTCCAATTTTTTCATCCCGTCGGAAAAGTAGCTTTTCTCAAATTCTGCAAAATACCCATTGACGTCAGCAATGACATTCTCATTCGACGAGAATTTCTTCCCGCCAAGCCAAGTTTTCAAGTTTGTGAAGGGAAAGAAGTCACCCGGGAATAAATCTGAAGAATAGGATGGTGATAAATCAATTCGAAGCCTAATTCGTGCAATTTTGCCAGTACGACGGTCGAATTGTGGAACGGAGCGTTGTCCTGGTGAAAGAGTACTTTTTTGTGCGCCAATCATGGCCGATTTTCTTTTTGTTCTTCTCTCAAACGGTCCAATAATGTTGCATAATTGACTCCTGTTATCGTTTTTCCTTTCGTTAAGTAGTCGATCAAGATGATTCCTTAGGGATCCTAAAATACAGTGGCCATCACCTTCCTAGCCGACAAAACATCATGAAGAAGAATTGGTCCTCTTCGATTGAATAATACTAGCCGTAAAGGATGCAAATTCTCATGTATTTTTTCAATTTCCTGACAATATTTTTCTGCTATTACTTTTTTACAAAGATTTAAGAAGTTGAATTTAATTATACCACTTTCCGATCATGAAACAGTGTCCATAATCTTCTTTCATGAACCTTCGGTTTAGGAAACTGTTTTGGTGCTTCTCGTCGATCTATCCATTATAATAAGCGTGTCCTACTATTGTAGAGAATCCACTTTTCATCACATGTGACAATGCAATCAAGAAAAGAACCATTTTTGTTACAAAAAAGAAGCGCTGATCAGACTTCATATTGCGGAATTGCTTCATGTTACTCTAGTTCATGCGGCACTCATTTATTCAGCTTTTTTCTTCTTTTAACTAAGTTCAAATGTTGAACAACTGTTAAATAATCAATATTGAGTTCTATTAACACCGGTCGTGTTGTTTTACATGGGTTGGCTTCAATAATGGTCTTAAATAATTATTGTCTATAGATGAAGAACATCCACAACCCTCCTATCATCGAGACTTTTGTTTCCATTAAGAAATTTTTGGAACCAGAGTGAAGCTGTTACACTTACAATTCACCAAAAGCAAATTTGATATTCTGAGCAGTTTCTGTTGCTTTAGATCCCATTTTAAACTCATACAAAAAATTGCGAGAATTTTTTTTCCATGAATAATTTAAGAGGTTATATCCAACAATAATGAACACATTTATAAGGCCTGCATTCGATCCTCACTTCTATACGCCATCCCGTTTTGGCTACCAATCTGCGCCACGAACTGGAGGAAGCTCTAGGTCATCCAAAACGACGTCCTCTATCAAATCATGGAGCTTTCCGCTGAGACCATCACGAGGCATGTCCATCACATCTGCGGCATAAACACTGTCTGCGAAGCTGCCGCAAGCATCTACACCTCGTTTGTCGACCGTTGCACCGATCACCCCAACGAGTTAGTCCGGTGAACTATGCTACACATCAACAAATCCAAATGGACTCTCTCGAAGGCCGCGAGGCGGAAGCTGCTTCCTTTCGAGATCCGCCTCTGAATTGTGTCCATCTCTTCTCCCGCAATAGTGACGCTCAAATACAATCTCAACTCAGTGCAGCTCAGTGCAACAGCTCAGCATTTCAGTAAACACGTCAGTGCCTAAAAACAATGCTCCACGTGTGCTAGTGTGCAGTGTTGTGATGCTCAACACATAAAACATTCTAGACAATCAACCCGAAACTCTTCGTAGTACCTCCAGGTCAAGGCCTGGAGGCCCAGTTTAAATAAGTTAGATAAACTAGGTGAAGTCAATTAAGTTAGGTTAAGACTCTGTTTTGTGTTCTGTTCTGTCATTGTAACTGTCTTATACTGTCTGTGCGATCCACCAGTGTTCCGTGTGCAGCATCCATTCCCTTCGGTTTTTTGAATTTTTTTCCGGACTCCTTCTTTCAAACCATCCCTCATAACCACTTCCTGAAACACGACCCTCCTTTCAAAACCAGTTCAAAAGCCACGGCTAGGATCCAGGACCTAACCTCAACTTCCATTCAACGCACAGCAATACGGCGTTGTAAATGTAAATCTCAGCACAATAAAATAATTTTTCATTTTGATTTGATATGAACAATAGTGAAGAATGAAAAGAATAGACATTAGTTGAAATCAGTAGTTCTAATTCCAATGTTTATAATGATATATAGCGGGACTATAATAAAAGATAACGGTAACTGGAAAAATCGGCACCAATCTTAAAATGACAAAAATCGCATTTACTTTTGCACCAACCAAATAAATATAAAAATGTTTAAGAGATATTGTTTAAAATAAAAACAAGCAAAAAATATTAAAAGAGACTAATTATTTATTACTAAATGTAAAAGAAACAATAAAAATAAATCAATATCTAAAGTTTTAATCATTTAATTGCTCTTCTAATCTAGAAACAGTCTATAGAAGTAGAAAGAAGTCTATTTGATTTATGATTCTAACCTTCTTTTTTAATTAATCGCAATTATAAAAAGATAAAAACGTTTTACAAAATAATTATACTTGAAACATTTTTATTGTCAATTAACTTTTACTAAAAAATTGAAAGCGCTTTCAATCTAACACATTCCCAGAGAAAGGTAGGTATTTAATTAAATAGTGTTTAATTTTTTAGTATAATCATAGTGTAAATTATACATATACACACACATATATATATATATATATATATATATATATATATATATATTTGTATATTTATTTGTTCACAATGCCTCAATATATGTCTTTTCATTAAATTGAAAACACAATAATGGAATTAAATCAAAAAATGCAGTACATATAATCGCATTCGATTTCTATGAAATAAATCAACAGGAACATAATCTGAAAGTATATACAACACCATCACTTTTTTTAATCATATTTATAATACTTATAGGAAATATAAAATATAATAAAATACACAGAGAGTGTCTGTGGATATCGTCCGATTTCCAGTTTCACACAATGAACGCGATAATCATCATTAGTATTGTCAGTTGTATGTATATATGTATGTATGTATGTACACGTTTCAGTGAGTGGCAGAAATCGAGGGAAAGTTTACTAGTTGTTGATGGTCAAGAGATGAACGAGTTCATATCCGAGTGACCTGAAATCAGTTCTGGTCTAAGTGGTCGCGATGATGTGTATACAGATTGACCATTGCACGCTTACCATGTCTGAATGTGTAAAATACCGATACAGTTATACTTGTTTATACAAGTATACCTACATAAGCATTGTACATGTATATATATATATATATATATATATATATATATATATATATATATATATGTGTATATATATGTGTATATATATATATATGTATATATATATATATATATATATATATCATGTATATATATATATATATATATATATATATATATATATATATATATATATATATATATATATATATATGTATATATATATATATATATATATATATATATATATGTATATATATATATGTATATAGATTATATAAGCATAATGTGAATGTAAAAAATGCTACTTTTACTCATCATTTAAGAGTCGAATTCCGTGCTGTTTGCATTTCTTTCTTTTTTTTGTTCAACACGTTATCGAATCCGTTGTCAGATTGAGGTAATTATTATTAATAGAAATGGACTTTGAATTTTAAATTGAAGAGTTTATCGGAAAGTAAAAATATACAATAAGAGTATTCACAAGGTTGGTATATAAGTGCATATAATATAAGATGTTTGAAAGATAGATTTATAAATTCGATTAGTCACCATTTTACGAGGGTAGGATTTCGATTAGTCACCACAATTCGATTAGTCACCATGTTACGAGGGTTTTTCATCGGTACTAGAAAAAATGTTTATATTATTTTACCTTTTCACGTTTTTGAACCTAAATTGTAATCAGAGAATCTCTCTTCTTTCCGTCATGATCTAACATTTATTATCCGTACAAATTTATCTAGAACGCGAAAAAAGAGTTGAATCTAAATGAAATTCCATCTCACAATTCGTTTCGTTTTTAACAACTGGTTACTTAGTACACTTTATTTAACTAAATCGATATTTTCTTGAGTGATCATTGTATTCAGACGTCTTTTATGCGAGTACTCTTCGAACGACTCTTCCAGAACGAAACAATTGATAGTTACAAACAATGGAGCGGAGGTGCAGTAAAAAACTGTATTCTTTGTGCTATTTTTTATACTTTTTATACGCTTAGTTTTATTTCCAAGTGAATTAATACATCAGTAAAAAATACGAATCTATTGTTAACTGTAATTTGAGTTAAATATAAATAAGAAAGAATGTTCCAGGTAAGTCACAATATAACGAAATGTAAACGTATTTAAATATAAATAGATATGCAGTAATATTATTAATAGAACAACAGTTATTACCAAATCCTCCTTCAATTATAAATTTTAATAGAAATTAATTAGATATTGTGATTGTATGTGAGGTATTGATTTTGAAACGAAACTGTTTTCTTCATAATCATTTCATTGAGTAAACTCTAAAACATCCATGATATCAATAAGTATGACCCTAAATACTACCATTTACTTTGATTCGCAACAAATAAAACCTTTTTATATTAACATGAAACTATTTACACTAACAATATTCCATTAATACAATTTTATACAGTTTCGAATCAGACACCGCATTTATTAAATCAATATTACTGCTCAATTAACATAACTACTAACTGTTCTATGTAATATTAAAATAACAATTATCTGTTTGTTGCCAGCAATAAAATTGATATTATGTAAACAGTTCAATGAATCCACTTGTGTTTATATTATTTGTATTTACATATTTATTGTTCATAAATTATATTAATCAAATTTAATTATTAATATAATTAAATCATTATTTATTCACAAATATCACTCTATCGTCATTCTCACTCCCTTTCTGGCAGTAGTACAGTTATTGTGATGTTAAAAAGATTTATTTAATGTAAATGGAAAGTGGCGAGTCTTCCTTTACTGCAAGTATTGAGTATCTTGTCTCGTAAATTGTATTGAAAAAAAATCTAATCGCTTTACTGATCAAAAATATTCTAAAACTAGTGTCATTGTTCTTGCCTTCTCATCCATAGTTTGACATGCAGTTCAACTATTAGGTTGGTAAGAAAATAATTGCGGTTTTTGTTTTCTGAATTCTAACCTTATTTTTTCAATGAAAGTATCATTTCATGTTCATGTTAACACTTAACCGGCCGGTCCGGTAATAATACCTGTTTAAAAAACTTACTAAGACGGTCGATCGGGTATTAACACTGGAGCAGGTGAGAGGGAAAGTGTTTTGAAATTTAATAACAAATATTTTTCGATTCATTTGGCACTCTTTTATCCTAAATAAATTAAAAATTGCAAAATTTGCCGGTTACAAGAAAGATATGTTAATTCAGATTAGCCATTAGAAATTTTAGTGGAAAATCGTTTATAATATTCGAGGAAACATAAATCTTTTGAATAAAATCATGTAATTGGAAGCGGAAAAATTGATTAAAATTGAAAATTTGTAACAATAACATTGGTGTTGAATGTGAAAAATTTCGAAATAATCAAGTGTCTACAAAACAGTTTCATATCGGTCACATCTTGTACCTGGAAGTCTCTTCCATTTGCTTTACAAAATACAAACTGTACTCGTTGATCATGATCTGATTGTATTCTCACCGGAAATTGAAGCGTCGATCGGTGTGGATTTGAATGTTTCGTTGAAGATGCATTTAGAGCAACTTAATGAACAATATGTGAAGTCAATACGAGTTTGTAGTCAGACTGATTCCTTTAACCTCTTATGCATTTTGTTTTATTTTGAGAATGTGCACTGGCGTGCTTAATTATTTCTAGGCGATGACGAGTATACTCGACGAAAACACAGTAAATTCACTTGCTGTAAGAATGAGTTAAATTATAACAAGATGATAAATATTTTTGTTGTTTTTTTGATTGTTTTTTTGGTAAGTAATTCACAAATCTTATTTCGTAACAGTTTTTTTGACATCTATATTTTTAATCTTGAATGTTGTTTCAAATTTAGGTGACTTTCCAAATACTGCTCAGCATATAAATTAGTTTGCTCCACTATTATGTTAAGTAAGTGATAATCGGAAAAATGTTCCGTATAGAACGCACATTTGGTTTTTGAAATATGGAGAATAAAGAAATTTGGGCCAGGATGAGCAGTTAATTTAAATGGTGCTTGCTCTCCATCTCTTATATTCCATTGTACATTTGAATTTTTATTTTATTTATCGGCTTCATTAGCTTCTTCATTCTCATCACTTCTTTCATTAGAAGATGTTGAAATTACTGATATTCCTTTCTGTGTCTTTGTATGTAAAACCAGATCTTCATTATTTTCAACCTTGTCACTATTTTCATCAGAAGACGTTACAGGTGATATCGCTCTTTTCCGTTTTCTTGGATGTAAAGATATATATTCATCACTATCAGTAAAAATCCTCTGAGAGGATAAATAAAACATTATTCACTTCACAGGTTTTTTCATTACACCCTATAATACCTTCTCTAGTAGCAAATATAAGATTCACAAAACAAAGAGAAAACTGCTTAGAAATATCCTAAAATGTACTAAAATTACTAACATATATTTTTTTACCAAAATTTTACAATAAATAGCAAAAGCGAATTTTTCTACATGACGACTATACCCGACATTAAACAAAAAACATTCCATCTTTTCATGACGAGTATACTCGACATAAACGCTTACGAGGTTAATGAAAATATAAACGTAATTCTACGTCAAAATATTCCACAATCTTGACGCACTCACTGAAGTGAAAATTGGGAATTTCTGATGTATTTGATTTTCATACCGCATTGTTAATACTTCGAGTAGGGTCGGTGAATTTTCGTTGTAAAAGTAACCTTTTTTTCTATTACCAAACGTATAACAATGAAAAACAACTACATGTCTCGTTCAGTTTGTAAAACAGCTACCTAAATACCTACTGATCCTACTTTTTATTTAAATTTTACAATAAATAGCAAAAACGAATTTATTTTCTACTTTCATCATGAGTATACTCGACATTAAACAGAAAACTGCCATTTTTTCATAGCAAGTATACTCGACATAAACGCTTATGGGATCAAAATTCACAGGGCAGTAAATAACGTATGCGTTGTAGATTGTAAGAGCAAATCCGTTATATTAGTTAAATCGATTATTTTAAAAACTGTGTCTGTTTTTTTTTTGCAAAATTGATTGAAAAAACTAAATAATATCTTTTTACGAATTACAGTTTTTACTAATACTGGAGTGAGAAACAGTGGGTAAACCTTATTTTTCAATTTTCTTCAAATATTAGATTGATAGAAAAATAATTACGGTTCATGATCTTCAAATTCATATATATATATATATATATATATATATATATATATATATATATATATATATACGAAGGTGGTCCCAGAAGTACCCGACCCAACAAAGAAAACACAAAAATTTTGGAAAAAATATATTTATTTTTCAATATAATGTCCTTTTAGCTCTATACACTTTTCCTAGCGATGTTCAATAAGTTCGATACCCTTTTTATAATAAGAACTGTCTTACTCCTCAAAATACCCATTAACTGCCGACATAACTTCTTCATCGTTGGGAAATCTTTGACCACTGAGCCATTTTTTCAAGTTTGGGAACAGAAAATAATCCGAGGTGGCTAAATCTGGCGAATAGGGCGCATAAGGTAGCAATTCAAACTTTAATTCATTAATTTTGGCCATTGCAATAACGGATTTGTGAGCTGCTGCATTGTCTTGATGAAACAACACTTTCTTCTTAGCCAAATGTGGCCGTTTTTGCTTGATTTCTTCGCTCAAACGTTGCAATAAGTTCGCATAATACTCGCCGTTGACAGTTTTCCCTTTTTCAAGATAGTCAATGAAAATTATCCCACGCGCATCCCGAAAAACCGACACCATGACCTTGCCTGCAGATAAAACGGTCTTCGCCTTCTTTGGAGCCGGTTCTCCCTTTTCAGTCCATTGTTTTGATTGTTCTTTTGTCTCGGGTGTGAAGTGATGGACCCATGTTTCATCCATGGTTATGAAACGGCGCAAAAATTCTGCTTTGTTGCTGTGAAACTTCGCTAAACACTCAATTGAAACATCTTCACGACACTGTTTTTGCTCGAGTGTCAGCAAACGCACCACCCATCTTGCATACAGCTTTCTCATGTCCAAATTTTCAGATAATATGCGATGTACCGCACCTTTTGAAATGCCTGCTATGTCTGCTAGCTCGCGCACTTTCAGTCGACGATCATTCAGTACCGCTTTGTGGATTTTCTTCGCCATTTCTGGAGTCGTCACCTCATTTGTTCGACCACTGCAATGCTCGTCTTGGCAGCTCGTACGGCCTCGTTTAAACTCTGCTACCCAATATTTCACTGTTGTAAACGAAAGAGCAGACTCACCCAGAGTAGAATCCAGTTCAGCTTTTATATTGGTTGGGCTGAGGCCTTTCAAATAAAAGTATTGTATCACGTAACGATGACCAATTTTCTCCATTTTTACAAATTCACTGAAAACGTTCACTATTGTGGCTTCCAAACAAATACTAAACAACGTGGCGTCCTCAAACTTAAAACATATGCTTTATAGATTGTGTACTTTCTAATACAGTGATATTTTTCAAACAACTACCGCCATCTCTAGGTCAGGCCGGGTACTTCTGGGACCTCCCTCGTGTATATATATATATATATATATATTTATCCTAGCTGTTTTAAGTGATTCAGAACTGCTGGATGACTAAAGCTTAAATTTTGTGTAAGCTCTCGAATTGTTATGCGTGCTTCTGATTGAACTAACTACTTAGTTGGTCCTTATGAACTGATAAAGAACGCCCGCGACCTTCTTCATCTTCAAGGCTGTCGTCTTCATTACGAAATTTTTAGAACCACCATTGTTATGACCCGAGTGTGTGTGTGTGAATGGCGTCAGAAGTTTATATTCAACAATTAAAACAGTAGACAATCTGGCCGGTGCCTACGAAGGCATATTGCATTGTTAGAGCAGGCTAGTGTTGATAGATACGGGTTTTCATCAGTCTTTTTCGTGCTGTCAACGAAAGCAGTTGAGTTTGAAATTTGAGTCCAGTCCACAATACAACACAGCGCAATTCAGAATCGGATCTGCACTGATCATTATTAAAATAAAATGCACTTATTATTAAATTAATAAGTACTTGCAGTTTTGATATTACAAAAGGTCTGCATATGTTCGCTACACCAACTCATACTTGTACAACCATTACACCGTACGTTGCTCAATAGTATCCACGTCAAAAACATCGTTTAATTTACAAGCAGTTTCTGCTGCTTTATCATCCGTATTGAACTCATACAGAATAATGGTTCTTATTTGCTTCTTTTCCGTCTCTAATTCAAGACCCAAATTTGAAGCTCGATGTTATCAAAAATGCGCTTTAAAATGATAATATAAATAAAACTTTCATTGAACAAAATTAAGGTTAGAATTTAGTCAACAAAAACCGTAATTATTTTCCTACCAACCTATTAATAAAAAATAAAATTTTAATCTTTCTGTTACACAAACTTAATCATAATAATAAACGCAATTATTTTGTTAAAAAAATTACACTCAGTACATTAGTAGACCTGTATCTTAATTAACTCCTATATTATACGAATTGCAAATAATTGGTACAATATATATATATATATATATATACACAGATGTAATTTTTTTCTAAAAAAGTTTAAAGAAAAATATGATTTTTAAGTAATAAATTGCCATGTTTATTACATCTGCTTGAATTTCAATTTGTTCTTGTATTTATTCCGCTCTGGTCAGAAAAATAAGAGAAAATGGCGACGAGCGTACGCTTCCTTCTGCTATTTCGATAATTTTAATGGGAAAAGTTGTCTCGGTTTACGTTAATTCAATTTATGTCGCACTTTTTAGGAAAGTATTCTCTAAGTATATAGAAGATTATATATATATATATATATATATATATATATATATATATATATATATATATATATATAAATGTGGAAACAGAACGAAAAATATGTCAATTAACTAGAATGAAATGCTGCAATATTTTTTTCAGATTCTCTTCAATAGATATATATTTATAAAAGTCAAAATAATAAATTTGCATTTAATTTAAACTGTTATTATATCTAATTTGTACTGTTAATAACGTTATCTACTAACTGGTTCTCAATAAATCAATGATTAGCATTCTAAATCAAAATGAGTAATATCTAGTATCTAACAAGATACAAAAAATGGGGGTTGTATGTACACAACCGTAGAAATTTAGAAAGAATTATGTCGAGTTAGAGAAGTGAAAATATCTTAAATTGTTTAAAAAATACAATTATAATTTTTCAGATCTGGTCAATATTTCTTTCGAACTCGGTTGCAGCGTACTACGTTACAGTATGTGGTAACGCTCTCACCGCTAACATGACTCACCACTTAATGAAAATGTTGACGTAATTTTACGTCAAAAAAATTATGCGTAAAATTTTAAAAAATTGACAAAAAAATGGAAAACATTTTTTTAAAAAAATGTATAGAGATTTTGTATTTAATTATTACTAACGTTGACACCTGAAGTTACACGAAATTTTCACGAAGAATTATGATATTGATATCATAACAATTACAATGAAACGTGTGACTTCATAAAACAACTTCATTGCAATATAACCGCGCGAGGGATTATATAGACATACTAACATATATATATATATACATATATATATATAATTATAAAAATATTCCATCGGTAAGACTGATTTATGTCACGAAAAAAATTTTGTTTTTCTCTTACATCTACATTCGCTTTCTTTCAACATATTCTTTATAGAGTTCCGATTGTTTCCGATTTCAGCCGAACGTTTACAATTAGCGAATAATGGATTAATGTTAATGAACAGCATTGTATGTAAATTCCAATTATTGATATATGATGTTAGTTTAATACAAATTATCAACATGGAAAGACAAAAGCATATATATATATATATATATATATATATATATATATATATATATATATATATACAAACCGTATATCAGGCGTATAAAGGGACCTACTTATAAGACAAGGTCGAAATTTTAAGATCAAATTTATACATTTATCATATATCGGTCATATAAGAATTATTAAACACCTCTTTCAGATGTTTTAACCCTTTACGGTCGAATGCTTTTTTTTGTAATACTCGACCATAAGACGACAGAAAATTATGTGAAAGTTTATAAAACGTTTATAAGAATGAAAACTTAAATAACACATTTACACTGGTTTATTTAGATATAAATTCAAGATATTTGGTTGATAAATTCTCTACATGTCCCCGTATTGGGGCCTTTCGTTTTCGATGGCATAAGTGTGATGTCCTCGTGGCGGGGCCATCGACCGTTAACGGTTAATACAATTTTATGTCCAAAATCAAAATTAGAAGAATTACATTTTTCGAATTAAAATTTCAAAAACGAAATTCGGAGAACCACCTTGTTTTGACATACTGTACATTAAAACAATGTGCACGGCTTAAATCTAGAAGGCTATGGCATGTATTTTATAATAGTTTTCTAAAAAAAATAATGAAATGAATTATTCAATGAATTTATATTATATGCTAAAGTTCATGTTCCATTTTTTTAAATACAGGATTTACGTTCTATATAAGCACAATCATTTTTTTCTTGTTATTTTAAAGTTTCGGTTTTTATATTCGGCATAACATGACTCTATTTTTTTAAGATTTTCAGGTTTTAAAGGCCGTTTTATACGCCGAGACATACAGTATATATATATATATATATATATATATATATATAATAAAACAACCACGTTGTGATATATCTACGAGAATGATTATATAGAAATACTAACATATTATATATATATATATATATATATATATATATATATATATATATATATGTATGTATATATATATATATATTACGATATTGAATAAATATATGCGATACGAGCAAAGCGAGAAGAGGTGCAGTCCCCTCGGAGATAGGTGATCATAGCGCCTAGAAGGCAGAAACCCTTGATTTTTTTAATAATTTATCTTAATAATGACACTACAAAAGAATCGTTTCTAACATTAATAATAAAATAAATGGTTTACATGAAAAAAAAAAACAGAAAACAAACAGTGACTATAAATGCGAGTATGAGTATTGGAATTTTCCAGGAAGGTCATAAAAAACTATACTAGTCGAGCCGAAAACAAAAGTTGTTTGAAAATTCTTCAAAAAACTTAATATATCTGATCAAAATACGAATTTTGATATTATATTCTGGAACATAAGTGGGTATACAAATATTTTAAGATGGAATAAAGCGTACATGACATATTTAACTTAATATTTATATGAAATACTTAATATCAAGTCTCCAAGTATTGGCACTAAATAAAGACAATGTAAAAAAAAACTATCAACATAACGTACAAACTGATAAAAGTACTCAGTTAATACTTATGTATTAACTAGTATGTACTAGTTAGATTACTAATTAAAATTACAAGAACCATAGCCCATTTAAGACTCCTCGGTAAAAATAGACTTTATTTATACAGAAATCGTAATGTCTATGCAATAAACATCTAGACAAATTGTATAGTTTGCAGCCCTAACTAAAAAAAAAAAATGCTATATACAATACAACGATGAGATCTATACAAACCATATAAATAATTCTACCTAATTGAAAAAATTATTGAGATAGAATCTATCAATCACCTATTCACTATTGAAAATACGTTTAAAACAATAAATGTATTTAATCTATATAATAAGAGAACGGGGTTAGTACAGTTTAGTTAGTACTTAAGTACAGACGACAGAAGTGAAACTCAGCGGAGTATCTCTGCGCAGTCACTCTCATCTCTCTCTCTCGCTCTCATGCAACCATATTTGATACATCTCTTCTTCGCGGTTATGTTCACGGTAACATTTTTCGTGACACGTCGTATGATTTTACCCCTCGCTAACGCCCCCATAGAACTTTCACTTCAGAACCCATATTTCTCGTCACTTTGTCCGTAGGACAATGGTTATGAAGTTATGCTGACGGAAATGTTTGTTTTTTCAGCTCATAGAGTTCAAGTTACAGTCATTCAGCTTCGTTCTTAGGTATTTATTATGTTTAAATATATTATGTTGTAACAATCAATAAACAGTTTCTTCTTTCTATGTTTCTTTCCATTTTCCCATCAATTTTGACGAGTTATTTACTAGTTATATATAATAGGTTAAAATTGAGATCATTCTGTGTTAATTAATAATTTTTATATTAAATTATGTAGAAAAAAATATAAAAATTTTAATACAAAATAAAAAAATGGGGTACACCCCGAAACATCCCTAAATATATTATACATATATATATATATATATATATATATAGAATATATATATATATATATATAGAATATGTATATACAATATATATATATATATATATACACTATATATACATATATATATATAAAATATATATATAAAATATATATATATATATATATATATATATATATATATATATATATATATATGTATGTATGTATTCAAAAATCAAATATATATAGTGTTTCCAGTGTGAATGTATCGTGTCTCAAATGACTGAAGTACATAAATGAAAACCAATTTTATTTACAATTACTTTCTTTTCATTTCTAACATATAACTACTATATATATATATATATATATATATACACACATATGTGTATAATTTAAATACTTCCTGCTCATTATATAAAGTATTTGATGAAATTTTTGATACATACCATTCACACAGTCATTTTCGTTTTATATTAAAAAATGATATAAACAGTATTACAATTGTTGTAATTGTGCCTGGATTTATATTATATATCGATTGATTCAATTTAGGCTTTCACATGAAATTCTCAAATTGACTCACAAAAATAACACGATTTTTTTTCAATTATGCGATTTTTTTTATACTTTCATGTGGAAGCTTAAATTGTGCGCATTTGATTGTTAACGCCATTATCAATGTGTTAAGGTACAGAAACATGAGGATGTCTTATTACATCCTACATTATAACTTATATAATGTACACAAATCTATAAATATTTCATTTAAAAAATGAGTCACTTTAATGAATGTCATAATATAGTTCTTGTATTATAACAAACACATTTTTTAAAAATTAATTATTTTTTCATTTCACAAACCATAATGAATGTTTCTGGTCCAAAATGTTTAATAAATTATTATTGATCATTTTTGATTGTAGCTTATACAGTTTCCAAATAGCGCTCTGAAGATGATGTCATTACCACAATTTTATTAAAATTAGTTATATTTTGAATTATAACCACAGTCTTTTGTTAATTTGTTCTTGAATCGTAATTTTAAATTAGTTTTTATCAAGAATTAAATTTTTGTTTGTGATGTTTATATTATATTTATATTAGAATTAAGTGTTATGTATTAAGTATTAAAGTAAACGACAAAAAATATCACCTTGGTACATTTGTCTCTAGAGAAATTCCAAATTACGTTAGATTATTGACCTTATCTGTCTGTAATAACTGATTTATTTCTTTTTCAATTATCAATAAAATTTTTTGTACGTGTTTTCGAATAGAATTTTTTTTTGTAATTTGTGGACCGAAAAAATAATACATTTATGAAACTGAAGTTAGCCATAGTCTCATAACTGTATTGTGACTTTTTTAATAAAAAGTTTTCAATTTTTTTAATAAAAGGTAATATTCTTGTGAATAATATTAAAATAAGAAAGAAAATAAACTGATTTGTCGAATATAGAAAAACAAATGAATATTAAAAGTGAAATTAAGGCTAATTTTAAAAAAAATATAAAAAAAATATAGCAAAATGTTCAGAGGACAAACTGATTTTTAATTCATATTTAAATAAATAAAGAACAAATCGAAATTACATGAAAAGATTTATATATAATTAAATAATAATTATGTTTAGAACCGGCAGTGAAAGTAAAAATAGCAGCACCAAATTACAGAAAAATTTCTTTTCTGTTCATTATTAATTTTAAATTTTGATACAAAAAATGACATTTTTTATTACACAAGACAACAAAATGATAACGGTATAATAGTTATTTTATTATTATTCAAAACTGGGGGCTTCGCTCCCAGTTCGCAGCGCTCGCCAACCTCAGGGGTGGCTTTAACTCCACTCACTCTCCTCTAACAAGTAACAAAAATTAACAAATAATACACACAAATAACACCTTTAAATATAAATCATAATTTTATATTGGAAAAACTTGAAATTAAAATAAAAAAAATAACATCAGACTAAAGATAACAGTCAATTCAATAATTAGGTTGGTAGAAAAATAATTACACCTTATTACCTTCCAATTTATATACACATTCTTTAATTTAAATGATTTTAAGTGGTCCAAAACAGTTGGATGACTAGCGCCTCACTTTTGTGCAAGCTCTTGAATTATTGTACATGATTTTGATTCAACTAACGCTTTAAATTGGTCATAATGAACTGAATAAGGACACCCACGACCTTCTTTATCTTCAAGGTTCTCGTCCCCAGCACGAAATTTTCGGAACAACCCATTGCACCGTACGTTATTTAACAGTACCCATACCAAAAGCATTGATTAGTTTACCAGCAGTTTCAGCTCCTTTACCACCAGTTTTAAACTCATAAAAAATTTGTCTTGTTTGCCTCTTTTCAAATATATATATATATATATATATATATATATATATATGAAATATATATATATATATATATATATATATATATATATATTTATATATATATATGTATATATATATATATATATATATATATATATTTACAAATATATGTATATACATAAATATATATATATATATATATATGTATATATATATATTTCCATTATTAATTCAATACCTCAATTTAAGGGAAAATTAATCATAAAACCAAAGTCGATATAACCAACATACATACTGAAAAATGCACTCTAAAATGATATTAACATGAACACGATGAAATGACACTCATTGAAAAAATTAAGGTTAGAATTCAGAACACAAAAACCGTAATTATTTTCTTACCAACCTAATACTACTCTTTGTTAACTGAGTACTATATAATTTATACGCACAGTGTATTGATTATTATTTTCTTATATTGCCTTTATTTAGTGCCAATATTTGGACACTTTCAGTATTTAACATTAAGATAAATAAGGTGTGCACTCTTTAGCCCAACTTAAAATATTTTTATGCCTACTTATATTTCAATATATAATATTAATATCTATATTTGGTCTGTTAGATTTAGTTCTTTGAAGAATTTACAGAAAACTTTGGTTTTTGGCTGAAGGAGTAATAGTTTTTTATGCCGTTGCTGACAAAGCGCCTATTGATACTCACATTTATAACTGTTAGTTTTTTTTAATGGAAACAATTCGTTCATTTTATGATGAATATTAAAAACACTTCTTTCCTAGAGTCATTATTAAGATAAATTATTTAAAAACCGGGAGAATCCGTTACTTTTCGCTTCGCTTTCGGCCCCAACTCGCTTCGCTTATATCATATATATATATATATATATATATATATATATATATATATATATATATATATTATATTATATGTATATATTTATATATATATATATATATATATATATATATATATATATATATATATATATTAGGTAACCGAGAAAGTTCTGTCGCTGTTATAACGTACAATAATTCCATGAATTGTTTATCAGTAATATTAGCATGTGTTTTAAATAAATTTCGAACTGTTTATTTTAGTTTAAAAGATAGTTGTTACCCTTAAAAATGTCTGTTAAAATGGTGTAGTACGTGCGTGTTTGCTTTATGAATTTAAACTTGGGACAAACGCTACAGAAACGTCAAAAAAATTGTACTGCGTTTGGAGAAAATACAGTTACATCAAGAATGGTCCAGAGATGGTTTAAGAAATTTTCTGCCTGGGAAGAATCCACTAAAGACGAAACCAGGTCAGGCAGACCATTAAATTTAAATATTGACGAACCGGAGACAATGTTTGAAACAAATTTTAGTTTAACGTGTCAACACCTTGCAGAATTGTTCAAAGTAAGTGACGAAACAATACGGAAGTATTTCCACAAAATAGGAATAAGGTGGAAATTAAGTAAATGGGTACCACATGAATTAACTTACAATAACAAATTACAGCGTCTTACAATCAGTACATTTATTACTTCACGACTAAAATCAGAGAGCTTTTGGATCAAATTTTGACCACTGATGAATAATCGATTATGTGTTCCAACTACAAACGTACTCACCACTGGTTTTCATTAGGAGATCATGTCCCACAAAGTCCTAAATGAAAGTTAACACCCCGAAAACTTCTTTTCTGTGTTTGGTGGACTTCAAAAGTAATTATTCACCATGAATATCTATGAGTGGGTCAAACCCTCATGAAAAACATTTATAGTGAACAACTCCAACGAGTACAAGATACCTTACAAAAAGAAAAAAAAACAACCAGGACTTGTAAATCGTAAAAAAGTATTATTTTTGCAAGATAACGCATGACCACACGTTGCAGTAGAGACCAGAACAAAAATTATGAATTTAGGGTGGGAATTCTCCCCCATCCGCCGTGTTCCCCAGACATATCCCCATCAGATTATCACAATTTTTTTATCTTTGGACAATCATATGCGTGTAAACAGTTTAATAATGAAGAAGAACTAAAAATGAAGGTGTCTACATTTTTTGAAAGTAAAAATAATAAGTTTTATAAAAATCGAATTTATAAATTATCTTTTAGCTGGGAAAGGGTTGTTCAAAGCGAAGGTGGAAATTTTGATGAATAAATTTATTTTATGTAAAAATACACAAGTGTTTTTTTCTCAATTCAAAAAAGACAAACTTTTTGGTTACTGGATATATATATATATATATATATATATATATATATAATATTTATATATACATGCACTAACATACAACCCGTCAAGATAGACGGAAAAATAGAAAGAAACAGAAATAAAAAACTGTTTCTTGATTTTTTTCAACAATATATTTAAACACAAAAAATATCTAAGAATGAAACAGATGAATTAATTCTTTGTAAGAAAATCTATCCTCATTGAAAATGATTCGTCCTTGTTAAGATGTATTTCTTATTAATATACTGATGTTTTTTTTACATTTTCATTGAAAAAAAAATAATGTTAGAATTCAGAAAACAAAAACCGCAATTATTTTCCTAGCAACCTAATAATTAGGACGAAGATCATTCAATCGTACAATTTATAGTAACCAACCAGAATACAGATCACATTATCTAACATCAACCAATCAGAGAACGAATAAAAGCCACGAGCGGAAGCTAGAGGACCACTTTTTTCTTATAGAGAGATATTAGAAAATAAAAATAGTAAATAACAAACCTACTAGGATACGACATAGATTTATTTTTCTATACTTTGTGTCTCTATGAATAATGGCACAGCTACCAAAATGCGTACAGACGATTAAAAATGTTCAAAAATCAATTATTGAATATTTCTGATGAATACACATTTTGTGGCTTGTGGGTTGGTTGTTATATTGAATTTCTGACAGTGAATTTATCCATAGTATCAAAAGTATTTCTCTATAAATAAAAATTGGTCCTCCTCTCGGATGATGACTTTTATTCATATTCTGATTGGCTAATAATGTTTGTTGACGATTACGTCATTTTCGTTCTCATTGATTAATTTATCAAGTAATGTGTTTCAAGGGGAGGAGGGAGCGATCATGAGTAGGGAATCTTCCCCGCCGGGGTTCAACGAGTGAAACGATTGGTGGCGTACCCTTCTGGTATTAAAAAAAAATTAAATAATAAATTCCTAGACAGAATTATAAATATAAATTCCGGTGTTAAAAATTTAATTCAAAATTATGTAAATAAGAAAATATTAGTTTGTTTAAAAAAGTGTGTCCCAATTATTGATTAAACATTATATATTGTACATAAAACAAGCCTACAGACGTATATTAATTATCAGTTTTTAATAATACAGCCAGTTTGAATACAAATTTGTATAAGCGAATATGAAAAATCGATGTAACTTGCGTTAAATTCGCTAATTTACAAATCAAAACAACATTCCGAAAATAAATAACACATTTTTTAATAATAACCGTTCACCGCTTTCATGTTAATCGAAGAACGAAAGAAGAATAACAAACACGGAACCTGTTTATGTATTTTGTCCGAACGCTACAATGAATATCAAAACATGTTGTTTTTTTTTGTACGTACTCGTGTATATATGTTTCTATTTCAGACGAGAATCGAGTACTTTCTACAGTTAATTACAGACGAGTGTATTTAGTTTGCGAAGAAGCGTCTATTAAGACCTCTTCACATTCATGATGTAATTGTGAAAATAAATGACGGCGAAGTACGTTGATGAGATGTGCTCTGTTATAGATTACTATAATTTCGAATCAATCATCTTTCTTGCCTACGGTAAATTCGGTGAATGTATTATGACGACCTATAAAAAATCGTACACATACATTAATACATACGACCGAATATTACCTTGCACTTGTATGTTTTTTCCAAATATTTCGGATAATTATTAAAATGCTATGCGTGTTTTTCTGTGTCAAGTGCACGCTCATGATTCAATTCAGTATTCGCACTCTGCTCGATTCCATTAACATTCCTGTCGTTTAGAACAGTTTTTTTTCTTAAAAAAAAAAAAAAACTAGAGCTGCAGTTTAAAGAACGAATGTGAGAGTATACCAGGTACTCTCCGTAAGAGGTCCCGTTATGTGAAACATCAAAATGTTTCATATATTGCTTGCATGCATCGCACAAATCAACCCGAATAAATATGTAAAATGTTTTTTTTCTATTTTTTTTTTATAAAAAGTTCAATCTATAAATTTCTCCTCTTGTACAAGATACGGTTAATTAATGATAGAGTTAAGAAAGGAAATATGCGTGGGTCGTTCGATAAGTTTGGTAAATTTCTATAATATGGCGCCACCATTAGTTTGGTAACGTCACGGATATCAGTTACATCAGTGACTCCTCTCTGTTTTCGTATAAATTCTATTCTTTTCCTATCTTGTCTTGTTATTTGTAATATGCATCTTGCCATACTTCTCTGTGTTGTTTAGCGTTTTTGATTGATTTTGATCAAGTGAGTATTTTTTAAAATAGTATAGGTGAAATTTCAGTCAAAAACGACTCGTTTTTCACGTTCATAGATGTTTGAAGCGAGGACTGTAGCAGTTGCTGCAAAAATGGAAAAAATCGAGCAGGCCTTTTTGATTCGATTGATCACTGTAGATGAAACATGGATCTACCACTACACATCTGATTTGAAACAAGAATCAAAGCAGTAGACAAAAACCGGTGAAAGTGCACCGAAGAAGACGAAGATAGTCTTCTTATTACATCTGTGACTCCTGTCTGTTTTCGTATGCATTCAATTTTTTTCTGTTCATCTGTATTTTTCTTGGTATTGTTATATTCCTTGGTTTCCAGTTAATAATTTGTATTATCCATCGGTTGTCTTCTCTTATTGCAAAATGCTCCGTTGAATTCTATTTCAGACTCTTTGTTATTCTTATTACATCTGTGACTCCTGTCTGTTTTCGTATCCATTCTATTCTTTTTCCATCTCCTCTTGTTATTTCTAGCATGCACCTTTCCATACTTCTCTGTGTTGTTTGGCGTCTTTGATTGATTTCGGAATTAAGCACCCACGTTTCAATACCGTGAGTAAGGACTGGTAGTATACATTGGTCAACTACTTTTTTCTTCAAACAGAGTGGAACTGTTGGTTTAAACATCGAAGCGTTTCGTCCAAACGAGCTCCATCCCAATTTTTATTCTCTTGTTTACTTCTTCAACGAATGATCTATCTTTGTTGATAAGCTAATCTAGATAAACATAATTCGTAACTTCTTCTCTTTATGTTCCTTTTACTTCAAATTTCTTCGGGTAGACAAACGAATTAAACAACAGTTTTCTTTTTGCGTGATTAATGTTTAGGCCCATTTTTTGACGGACATCCAATTCTTCTCTCTCTCTCTCTCTCTCGATATATATATATATACACACAAGTATATATATATATATGCATATATATATATATATATATATATGTATATTATATACACAAATATATACAGGGTCAGATTTACACTTGGCCGTGCTATTAGGCCACCAATCAAATGTCGCCCCTTTCCCTCAAAATTAAGAGAAATCTGACTGTTGGTAATTTTGAGAACATTTCAACAGAAAAAGATTTAATGACCACTAAAAAATTTGTAAAAAGTTTCATTCATATAATTTATTTACAAAATACGAATTGACATGTAAATTTTGAGTTTCAATTTTTCATTTTACATTTGAGTTACCTGCAAATTGAAATTAATACTGAAAATAACATTTCTGGATTTTCAAAATTTGTCGCGCAACAAAATTTGCCGCCATTCAAAATTTGTCACCCTGGGTAGTAGCCCATGTTAACCCTGTCTATATCCTACTCTATATACATACATACATACACACACACACATATATATATATATATATATACCTTATTGACTAGAATATAAGACAAGGTTTTTTCTATAGATTTTCATTAAAAAAATACGGTCGTCTTATATTTAGAAGTTCAGGTTGGCACGCCACTGTGGGCGTTTTAAAAAACAGTCTATCGACTTTCAAAAATGTATTTATATAATTTATGAAAATATTATTTCGTATCAAAACGTAAATCAACATTGTTTTATTATTTTCTTTGGAAAAAGCCATGCCGTTTTTATAATTAGAGTCGTGAAAATATTTTTTTCTTGATTTCTTTGGAAAAACTGGTGCTCGTCTTATAATTAGGGTCGCCTTCTTTTGGTTCTAAAACGGCATATACAAAGATGATCAAAATTACGAGGGTCGTTTGATAAGTTTGATTTTCTATGAGATGACGTCATCATTCATTATTTGGTAACGTCACGGCTATAAAGTGTCACTTTTCAAATTAACATAAGCGAAATTTGAGTCAAAAATGATGCATTGTTCACGTTCTAGAAATGTTTGAAGCGAGAATTATAGCAGTTTCTGCAAAAATGTAAAAAAATCAGTCAATTTTTGCATTGATTCATCACCGTGGGTAAACATGGATCTACCACTACACACTTGAGTGGAAGTAGCAGTCAAACTAGTGAACAACGACTGGTGAAAGTGCGCCAAAGAAGATGAAGACCATTTTGTCGGGTGGGAAGGTGGCCACTGTTTTTTGGGATTCCCATCCTGATAGACTACTTAATGAAGGGAAAACGACAACAAGACAACGACGACAATTGCCGCACAAAAAGGGCTTTTTCACCAAAACAACGCACCGTCTTACAAGTCGACCGTCGCAATGGAAAAATTGCATGAATTAGGCTTCGAATTGATTTCTCATCCAACTTATTTTCCGAAATGAATCTCGTGCGAACTCTTCCTCTTCCCAAACTTGAAAATTTGCCTCGGTGGGAAGAAATTCTCATCGAATGAGGATGTCATCGCCGCCGTCAATGCATATTTTGCAGACTTGGAGAAAAGTTAATTCTCCGAAGGGATGAAAAAAATGTAAACTCGCTGGACCAAGTGTACAGCCTTCAATGGTGACTATGTTAAGAAATAAAATCGATTTTTTCACAAAACGCTGTTTAACTTGCTTTTTTACCAAACTTATCAAACGACCCACGTAAATTTACGATATCAAACTGTTTTATGTTTTAAGATTAATAAATCGTAACATTTTATTTATTATTTTTTTTTGTAAACAAAAAGCTGAATTCTATTTTAAATGTCAAATAGAATAGAACTGAAATTTTTACAACAAAATATAATTGGGATTGAGTTTAGAAATTCTGGTATTATACTATTCAACATTCCAAATGCCACGCTTACTATTAGTTTTGATCTAGGAGGTTGATTATTTACATAACGCTATTTATAATCCATTCAAAAATGAAATTTCTGTGGTCAAAAAATTCAGTGGAATCGATTACGATCTCTCAGCTCAAAAAACATCACAAATTAAAATATATGATTTCGGTAGAAACTTCCTAGATTTAAGATAAAATATTAGGCTTAAAAAATAATTCAGTGCTTTTAATTTCAATCAATCATAACTGTTTTAATTAACATATTTTCTCATCATTTTATGATTTTGAGGTGTCAATATTAACATTTAAAAATACTATATCTTAGTCATACAGTTAGCATAATTTCACAAAACAGCAGTGAACAAGATGGCACTCGAAAAGTAACATATAAGGTATTGCACACTTTCGCTACCAAAAAATGCTACCGAAGCCAGTGGGGTAATTGGTTCAGGTCTGAAGAAAGGTGATATGACCCATAAAACACGAAAAAAATGAGGAAACAGTGGAAGAGGTCCGAAAATGCATTAAAACTTCATCGACTCTAAGTCGCCATCTTTTATTTGACAAGGGATTCGTTAGTTCCCGATAGATGAAGCAAAGTTATGCAAAGTAATGGGTGATTTTTTAAAGATTCAAATGTATTCAATTTTTCTATAGATATTTATTTGTTATACAAAAATGCATCGAAATAATCTATATAGCTAATAATATTTCACAAGCAAATTTATGAAAAGTACATATATATATATATATATATATATATATATATATATATATATACATACATGTCTTAATAAAGTTAATTATTATTAATAACTGTGCTTTTTATTCGCAATACACATTAGTAATTGACTTTTGGGTCAATTTTTATTCACAGAAGTCATCATGATAGATAAAACTTAGTCATAAGACTAATTTATAATAATTTAATTACATAAATGGCATTTGAACGAGAAGAAAAGGTACCTTAGGATCTACTAAGACAATAAAATACGACCACTGAATGTTCATTTAAACAAACAATGTCATAAACAAATATAAAATTAAATAATTAAAATAGTATTGAATGTAAAATGAAATTATTATTAAATATTTTTTATAGATATAAGAAACTTTCAGATGGAAATTATTCATTCCATTAATCTTCAAGTGTCTTGTTAAATTAGTTATGTCTCAAGTAACCGTTACGAATTATAACCGAAAATTAATGAATTATATTTTTTTACTTAAAAATCTGTATTATATTATGTTGGTAGGAAAATAATTACGGTAAATTATACGAATTTCAAGGCCATAAACCGCAATTATTTTCATATCAACCTAATATTTAAAAAAATATATAATATATGTGTAAAAATTAACAAATAGAAATATATTGTTACCTGAACTCTTATCCACGTTCAATTTAAAATGGTTTAAACAGATACGTACCTGTAATTAAAAAAATAATTAGTCACATCATTTTATGCATAGAACTATTATTCTATTATTATTCTAATATAAGAATCATTTAATTACATCTATCTGTAAATAATTTTTACTCCTTTCCAAAAATTCACTGAATTTAATTCAGTAGTCTTCTATAAAATTTTGGATTCTGAAAGAAGAGAACAGTTTAAAATCCAAACTAAAATTTAAATATTCTTATTAAATATTGAATACACAGTAATGAAATTACAATAGAATCGATACATCCACACATTAAATACTTTTCCAAACGAATTTTATAACTAAATAAAAATCACATTTCCCAAGTACTGCGAACCAATCAACCTATTTTAAATGATCGTAAAAGGAGGACTATTAAATTTTATTGCCTTGCGAATGACGCCTACCAAGTAATCTGATTCCCAAATGATACTTTGAAATCGTACCAAATGACTTGAGAAGCATAATTGATTAATTGTTTTAAACATTGATTTCGTATAAAAATACCTCAATTGCTGATAAATCATTTTTTTCAATACTATCACATCAATTAAGTATCGTTTTTGATTATCGAGCCATTAATTTTTATAATTTTGATTAATATATAAGGTGTACAAATTATTTCACTGCTTTTAAATTTAGTCAATCATAACTTTATTTTAAATTCAAATCTTTTCTTGTCATTTTGGGTTTCTGAAATGGCAATCTTAACATTTAAAAACGCTATATATCTTGACCAGGCCTCTGTTATTCGCCTCGCGGTAGGAGAGACGCTCTGTAGACTTGATTTGTGGCGCTAGTAGTAATTCGTCATTACTGAGCGCGAATTTTAAAATTTCTTGTTAGTGTTTTTACACAAATAATTTGAAGTTTATTGCAAGAAATGTAGCGATAAGTGCCCTAATCGTCCTAATTAAGAGGAATCTGGAGAAATGTGTAAAATATACTCTAGCGACCTCGTATTTTCTGGATTTTTGTTAATTAAAATTATATAAAATTATTCTTTGTATTAATTAAAAATATTTTTATAGTAGACCAATGTATTATTACGTTGAATTAATAGATTTTATTCATATATATATATATATATACAAATAAATAATAAACAATATACAAATTTTAATTGTTACTAATTTACATACAGTCAAATTACTGTTTATGCAGTCTCGGTTTATGTTTATCGCACAAAAAAGATATAATATACACTGAAAAATTAATGATCTATCTATATGCGGTTTATGGAGCCTGTCGACGCTTTCCGCTCTTCAACTTTTTCCTCTATTCCTTTCTATCTTGGCACAGCTGTTCGTCCAATCCTCTCTACCTGATCAATTTACGGATTCCTTCGTTCCAAGATCTCCGTGGGCGACCTCGCTTCCGTCGTTCCGGCGGTAAATACTCCATCACTTGCTTAGGCAGTCTTGTGTCGGTCATTCTCTTGACATGGCCGTACCAGGTGAGTTGTTTCTGCTCAATGTCCTCAATGATGTTGTCTTCTACGCCCATTAATTGCATGATCCTTTCGTTTCTAATTCGATCTCTTCTCGATATTCGACAGGATCTTCTTAGAGCATCCATTTCGATGGCAGCAATTTGTCTTTTATCCTCCTCTGTTGCTGACCATGCCTCCGCTCCATATAAGGCTATACTTTTAACCACTGTTTGGTAGATCTGCCATTTCCGTTGTTTCGATATTGTGGGGCTCCACCAAATACTATTTAGTTTCCTAATAGCTCTTCTACCTTGTGCGATTTTTCCTCGTATTTCCATTGAGTCTTTGCCTTCCCTATTAAGTTTCACTCCCAAGTAGCTGTAAACCTCAAAAATTAATGATACGTTCCACAAATTTCTAAAACCACATGAAACCAAAGCAAAGAGTTAAAATTTTTGAGACACTTCTACATGGAATAAAAACGACAATATAGTGCCGCCTGGTGGCAGGTACAAACCCTAGTCACTAAAATGTATTGGCAACAAGGAGGCTATAAGAAGGCGAACGAACTTCGGAGTTTGGTGACATCGAAAAGTGGTGTACGAGTTTCAGCCAGGGAACAAGCACGGAACGCACTGCGCATAGAAAAGCACGCGACAGAAGTATTCTAACCTGAAAGTTCTCATTGTCTCGTTTACGTTCATTTTGTTAGTACATGATTTGCGCAAAAAAATTACCAAGAATTGTTGCATTAAAGGGTGTGTAGGCAAAGAAGGAAAAGCAATGTTTTCTTTTCCATCAACAAATTGTAACAAATCGGTAACAATAAATAAGTTGACACTAATCGCCTCTTTTCACAATCAACTGTTCTTAGCAGATATTGTGGTACTGAGAATTGTGCGCATCGGCCTTTGCGCATGTCCTTTCACCGACACTAGGCTATTATGAAACGATTTCCACGAAGCAAAAAATTATTGGAAGAATTTAAAAAACTAACTAGTACAAATGAAGACCGTTTCAACACTAATTCAAGTAATAATGCTTTAGATATATCTTACGTGGCAAATAAAACTGATTTTTCAGACTTTGAAGAAGCTGAAGATGAAATTGAAATACGGGATATTGAACGAAGTGAAGATGAAGAAGATGAAAATGAAAATGAAGATTCAGAGAGCGAAGATGAAATTCCCTAAAAGAGCCACAAATGCAGAAAGCGATTGCCTATTTATTCAGATACTGAATTAGATAGCGAAACCGAAAAAATCCAGCAAGTGGATATTGCTGCCGACGATACTGAATGGGAAAAAATAGTGGATGGTCGTATTGTTAGATTGCCATCATATACCATATTCAAGGACTCATCGGGCCCATCTGCTTATGCGAAGCGAAAAATTATGCTTGGTAATGTTAGTAGTGCATTTCGACTTATAATTGATAAACGAATGATGAGTCACATAAAAGCTTGCACTTACGAGGGTGGTTCCAGAAGTACCCAGCCTGACCTAGAGATGGCGGTAGTTGTTTGAAAAATATCACTGTATTAGAAAGTACACAATCTATAAAGCATATGTTTCAAGTTTGAGGACGCCACGTTGTTTAGTGTTTGTTTGGCAGCCATCAATAGTGAACGTTTCCAGTGAATTTGTGAAAATGGAGAAAATTGGTCATCGTTACGTGATACAATACTTTTATTTGAAAGGCCATCATCCCAACCAATATAAAAGCTGAACTGGATTCTACTCTGGGTGAGTCTGCTCCTTCGTTTACAACAGTGAAATATTGGGCAGCAGAGTTTAAACGAGGCCGTACGAGCTGCCAAGACGAGCATCGCAGCGGTCGACCAAATGAGGTGACGACTCCAGAAATGGTGAAGAAAATCCACCAAGCGGTACTGGATGATCGTCGACTGAAAGTGCGCGAGCTAGCAGACATAGTAGGCATTTCAAAAAGTGCGGTACATCGCATATTATCTGAAAATTTGGACACGAGAAAGCTGTGTGCAAGATGGGTGCCGCGTTTGCTTACACTCGAGCAAAAACAGTGTCGTGAAGATGTTTCAATTGAGTGTTTAGCGAAGTTTCACAGCAACAAAGCAGAATTTTTGCGCCGTTTCATAACCGTGGATGAAAAATGGGTCCATCACTTTACACCTGAGACAAAAGAACAATCAAAACAATAGACTGAAAAGGAAGAACCGGCTCCAAAGAAGGCGAAGACCGTTTCATCTGCAGGCAAGGTCATGGCGTCGGTTTTTTGGGATGCGCGTGGGATAATTTTCATTGACTATCTTGAAAAAGGAAAAACTATCAACGGCGAGTATTATGCGAACTTATTGCAACGTTTGAGTGAAGAAATCAAGCAAAAACGGCCGCATTTGGCTAAGAAGAAAGTGTTGTTTCATCAAGACAATGCACCAGCTCACAAGTCCGTTATTGCAATGGCCAAAATTAATAAAGTAAAGTTTGAATTGCTACCTCATGCACCATATTCGCCAGATTTAGCCCCCTCGGATTATTTTTTGTTCCCAAACTTGAAAAAATGGCTCAGTGGTCGAAGATTTCCCAACGATGAAGAAGTGATGTCGGCAGTTAATGGGTATTTTGAGAAGCAAGACAGTTCTTATTATAAAAAGGGTATCGAACTTATTGAACATCGCTGGGAAAATTGTATAGAGCTGAAAGGAAATTATGTTGAAAAATAAATATATTTTTTTCCAAAATTTTTGTGTTTTCTTTGTTGGGTCGGGTACTTCTGGGACCACCCTCGTATCTAGAGGCGTATCATTTTACAGAGGGACTGCGAATTTACTATTGAAGAATTATATGCTTTTATAGCCATTTTGTATGCTCTTTTCTCCACAATTCTCTATGAATCAAATAATATTGTTCTAACACTTTACAAAAGTAAAACTCGTAAAGAAGTATTATTTCTTAGCACTAAACATAAATCTGTGAAGATTGCTTCTAATCGAAAACGAGTTCCTGAGACTGTATCGTTTTACAATGAGACTAAGTTTGGAGTAGACGTAATTGACCAAATGGCTCGCAAGTATAGTGTAAAAGCAGGGTCACGTAGATAGCCCTTGCAGGTATTTTATAATATTTTAGACTTGGCAGTAATCAATGCGTGAATTTTATACAGAAAAACTTGTGATGAAAACATAACTAAAAAACAATTTTTGTTTCATTTTCCGAAGAACTCGCTAGTAAATACAATAGAAGCAGAAAGGAAGTCACTTTCCAAAAACACGAACGGAAAGCAATGGATCGTACTCCAGAAAACTCCAAGAAAAGTTCTTGTGAACGTAAATCTTGCCAAATTCGATTGTGTGACAAAAATAGAGCGAATTATACCTTTAATGAATGCAACAAATATGTTTGTGGCAAGTGTTCATCCAAGATAGCATGTATTTGTAAAATATGTGCCTCATAGTTATATTCATACATATGTATAAAACTAATGTTTAATTCTTAAAATGCAAATAAAAACTGTTGTTGTTCGATTTTTTTATTGAAACTTAATGAATTATTGCATTAAATATCGTTTTTTTCTTAAATTATATTCTGTTATTTACATAAACTAAGCCAAAAAGTACAATGACTGACATGATCAAAATCCGTCAATTTAATGGGTGTGGTAAAACTGGGTATATATTAAACGTCGGTAGTTCTAGTATTAAACCTTAGTTTTTACTGATGCAAAGTATGAATTTTCATTACACGAAATATACAAGTATATATATAGATACATATATATATATATATATGTATATACATATATATATATATATATATATATATATATATATATATACATTTTTAGGTTAATGTATTCACCTGTACGAATATATTATGCTATGATTAATTAGTCAGTATTCAATTTACAAAGGACCTGATTATTATTTATGTATACAGTTTATATTCTCTAGAGTCTTAAATAACGATTATTTAGACATCGTATATTAGAGCTTCACTTGAAACTTTGATAGGAGTATTGATTTTAAATATTAATTTATGCTGCACGCTTCGGTTTAAGTAATAAGTATACATATGATCTACACAATCACCCACACACACATTACTTTCATACAAATACTTGTTTCTGTATACCAGATATTAAATTGTTATATATATATATATATATATATATATATATATATATATATATATATATATATATATATATATATATAGTTGAATGCTCGATTGTGGACATCAGCTGGGATTCAGGATTAACTTATAAAACCAAAACGCTTTTCGTTATAGAAATTCTGTAATTCTCTTGTAATATAATAAGTGTAATTGATTTTTGTGATTGATTATTTTAACTATTTGTTTATCAACTGTTAACTGGTTTTAATTTTTAAGTAGTTTTTTTTTATAGATTCATTCAATATTCAAAGTTATAATTATTTATAAGAAGGCATTAATTTAACAATTAATTTTTCATAACCGACTAACCAAAAAAAGGTAAACTTTAATAATACAAGCTCACAATGATTACTATAATTACTATGAATTAATAATGTTACTGATTTATCCGAATGAATAAATACTTTTGAAAGTACCTCTTTTTGTACATATTTTACAAATATGTATAAACAGTGTGCCTTCTGGTGTATATGCTAGCACATATCTACCGAGTGTGTGTATGGTGATGGTATTTTGATTTTTAGTACTTAATTAATTTTCTCTAGGTGCTGCATGGAAAAATTTTCAAAAATATATAGCGAATATATATATATATATATATATATATATATATATATATATATATGAAGATTTATTCGAACCCCTACATTATTTTACGTATACTTGAAATTCTTTCTTATAAAATTCTGAGTTTCTTGGAATCGCGATAATTCGCACTGAATTTTAAAAATTTGTAGCCATATATATATATATATATACATATACATATATACACACACACATATATACATATATATATACATATATATATATACATATATATATATACATACATAGATATATATATATATATATATATATATATATATATGTATATATATATATATACATATATATATATATATATATACATATATATACATATATATATATATACATATATATATACATATAAATATATACATATATATATCATATATATATACATACATATATATACGTATATATAACATACATATATATATATATATATATATATATATTTATACATATATAGACATACATATATATATATATATACAAATATGTATATACACACATATATATATATATATATATATATATATATATATATATATATATATATATATATATATATAAGGTTGTAACATACCAAGTTGCCGAATTTCAGTCAGTCAGAGGCAGACCGCGATCAAGAAAGGCACTGCGCAATATTTTATAAGTTCAGCTATTTGGAATTGACTAATGGACAACACCCTTCAATTGTTTTCAAATAAGGAGTTAGTTATTAATTTTATTTTTTTTTATGCCCTTTAACTGGATGGTGTCCACAAAACATGTGCGTCTACTTTTTCATACGAGTTCAAGTTGGGACACAATGCAGCGGTAGCAGGTAGAAATATTAATTGAGCTTTCGGAAAAGGGTCGCCTATCCAGAGAACAATTCAATTATGGTTCAAAAATTTTCGTTCCGGTAATATGAATCTCGACAATGAGCCTCGAAGAAGGCCCAAAACCATTGTGAACGAAGAACATTTGAGAGCCATGGTGGAAGTTAATTCATATACAACAGTTCGAACTCTCGCATGTGATTTAAGTGTTAGTGTTATGGCTGTTTCTTGTCATCTCGCTGAAAAAGGAAAGGTGAAAAAGCTGGATAAGTGGGTGCCGCGCGAATTGACAGATAGTCAGAAACTGAGACGCTTAGAGGTGTGTTCTTCATTGATGATTCGAAATAATAAAACGCCATTTTTAATCGAATCATTATTTATAATGAAAAGTGGATTGTGTATTAACATAAAAAGATCTAGACAATGGTTAAATGCAAATGAAGCTCCAGGATACTTACCCAAGCAGGCATTACTACAAAAAGAACTTATGATTACTGTGTGGTGGACAAGTAAAGGAATAATCCATTATTCTTTTTTAAAACCAGGCGAAGAAATTAGGGCTGATTCATATTGTCGCGAAATCAACAATATGAATGAAAAATTAAAAACAAACCAGTCAATGTTAGTCAATAGATATGGGCTAATAGTATTGCAAGAGAATACTCGACCATACACATCTAGAATCACAATTTCCAAATTAAATTCATTAAATTATGAAATTTTACAGCATCCCCCTTATTCACTAGATCTTTCAGCGAAAGACTATCATCTTTTTCGCCACTTGGAATTTTATTTAAGAAATAAAAAAATCCGAAACCAAATAGAAGTGATTCAAGGATTCCAAGACTTTACAAGCTCTAAAAATGTGATAAACAATCTAATTTCTCGTTGACAAAAAACCATTGAAGCTGATGGAGCTTATTTTGAGATATATATATATATATATATATATATATATATATATATATATATATATATATATATATATTAGGAGAATAAAAATGGGTTGGAGCTCTTTTGGACAAAACGCCTCGATATTTAAATCGACAATCCCACTCTGTTTAAAGAAAAAAGTATTCGATCAGTGTGTACTACCTGTCCTTACCTACGGCAACGAAACATGGGTACCTAACGCCAAAATAGTTCAGAGACTCCAAACAACACAACGAAGTATGGAACGATGCATGTTGGGAATAACAAGAAGAGATAGAAAGAGAATAGAATGGATACGAAAACAAACAGGAGTCACAAATATAATAAGAAGAGTAAAGAGTCTGAAATGGAAATGGGCGGGACATATCGCAAGAAGGGTGGACAACCGATGGACAAGAGAAATTATTGACTGGGAACCAAGGAATATGAAAAGACCCAGAAAGAGACCAATGAACAGATGGGATAAGGATATTAAAAATTTATAAAAAGAGAGGCACGGAATCGAACAAAATGGAAAATCATGGAAGAGGACTTTATCCAGCAGTGGATTAACAGGGGCTGAAGATGATGATTATATATATATATATATATATATATATATATATATATATATATATATATATATAATAATAATAATAATAACAGTATGAACTAAATTAATACAAAATAATATTATAATAAAAAGAATTCAAACATAATTTTTTTTACTTTGAAATTCTCATTTTTCTATCTATGAATGCATTCTCATCTCTCGGAAATTATTTCTCTTTTCACCCAAACTAATATTCTAATTTCATAATTCAGACTATTTTTTTTATGAAAAATTACATTTTATATATCTTTCCTTTAAAGATACTCATCATTTTTATATTTTTAATTCTATTTTTCTTCTCGTTTGTAAAACAGAATTAAAACAATTCAGAAATAAAATTATGTTAAGTACTAGAATCTAAATAAACTAATCTTTAGTATTTTGATAATACAATCATTGAAGCAAAAATTGTCATTTACTATAAAAATTTTAAATATTTAAATCTCATTTCTGGAATATTGATCAAATTACACTTTTGAAAATCTATTTCTTTTACATTATTTTTTAAATTTAATGCAATAAAGTAAAGATTACTTTCATAACATGAAAGTGGATAAAATATTACCTTTCTTCTATTATTAGATTGTAACAATTTCCTTATGTACATTATATAATTATATATCATTTTGCTTACATGTTTGATTAATGTACCGTGTACAATTTCTGATAAAAGATAATAACAGTTAATTTTAATTTGAATCTTGTAAATGATTTTTTCTACTGTAAATGATACACAACTACTATTATTACAATAGTACATATCCATCTTAATAGCTTTCAGTCTAGAAAGATACTGAATCTATTGAGATTTTCATGTACATCTTTTCAAAATATATTAACCTTCAAACATTTTTGAGGTTAAAACAGTAAATATTATAGAAAATGAAAATGTTTATAAAAATTAACTGTCTATTAATGATATTTTGTAACAATTTTGTACCCATCTTGAGAGAAGTAATATGGACTAACCTCGATTGTGACTACATTTACTTTTTATATTATGGTTGTTGCAATTATATTATTTTTACTCAGCACTAATAATTGATAATGGTAGTATCTGATAATGATTTTTTATATACTTATTTTATTAACAAACGACTATTTCGAGCTAGTACTCTGAGTGATTAAAAATATACTTGCCTTGCTAATTTGACTACACGCTCTTGACAGGATTTTTAGTCAGGAATAATTTTCTCTCGGTATTTTTTTTAGTTCATATTTATATCACTGAAATGTATTTTTTTTAATAATGTTAATTAAAAATGGTTTCTCTCACTCTAACATGTTTTTGGACTAGTTTTTGTATCTATATTGCTTACAATATTAAAATCTATGCTCACAATAACACTGTCACTACACATCAAAGTAAAAAATGGCGGATAATTTTACTGGCACGAAGTTGGCAACTGGTTTAACCATAGATAACTAACTATGGATAATATATGAATGATGCAATGTAATTTTAACAAGTAAAAATTTAGCAGGTAGTTAATCATCTATATAAGGAGTCCTAAAACTTTTTAAGAGGAGCACCAAATAAGTATATAGAACATTCCAAGGGAGTCGGGTATAAAAGAACGTCTATTTTATTTTTCTATAATTAAACACAACATACTTAGAAATGAATAAACGAAAGAGTTTTTATTCATCAGAAAATAAAAAGTACAAATACATCCAATATGCGGAACAATAATTAAATATGGATAAATAAACTTGTTTTGCAAGAAAATACCCATAAGAAAAAAAATAATTTTTATTTATTTACATGTACAGTTGTCAAAAACACATCAAGAATCAAGGTGGTATCAAATCAATATCGTAAGAATGACATTAGTATTAAAAAACACTAATGAGCCTGCTTTGTTGATTTTTGAACTACTTCCTCAATTTTTGGCGTCAAGTTTGAAACACCTATTTTTAAAAAATCTTTCAGATAGTTATCTATCAATCTTGAGCGATTTTTTGATTATTTTATTCTGAAGAATATCTATTCACAAATATACGTGGACAGACAAGTAATGCGACAAAATTCAAAAATCGAGTATATTTCAAAATTAAGGTACATCGCTGCGATCCCCTTCAAAGTAGTCCCCTCCCGCATCTATACACTTATTCCAGCGAGTTTTCCAGTTTTCGTAACAATTCTGGAACACTTCTTGTGGGACCTCTCCGAGTACCCTCGTCACAGATTCTTGGATATCTTCAACGGAGTCAAAATGTCGACCTTTGACGAATTTTTTCATATAGGGGAATAGGAAAAAGTCGCAGGGTGACATGTCCGGTGAATAGGGCGGTTGTGGTAACGTTGCGATGCCTTTAGACGCCAAAAACTGAGAGACACTGAACGCACTGTGACAGGGAGCATTGTCGTAATGCAGAACCCAAGTCTTCGCAATCTCTGGACGCACTCTGAGCACCCTTTTTCGTAATTTTTCGAGCACACTGCGGTAGAATACTTGATTTACGGTTTGTCCAGGTGGAACGAACTCTTTGTGAAGCACCCCTTTGCTGTCGAAGAAGCAAATCAACATGGTTTTCACTTTGGACTTGCTCATTCTCGCCTTCTTTGGCCTTGGTGCTCCAGGGGACAGCCACTGTTGGCTTTGTCGTTTAGTTTCGGGGTCATATTGAAAGAATCAACTTTCATCACCAGTAATAACTCGATCGAGAAGAGTAGGATCACTTTCAACCTGCTCGAGACAATCTTGAGCACCGTTGCTCTAAATTTCTCTCTTCCATTTTCGTGACATGCACTACTCGCGCGTTGTTACAAAACACTAAACAGCTGGCGAAGAAATGATCGTACGAGGGTGGTCAAGGTCTCAATCGAGAGAGTAGGGATCTGCTATTACGGTGGCGGAGTTACAGGTTCGCAGTGTTACCACAGGCCGAGAGAAAAAAATCGGTCGCATTACTTAATTGTCTGACCTCGTATATTATTATAGATTCGGTTTTTGAACGTCTTCCGACGTTGTCCGACGCCAAGTTTCCACTGCCTACTATCGTTCCATTCATTTTGTCTCACGTCTTTTACGCTCATCGATCTATTAACTACCTCTATCCAGCTCTTCTTGGGTCTTTCTACTCTCCTGTTTTCTCTTGGTACCCAATTCATCACTTTCATTGGCAATCTCTCCCCTTCCATTCGGTGCACGTGTCCATACCATGTCAATTGCTTCCTCTCGATATCCACCATCACTGTATATTCCATGCCCATTTGTCCATTCCTAATTCTGTCTAAGTAAGATATTCGTGTCGATCTTCGTAATGCATCCATTTCTGTAGCTTTGACTCTTCTTCTCATGATTTCGGTCAATCTCCAAGTTTCAGATCCATATAGTAAGCTGGTTTTAATCATTGTATCATATATTTGTAATTTTCGTTTTTTCCCTATTTTTTTACTCCAAAGAATATCATTTAGGCATTTGATGCTTCTCCTTGATTTTGCAATTCTAGATGCAATTTCCGTATCATCGGTTCCCTTCTTGTTGAGTATCACACCCAAATACTTATACTCGACGCAACTTTCGATTCTAACGCTATCTGCCAATTCGATATCGGTTGCGTCTTCTCCTATACACAGATATTTTGTCTTTGCAATGTTCAGTGTCAGTCCCCATTGTTTGTATTTCTCTATCACCTTGCGTGTCATATACTCCAAGTCTTTCTTGCCATTGGCGCACAGTACTTGATCGTCTGTAAACTGTAGGGTATATAGACATGTATTATCATCAATGGGTATCCCCATTCCTTTACATTTCCTTTTCCACTGCTTAACTGCGCCTGCAGTATATATTTTGAACAGGGATGGTGAAAGGCAGCATCCCTGTCTGAGACCTTCAGTGACCAGGAAAGTTGTGTGTATACTCGTACGAAATAGACGTTTAAAAAAATTTAAATTTATAAATAAAATAAGAAAATAAACCAGTGACTAACATCATCTTGATTTCAAAAATAAGTCTTTCTGCAAGAAATGAATATGATCAATACGACTGAAGAGGAAAAAAATACAGTGAGATTAAAATGATTGAAAATTTCGTGGATAAAAACCTTTTGAATGTTCAACTGATATGAACATATTTTTTTAAAAAAAAAAACGTACTAAAATTGTATAAATAATACAAATAAATCTATAAAAAATCATATCAGGTACATGCATATACATAAGAGAATGTGAAAAATTAATATTGTAGGGGAGACTGGAGTAAATCTGTCCATGGGCTTATTTCGCCCAGAGTGGTTATTTCATGATGTATTGTAAACGCGTCTTATACTGTCTCCCTCACCAATGGAATTTTATTTGGTTATGTACCACGTTATGAGTTTTGTTCTTGCCAACGTGTTTTCGGTACCCAGAAAATTCCAGTACCCTAAAATCGTTTATTCTTTAAAAATTTGTTTTATCTTTTACTAATCTTCGATCAAATACTCTTCAAATAAATGAATTTTAAGTAGAAATACATGCAGAACACGAATCTGATCATGTTATTTTACATTTTCTTTCATTTTTTATACTTTATTAACGATCAAATGAAAGGTGCGTTCGGAGTAAATCCGTCCATGAGATGGTTTAACTCTGTTGGCGATGTTCTGTTTTCTATTCGAAAATATCTTATTCTTTTTTCAATTGCAAGAATATGATGAGCAATTACAAACGAAAGGAGGCTCCTATCGATAAAGATCAACTCAAAATGATCCTTTTTTGCTGGAAAAGGAGACAAAATTAGTGTTCATGTAGCCGCGAGAAGATTCAGAGTAGCTATAATGACGCTGAGCGACTTGTTGAAGAGGAACGGGATGCAGAAGAACGGGAAAATGACGTCATTTTCCGAAATAATGCAGCAGAACATGAGGAACTCGATTCCATGGCTCCTTCCACCCTGATGGGAATAACATTAGAGCAATGCTCGAAAGTATTCGAGCGTTTCCGAAAGCCACCCCAACAATTTCAACGAGAAGAGGAAGGAAACGAAGAATGAACATGGTCATTACTGACTCGTCTAATATGCGAAATTTATCGGCGGAGTACGCAGAATTAAAACTAAAAAAAAATAAAAAATACACGAATATGAAATCTGTCAAATCATCCATCGTGACAACACCGAAAAAAAGAGAGCGACTAAAGAAAAATGCACAAAGTTTGGGACAGTAGGCTTCGACGAGCCGAGTGCGAAATACAAAATGAAAGAGTTTTGATTGGTCAGATTCTGACGAGGACTGCGATGACATGTGTTGTGTTTGTTACGAAGAGATAGGAAAAAATGGTCTGGCAAAAAATGCATTTCCTGTGACAGTAAAGCACATGACAAGTGTGTTCACACTTCAAATACATATTTTACATGTACAAATTGCATGAGCGACAAAAATAATTACACATATTAAGTTTTGATGTACATTTAGTAATTAAAATACTTTAATGAATTACTTTGTACGTTTCTGTCATGTAAGAATGATTAATAAAATGTGTTATATGATTTTTAATAAAGTAAATTAATTATTTTCATTAAAAAAATAGAAAATGAATGAATGTATTTGAGATTTTTGAGATTTCAACATTTCCACTTTTGGACATTTCAGTAAATAAGGCTTAACTGGGCTTGGACTAAAAAATCTTTGCTCATACTGTAGCCAAGGATTTTCACTTTACAACGGTACAGCTTAATTAATGAAAATTATTTATTTTGTTATCAAAAACCAGCAAAGAAAAAGTGGTCGGATTTGCTCCTGTCTCCTCTAAATAACTGTATAAAATTGTTATTTAGTGAAGAACAGAACTAACCCATCATTTCATGACACTTGAACATAGTTTTATTTAGTGTCTTTCTACAAAAATTATTATACATATTTTACATGTACAAATTGCATGAGCGACAAAAATAATTACACATATTAAGTTTTGATATATATTTTGTAATTAAAATACTATAATGAAATACTTTGTACGTTTCTATCATGCAAGAATGACTAATAAAATATGTTATATGATTTTTAATAAAGTAAATTAATTATTTTCATTAAAAAAATAGAAAATGAATGAACGGATTTGAGATTTTTGAGATTTAAATATTTCCACTTTTGGACATTTTAGTAAATAAAGCTTAACTGGACTTGGACTAAAAAATCTTTGCTCACACTGTACCCAAGGATTCTCACTTTACAACGGTACAGCTTAATTAATGAAAATTATTTATTTTGTTATCAAAAACCAACAAAGAAAAAGTGGTCGGATTTGCCCCTGTCTCTCCTAAATAACTTTATAAAAATGTTATTTAGTGAAGAACAGAACTAACCCATCATTTCATGACACTTGAACATAGTTTTATTTAGTGTCTTTCTACAAAAATTACTATACATTTTTTATATTTTTTGCAAGCACTATTTGAGAAAGTAGCGTGCAAGTATCTCAAACTTCTCAAGACCTTGATAAATGGCACAATACGTCTCTAATATTACATTTACACAAAAGTAAGAAGCACGTACATGATGTGTTAATATTTATTACTTTCATCATATCAACCAGAATAGAATTCTGTTTAACAGAAAGCGAAGTAAACAAACGAATATATACGAAAAATAAGGAAGCGAATACTGTTTGCTTACTCTCGAACATTTCATACATCTGGCATGTTGCGTTTTTAACGAGACCTTGAATAAATTGTACAAAAAGTATAATTATATCAAATTTATTCGACACTTCATTTTAAAGTTAAATGAATATTTTTTTTTAGAAAATGTGAATATGAACGCACAAGAAAATGGAAAAAAGTTACGAACGAACTTTTTATGTTTAAAGTTTAAGTGTTTTTTTCGCGTACCGTTCGTTCCAGTTAAATTATTAATTATAATAAACATTTTCGTGTCATGCAATTCAGAATTATTTTTTCTATTAACATTCGCATATTTTTATAAAGTAATTTTATAAATAGATAAGTTTAATTTAACTTTTTAACCTAAAAAAAACTCGTTCGTATCAAATAATTAATAATATATACATGATGTATAAAAACATCAACCGTCACTTATAGAACTCAGTCTCGTTTTGTGACCTTTCTGTTTTTTTATAACATTGCAGTTAATTTATCAATGATGTTTCATATGAAGACAAGTATGTGAAAATAAGAAATACATCTTCAAGAATATATTTCGAGGTTTATTTTTCATTTAGCCACCAGCTACATAATCTGCTGTTTATATCACAACGACTGTAAAAGACTGACACGCACTGTCAAGAGTTTAATCATGTGTCGTGGCAACATCCAATAAATAATTTATGAACAGACTATTAAACATTTCAAACAAACCTAATAGAATTGAAAAGAAATATTTTGAGATCTGAATGCATATATATGTCTATATATATATATATATATATATATATATATATATATATATATATATTACACATTTTATACACATATTATACACACACACACATATATATATATATATATATATATATATATATATATATGCAGAAAGAGAAAGGGAAATATAGACGTAACTATAAATATATAAAACATGTCTTTGAAATAGAATGAAAATTAAATTTTTATTTAAATAAAATAATTATATGTTTTTGATAGCTTTTAAGAATATAAATATGTGTGTATATAAATATTATATATATATATACACACACACACACATATATATATATATTTATTAATATGCTTATATATATATATATATATATATATATATATATATATATATATATATATAATCATATTTATATACTCACCAATTTATATTCTTAAAAACTATCAAAATTATATTATTATTTTATTTAAATAAATATTTAAATTGCAGTCTATTTCAAAGGCATGTTTTATATATTTATAGTTACATTTTAATATTTCTCATCATATATATATATATATATATATATATATATATATATGTATATATAACAGGTGGGTCTAAAAGTTCGTAGGCTGACACTCTAAAAAAAAATTTAAAAATTAATAAGACTTAAACATTTTTAAAAATTTTTTCTATGCAAGCCTACGAACTTTTCAGCCCACCTGTTATATATAAAACACTTCTTTCAAATAAACTGCAATTTAAATATTTATTTAAATAAAATAATTATATATTTTTGATAGTTTTTAAGAATATGAATATGTGTGTATATAAATATTATGTTCACATTATATATATATATATATATATATATATATATATATATATATATATATATACATATATATACATATATATTTGTATACATATATATATATATATATAATTATACATATATTTATATATATATATATATATAATCATATTTATATACACACACATTTATATTCTTAAAATATATCAAAATTGTTTTATTTAAATAAATATTTAAATTGCAGTTTATTTCACGACATGTTTTATATATTTCTAATTACATTTATAATATTTCTCTTTCTCTGCATATATATATATATATATATATATATATATATATATATATATATATATATATATATATATATATATAGAAAGAAATATATAAAACATTTCTTTCAAATAAACTGCAATTTAAATATTTATTTAAATAAAAGTGTTATTAATTTTTGGTAGTTGTTCGAATATAAATTTGTGTGTATGAAAGTGTGATTATATATATATATATATATATATATATATATATATATATATATATATACATATGAGATTAGTGCAAAACTAATTGCGGTTTTTACGTAACGATTATCAGGACACATATATCAGTTAAAAATTATATTTATTATTCAAAATAAAGGCCTGTACACAGTTCTCCCAACGTGAAACAAGTTTGTTTGGTCCTACAAGATAAAATTCTGGAGTCCTGGAATTAACAAATAAAAGATAACGGTAACTAACAAAATCCGCAATTATTTCGGCGCCAAACTTTAAATGGTAATATCCGCATTTATTTTTGCACCAACCTAATACATATCTCTTAAAATCGGTATTTTCGAAAAAACAAAACCTGATTATTGTTGTATAACATCATTGTTTTCCTGCTGTATCACTCTTATGAATATGCCCTTTTTATTGATGTAACCATTTTAGAATATCAAAAGATTAGAAAATTGAAAAAGTTATTTACTTTGGATACGAATAGAAAACAAGATGTACATTTTTTCCACAAATTGAATTTAAAATTGAAAACATTGTTCTTTATTTTTATTATCATATTTTTAACAATATATGAGGTCTATTTGAAATAATGTTAATTTGAGTCCTTACTTACATGTTTCTGTGTTTCAAATATACTTTTTCAGGTGTTTAATATTTGTAATTTATGAATTTTTAGTTTATATATATATATATATATATATATATATATATATATATAGGTGTGTGTGTATACGGGGGTGGTTTGATAAAAAATCAAAGTTGAACACCATTTTTTTTTTTAAAAATCATTTTTATTTCTCAGCATATTCTTCATTCAGAGCTATAAACTTGATCTACCGAGTTTTTAATTTTCATCTTGTCAGAACAGTATCTTTTCTCATAGTCTGCAAAACACGCATTTATGATGGTGATCACATTCTCACTCAACGAGAATTTCTTCTCGCCGAGACAAATTTTCAGGTTTAGGAAGAGGAAGAAGTAGCACAGGGCCAAGTTTGGGTGGATGAGAAATCAATTCGAAGCCTAATTCGTGCAAGTTTGCCATTGTGACGGTCAATTTATGAGACGGTGCTTTGTTTTAGTGAAAGAGTACTATTTTGTACGCCAACTCGGCCGTTTTCGTGTCACATCTTCTCTCAAACGGTCCAATAATGTTGCATAATAGGCTCCTCTTATCGTTTTTTCCCTCGTTGTGTAGTCAATCAAGATGATTCTTTGTGAATCACAAAAAAACAGTGGCCATCACCTTCCCAACAGAGAAAATAATCTTCGCCTTCTTCGGCTTACTTTCACTAGTCGTTTTCCACTGCTTTGACTGCTACTTCTATTCAGGTGTGTAGTTTTCGATCCATGTTTTATCCACGGTGACGAATCGACGCAAACTGGATAATATTATATTGAAAACCAATAAAAACTAAACTGTATTCCATACGCTTTTAGATTATGTAATAAAATTCTGAATAGCATTTACCATTTTTAGCTAACCTTTAAAATCTGGAAGTTTTTTTACCGCACCCTGTATTACTGGCAACTCTTTTAAAATAAACATAATATAAACAAATCAAATGTGTTCTATATGGAAATTTTTTTAGATTATAACACTAAAAATATAGTGGAGCAACTAATGAAAACTAAACTGTATTCCATGCGCTTTTAGATTATGTAATAAAATATTGAATAAAATTTACCATGCCTTTTTAGTCAAACTTTAAAATCTGTGAGTTTTTTTGCCGCGCCCTGTATTGCTGGTAACTGCTTTAAAATAAACATACAACATTTGCAAAATTGTTAAAAATGCTCGCCATCTCTGTTTAAAGTTTTTCCTCAAATTAATATCACTAGTATAAAATATTCTGTTTAAATGTAGAATTTGAGTTTTAAAATGGATTAGAATACTGATACATCTAATTAACGTAGTAATATTTGTGTAGTAACAATTAAAATATTTTAATTAAAACCTGTAATAATATACATACTATGTGTACATTATTTATTCGATGAGACCTTTATTATAAAAGTGTTACCAAATCTTTCTTTCGAGACTAGAGTGAATAAATTCAAAATATTATGTTTCCTAAAATAAATCTGAATGATAAAATTAAAAAATGTCAATTAAAGAAAAATAATTTATATAGGGATTACAGTATTTCATATTTCTAGTGAATTAATTAATATTTAAATTAATATCGATAATTATAAATATGAGTTTAGTTATTTTAACAAAATATACTGTTTTTCAAACTAAATTGCATTTAAATTAAATACATGTTGCATATGTGTGTGTGTGTGTGTCTGTTTAAGTTAACCCCTTTCACAGCCAATGTTTCGTAAATGCATCACTTTATATTTGGATTTTTTAATAATTTGTTCGCAATAATGCAGAATAATAATTTAAGATTCATTTCATGAATAGAAAGCATCTGTTTTTTTTTCTTATCTTTAAATATATCTTTTTATTTTTATTCAAAGTTGACAATTTTTTGTTATTCGAATATGGCCGTCTACAATTACATATAAAAAAATATTTTTAAAATAATCAAAATTTGGTTGTATGCAATTAAGTGTTGAATGTTTTCTCATTATCAATAATTGAAAGTAAATTTCACAAATCTACTTCTAATATTTTATTTCGGTCGTTCATGTTAATGTTGCGCACAAGCATCATTGACATGATATACTATTTATAATTGACTTGACTAAATGGTTGTCCAAAATTCCGGAATTCCCATAATATTCAAGAAAATTCTATAAGATTCGGATTTAAGCTTTGGTATATGGTATCAGAAATAATGGTTACTTATTTCAATTTGAATCTTACAATGGAAAAAATAAAAAAAATATTGACTATGGTATGGGATTAACTGCCAAAGTTGTGCCATCTCTAGCTTAGTTGACAATTTATTTAGTTGTTAACCCCTTAAACGTTTTATTTTATTTTGAGAATATGCACTGGTGTGCTTAATTATTTCTAGACGATGACGAGTATACTCGACGAAAACACAGTAAATGCACTTGCTGTAAGATTGAGTTAAATTATAACAAAATGATCAATTTTTTTGTCGTTTCTTTGAAAAATTTTTAATTAATTGGTAAATAATTCACAAATCGTATTTCATTACTATTTGTTGACGACCATTTTTTTTACTCTTGAATGTTGATTCAAATTCAGGCGACTTTCCAAATATTGCTCAGCATATAAATTAGTTATAAAAAAATATCGACTCTGGTATGGGGTTAAATGCCAAAGTTGTCTTGAATATTTTATCAGTTATTAAAGATCCTAATTATCATAAAATTTACTTCGAAACTTTTTTACGAAATTTCCTTTGTTATTATCGTTACAGTAAAAGGGGTTCTTCGTAACTGAAACTATTAGATAAAATAGAATTTCTAATTCACCCTTAACTTTAAAAAAAAATATGGTAAAAACAAAGTGGATGTTGGATGTAGCTTTTGATAAGAATTCTAAAATTAGATTGATTGGCTGGAATAACAATTCTGTTGTCACAATAGCAACAAATGGTGGTATGGTGAAACCCATGGATAAGGTAAAAGATATAGCAGGAAAGATAAAAAATACAAAAATAAAAGTAATAGTGAAATACAATAATCATATGAGAGGAATTGATCTGCATGAAAATGGAATATCAAGTTATCGAATTGGTCTGCAAGACAAGAAATTGTGGTGGTGTTTATTTACTAATTTAGTGAATAGTGTATCAGTAAATTCATGAAAATTTTATAAAATTGTGTATGGTTATGCCGGTATAAACAATAATAATTTCGGTCATATATGATTAGAAGTTTATTAGCATCTATGACACGCTGATGATTCAGCAAGACAACAAGCAGAACTAACAAGTAATATACTTTTGCGAAGGTCATCTGAAATAAATGTTTTTAAAGACGTACACCATGATAAATTTGGTCATTTTATAGAAGGACATGCACAAAAAAAGAAAAAAAGGTGCCATCTCTGCAGGAACCAAACAATATACTCGTATTTGTGTATAAAATGTAATTTGCATTTACATGCAGCTTGATTTGATATTTATCATAATAAAAGTTAATCTGAATAATTATCTTAAAATTTTTCATTAAAACAAAATTTTCAGCTTTACGAAATCATTTCCAGCCAACGTTACATAACATTTTATTTCTTTAAAGTATATATATATATATATATTAATTTACAAATAGCGTTACTCCAACTCTAACTAAGCTAGTTTAACACTAAACCTACCACTACCGGTCAAATTGACCGTTTTCAAACTTTTGTACAACTTACATATATTTAAATGTTATCATATCGCTATCAAACTGTAAGACTTTTCTTAAAATATGCATACATATTTTTCAGTATTTACTACTACTTTTTTTTCTTTTTTCTAAGAAATATATGTGGGCTGTCCTACCTACCGCGGCCGGTCTATTTGACCGGTCGAGAAAATATTTTATTTACTCTTCTAAATCTATACAATCAGTACAAACTAAAGGTTATCTCAAGGTTGTTGCCCAAAATTGTTATAAACCAGGTGCATACATTATTGTTGATAAGCAGTTGTTTCCATCGAAGACTAGCTGTATATTTACACATTATGTGCCGAACAAACCAGACAAGTTTGGCATAAAATTCTGGTTAGCGTGTGACGTCAATAGCAAGTATGTAATAAACGGATTTCCCTATTTGAGAAAGGATAAGAGAAGGGAATATTCAATTCTACTTGGAGAGTTCGTTGTTCTAAAGCTGATGTACCAATCACAGGATGCGGAAGGAACATAATAACAGATAATTTTTTACGAGTGTTTCACTGCCCACAAAGCTACTTGCAAAAAAGACTACCATTGTTGGACCAATCCATGGAAATAAACGAGAATTGCCTAAATTTTCGAAACAGCGGAAAGACAAAATGACACTGTTTTCAAGCAAACTATAAATCAAATCGTATTTCTCTTACAGTGTATAAAAGCAAACCAACAAAAAAAGTGCTTGTACTAAGTTCCATGGATAAATCGATAAAAATAGAAAAAAGTGACAAACGTATAACGGAAACGATTAGATTTTATAATAATACAAAATTTGATGTAGACGCGGCGGACCAACTCACAAGGAAATACAGTGTGGAATCGAAATCTTGTAGGTGGCCCCTCCAGGTGTTTTTCAATATTCTGGATCTAGCTGGAATAAATGTCTGGGTTCTGTATAAAGAAACAACGGGTGAAAAAATTTCAAGGCAGGAATTTTTATTCCAGTTAGCTACAGAACTTGGCGCCACGTAACAAGAATCGCGCGGAGAAAAAAATGTACCAAAACCATCAACAAGTTCAGATTCGTACGTACGAAAAACTTGTTAAGTAAAATTTCGTAGAGATTACAAAACTACGAAAATCTGTTCGAGATGTGAAAAATATGTGTGCGGCAAATGTGCATTTAAGAACAAAATAATTTGTAAAAAATGCAGTGAAGCTGAATAAGATCTATATTATTTATATATTTAGAGATAACGTGTACGTCCTTATCCCAATACACATCGTGTATGGGACTATGAACTGTATAAATGCCGTTCATTTTTTTCTCTTTTCAAGTTTATAACTGAAATTATATAAAAATAAATTTGGGTCCCCATTTTATGAAAGTTGTTCATTTTATATAAATGCAGTAATAAATTAACTATTATCTACGTTCAATTATAAAAACAATAACTTTTTTAATCGCCGGTCATTTTGGCCGGACACAGTAGGAATAGCTATACAGGAAGTGTCGGTAGGTTTAGTGTTAAAAGCATTTCTAACGAAAAAATCAAAATTTTCATTGGTTGACCGTAAATGAGTTTATATATATATATATATATATATATATATATATGAAACAAATTCCCACGCGTCATCCGTACATTATCGTTTTTTAATGGTGCCTTACGGGTATTCAATATTGTCGATTCAAATTTAATTTATAATCATTTTTTTAATACAACACTTATACATAATATAACAACAGTTGAGTTTTTGTTATTCTTTCACATTCAAACGTATAATTTGAGCCAAAGTTCAGTTTTTAAACGAAATCATTATTCCCATACACACTTTACTTTTAACAAAATTAAAAAAAAGCTATATACACACACACACACATATGTATATATATATATATATATATCATTTCAAACATATATTTAATACAGTTATTCAGAATAATATATTCAACAATTTAAATAATTTGATATATGGTGCCTTCAAAATTGCAGTGGAATATATGTATCACGTGTATTTTTTTGTAGTATTTTTTTCTGACCAGATAAATAAATTACGGAACGAATGAATAATTCAAGAAATTGTTTTATGTAAATAATGGGTCAGTGTATAATAATAAATATTTGGTGAAATAAAACAAAATAAATACAAATAAACACAAGCGAACGAGTTCTTATTACCAATAACTGAAGCAGGTCAGGTTAGTGACGTCATCTAGGTAACGTTTATGTGTAACACAAATATTTATTAATCATTTGTATCAAGTTATTTATATTAGTGAGGTGAATTTATTGGACATTCAAATACTCTTAAATAATAGTTGCAAAATATCATATCATATCATATTAAATAAAATAACAATATTGAAGAAATGATCTAGTTCTAAAAAATATTAATACTTGGTTATATTAGATTGGTAGGAAAATAATTTCGGTTTTTGTTGTTTGAATTTTAATCTCAATTTTTTTCAATTAAACTGTCATTTCATCGTGTTCATGTTAATATCATTTAAAGTGCATTTTTCGGTCTATATTTTGCTAACGTCGACTTTGGTTTTATTATTATTTTTTCTTCAAATTGGGCTATTGAATTAAAGATGGAAAAGAAGCAAATAAGAGCAAATAAACCATCTCCAGTAAGCGGCAACGTTCGTGCAGTTACAATAAAAAATAAGTGAAACTAAGAATAACAAAAACATATTTCAGACAATTCTTAACATCTTGGAATATTTGAAATATTTAATATTCCAAATATTTGAAGTGTATATAAAATTATATATATGTATATATATATATATATATATATATAAATATTTAATATATACAGGTTTTATATATAAATATTTAAAGTGAATATTTAAAGTGTTCTTCACGAAAAAACCTGTGAATCCTAATATCAGATCACAGTATTTTAAATGTTTTATTGTCTCCAAGAGTTCATCTCTTCTTATTATATTTATATATATTGTCCAATCAAGATTAGGTATTTTTAAAGTCCAGTTCATTCACATGCGTATTGTTTTTTCTTTATCTCTCATTGAGAGAAATATTGTTTTAATGAAATATTCTTAAGCGTTTGGCACACATATAAGCGTTTCGAATTAAGAGGTGATTCGAATGCAAGTGCGTAAACGGGGTATGTTTTTAAATTATAATTTCTGTTCGGGCGCTAATGACCTTAGTTGCCGTTGCGCCCTAAATCCCCAATAACTCACTTGGGATATTTGAAAAGAAATTGGTATCAAATAATACTTTTAACAAATTATAAGGATTTGGTCCATTGGGTGAACATTTCAAACCGGCACTTCCTTCAAAAACAAATTTCATAAAATTCCCATCTCACATCCATTGTTCATAATTTCCACCAATTTCAATAAAATCATTTGTATCATCATTCTCTGATTGACATGACATGATCTCATCAGCCACATTTTCACAATTTATTTCTTCAAATGCTGTTTCACCACCTTCACTATCAGTTTCTATATTGTCCTTCCAATTATTTTTATTACTATCATTATCATCATATATAATTCTTCTTCTATTTTGCTAATATGAAGACACCACTTTCTTCATCGCTATTTAAATTTTAATATGTTGAACGATCTGGTTGTGGATTATCCATTTTTAACTTGATCTTAAAACCACTGATAAATTTATTTTCTATACAGATTATTGTAAATTTTACTCCTATACTTTCCTGATTGCTGTCTGACAACCTGATGCAAAACCTGGACAATATAAAATTTCAACAGGACTATGCACCATGACACAAATCTACAGCCACAATTAAGTGGATTCAAGAAAATGGCGTTGAACTGTTAGATTGGCCAGCACAGTCCCCAGATCTAAACCCAATAAATCACTTGTGGGGAATACTAAAACGAAGGATATAAGAATACTCAATGATATCAAAAAACTCATTGAAAACTGTTATTGAGGAAGAATATTACTAGTGATGAATGTCACAGGCCAGTTGCAATAATACCAAATAGAATCGTTGCTGTAATTAAGGTTAGAAGGGGAGAGGTGAGCAACGAAATATTGAAATAGATAAATGAATTTGATTACCTTTAAATATATGTAATTTTATTTTCACACAACACAACCATATTTGAAGATAAGTGCATAATTATGAGGTGCTCAGTATTTTTAGCCAAGGCTGTATATAATTCTGTTTGAAAATATCAATTAATATCCTTGCAGTTCTATCATTATTTTTATACATGCACTCTCCATTAATAAAATACACAACTAGCGCAAAACTATCTACAGAATGAAATTGTAGACTAATGTCACGTCTTGATCGAACTCCGCCGACGTGCTGGTCATGAATAAAACCTTTTCAGTGTATATCAAAGCAGAAGTTTTTGCTCTGTCGGTTTCTAGAGGAGAGTCTGACGCTGAATTATATCGAAGCATTTCCGTCGACGGACTTTATGGTAATATCGAACGTCGTACATCGAATCTGACACTTGCATGTCTTTTTACTGTGGACATGGGGTTGTTTTTATAAATTGATAAATCATTTGAAACGGTTCGATCGTTTCAGCGTTTTACATCGGATAGTCAATGTATTGTTGTGTCACGTTCAACGATAGTTACTCTTGATCTCTTTATTCACATATCATAAAGAACATCATATGATGTCAATCATGTTATTCATATATTTTAATATTGACATTTCTCAAATATATTCAGTATGGATCAATGTTTGTACGTTTGAATGTAAGTAAAAATGAAATGTAAGCTTATTGTCATTGTATACGTTTATTATCAAACAGTATTTTTATTCCTTTCACTCTTGTCTATCCATAAAAATATTTCAAAGATATAACGCAAATTAATATAAAATTATCAGAGATATATTTTCATTTAAACTTCAGCCGTCCCTCGGGTCTATTTCGACCCAAAGGAAAGTTTCCCCTAAATATCTTCAAAAACATAAACATTACAGATATATAACTTAATGCCTTTGTTTGATATGTTCTAAAAATATATTACACAAAAATTAAATAAATTAAGATTAAATGTTACACAGCTATAAAATAATTAACACTAAAGATCCTTGGATCTTAAATGATCCACATTGATTTTTAGTAATTATTTGCTGTTATTTATATTATTTTGAATGTAAAATGTTTCTATACATAAATCTAATCAGGGAAATCCCCGAATTATAATTTTGGTTTATATTTGTATTTAATTTTTACATGGTTGTATAATCGTAGTAATCGTACGTTTTCAAAATCATAAAATGAGAAAATACATACATAGGTATATTTTACATCTAACGAAAAATTGTTCAGTGTTTGTCGTGGAATCTTTTTGTGCTACGTTTTGGGTTCAAGGAATTTTAGAATATCGATTGTTGTTTTGTAAACGTGTGAAAATTATTTTATAAATCAAGTAAACACCTATGTTTGGACACAAAGGGGACTCCGGCACAGTTAAATAATCCAAATGATAATTTCAAAACAACTGTAAGATGTTTATTTAAAAGAATGTACAATGTTTATAAAGGTACGACTGTCCTCGCTAAGCGCCATACAGGAAGCCATGCGACCGTACTTGTCAACCGCGGGACAAGAAGTGGCTTAAGGACGCACGAAATGTCCTTAGCTTCTGTCGATGTCCTGCAAAGCTTCCAGCGCAGCTGATGTGTGGGTGTGGTCGCAGGCGCAAGTGTCACGGCATAATCTCTAATATCACTCAAGAATCACAAAAACCTATTTTGTGTAAAGATAATTGCACTTTTTTAATTCGAATTTTGTCGTTATTTATAAGAAAACTAAATTTTTGTAAGATGTCACAGATGAACGAAAATGAAATAGTTTTCAAGGCTGCATCATCATCTAGTGACGGTATGTGCTCAGAGACTTCAGATCATGTGAAATTTGATGAAAATCCTTATGACAGTGAGGAAGACGTTTACACAGAACTACTGAAGGCGTCATACTTATCCAAAGATAAAAATATTCAATTATATTTTGATCCGATTACTCAGAGTAGTCGAGCTTAATCCTCAAATGTAATGTAGCTGACTCCAGAAATTACACGATATTCATTTACTCGTATATATGATGACATTTCATATTTTCAATTCCTCATTACAAAAAGTATTGAATAAATTATAATCGATAATACAAAGTTGGAAGAACAACGAGCATATAAAGAAAATTAGAAACCTTCGGATACCATAGAACTGGAAGCATTCATTGACCTTTTGATATTAGCTGGTGTATACAAATCACATAATGAATCAAACGTAAAGTTGTGAAACAATCAAAAAGGTTGACATATTTTCCAACCTACTATGGTTCTTGAAACGATTCAAAGTTATTTCAAGAGTTCTAAGATTTAATGATCGCAGTACACGAGCTGCTCGTAGAAATACGGATAAGCTGGCCCCAATTCGGGAGTTGTGGGACAAATAGGTTGTAATGTTACCAAAATTATTCAATCCATACGAAAACATAACGATTGACGAGCAGTTCGTTGGATTTAGAGATAGGTGTCCGTTTTGGCAGTACATGCCGAAGAAACTATTAAAGTATGGAATAAAATTTCAGATAATTTTCGATAGCATAAATACATACGTATAGAGCTTTCAAGTATATACAGGAAAGGAAGCTGGTTCAGCAAATGAGGGAATCCAAGGTTTACGGATAGTATTTGATTTATGTTTAACAGAGCTAAAAGGCAGAAATGTTAGTTTGATAATTTTTTCACATCCTATGAACTTGTGAAATGTTGATAAAATGCAAAATGACCATGATTGGAACCATATGAAAAATAAAATATCAATTCCACTTGTACTTTTGGATGTGAACGGTAATCCTATGTTTTCGTTAACTTTGGCGTTTACTCGGGATACTACCATGGTGTCTTATATACAAAAAAAGAATAAGTGTGTTATCCTTCAAAGTACCTTACATAAAAGTAAAAAGCTTGCAAGTGACACCGAGAAAAAGAGACAAATCGTTTTAGTTCATAATAAGACCAAAGGTGGCGTTGATACAATTGATAAAAGGATAGCTTGTTACACTACAAGAAACTTACACTAAAGAAACTACACGAAACTATAAGAAACATACATAGAAAATTACAATAAAAGAAAAATAAATAGATGATCAGTTGTTGTGTTCGTCAATATATTAACAATGCATTTGTGCTTTTCACTAGTGCTTCCTCAGATTGGAACAACAATAAACTTTATAGACGACGGCTCGTTATCGAAACATTGGGCGAATCTTTGATAAAGAACATATGGGTAGAAGAGTTCATCCTCCACCGTCTCTAAGCCGTCAACATTTAATAGATAACCTTACAGGATCTAACAGACAACACTTTTCACCGATGATATCTACAAGTGAGCAAACTGTTAAAAAAGAGGCCAAGAAATAAAATATTTCTTTTAGGTCTATAGGTTCATATATGGATTTATTTCAAACCTAATGACTTTAGTGTTACTTATTTTGAGGGACTGAGAAAGGTTGATACAAGAGTTAATCATTCAATTCTCGAAACGACGCTCTATTTTTGAATACCGCATAAGA
>CM068314.1:53894804-53939804 GCA_034766995.1 Acanthacorydalis orientalis
TGACGAGGGTACTCGGAGAGGTCCCACAAGAAGTGTTCCAGAATTGTTACGAAAACTGTAAAACTCGCTGGAATAAGTGTATAGATGCGGGAGGGGACTGCTTTGAAGGGGATCGCAGCGATGTACCTTAATTTTTAAATATACTCGATTTTTGAATTTTGTCGCATTACTTAATTGTCTGACCTCGTAAATATTAATTAATTCACTAGAAATATGAAATACTGTAATCCATATATAAATTATTTTTCTTTAATTGACATATTTTAATTATATCATTCAGATTTATTTGTGAAAATACAATATTTTGAATTTATTCACTCTAGTCTCGAAAGAAAGATTTAGTAACACTTTGTAATAGAGATCTCAACGAATAAATAATATACACATAGTTGTATATTATTACAGGTTTTAATTAAAATATTTTACTTGTTACTACACGAATATTACTACTTTAATTAAAGATATCAGTATTTAAATCCATTTTAGAACTTAAATTCTACATTTAACAGATTATTTCATGCAAGTGATATTAATTTGAGGAAAAACTTTATACAGAGACGGCGAGCGATATTAACAAATTTGCAAATGTTGTTAGTTTATTTAAATAGCGTTACAAGTAATACAGGGCGCGGCAAAAAAACCTCCCAGATTTTAAAGTTTAACTAAAAAGGAATGGTAAATTCTATACAATATTTTATTACATAATCTAAAAGCGTATGAAATACAGATCAGTTTTCATTAGTTTCTTCCACTATTATGTTTAGTAAGTCATAATCTAAACATTTTTCCATATAAAACACACATTCGGTTTTTGACGAATGAAGAATAGTGAAATTTGAGCCAGGATGAGCAGTAAATTTGAATGGTGCTCGCTCTCTACCTCTAATATTCCATTGTACATTTGAATTTTAATTTTCTTTATTGGGTTCATTACCTTCTTCATCCTCAACACTATTTTCATCAGAAGATGTTGTAATTATTGATATTCTTTTTTGTATCCTTCTATGTAAAACCGCATCTTCATTATCTTCTTCAATCTGATCACCACTTTCATCAAAGGACATTTTACAGGTGTTATAGCTCTTCCCGTTTTCTTGGACGTAAAAATATATTTTCATCACTATCAGTAAATTTCATCTGGGAGGATAAATAAAAACATTATTCACTTCACAAGTTTTTCTATTACACCCTATAGTATCTTCTCTAGATATCAGACGTAAGCTTCATGAAATAAACAGAAAACTGATGAGAAATATTCCAAAATGTGCTAAAATTACAAATATATATTTTTTGCTATAATTTCACAATAACTAGCAAAAGGGATTTTTTCTACATGACGAGTATACTCGACATTAAAAAAAATGTCATCTTTCATGACGAGCATCCTCGACATAAACACTTAAGAGGTTAAGTCCTCCATTAGAAAAGTGTTACCAAATTTTTCTTGCCAGACTAGCAAAAATCAACATAAATTATTGCATTTCTATAATAAATTTGAATGACATTTAAAATTTGCTAATAAAAACAAAATCAATTAAAAAAAAAATCTGTATATGGATTTCAACTATTGGATATTTCTAGAGAATTAATTAATATTTATTATTATTACCTGTACAAGCAGTATCTTATATTATTAACATATCAATAATCAAAATATTATGTTTTTAATAAATAAAATACTAAAATCATTTTTAATCACTTTTTCTCATTTCTACATTCAATATTAATCGAGTAACATTCTACAAATTAGGTTATGTACAAGTTGTAATTTAAAGAAAATAAAAACATGACATCATATTAGTTTTTGTTCCTCGATAAAAAATTATGAAACAGATAACAAATTGTCAATTTTGTGAAAGAATATGTCAATATTATATTAATCGATAAAAAAACACGATGGAATAAAATATATTGTCGCGACGGTGTACAATCATAAAATTGTCGAACAAATTCATCTACTACGACATCGTATATCCTGGATAAAAGGAACAAAACAGTATATAAACTGTTATAGATATGTGAAAGAATATTTATCGAAAATGGTTTTCTTTTTGTGTCGATGTGCGATGGCTGACCGGCATAAAGCGGAAACCACTTTCAGTGAAAACTCTCGTTCACCAACGTAGATTTCCTTTGTAGATCGTACATGCCGTGGGTCATAAGTTCAAATCTGATATCGGAACAGTGCATCCACAGCAAATACTACAAATAGGGTACATGTTTCATACGACGTCGGGATGTTTTATATACATATTATATATATATATATATATATATATATATATATATATATGTATATATATGATAAATTTATATATTTGATCATAAATATTTTCATACCACGATGATCGTTAAATATGACATAAAAACAATAAACTCTAGATCAAATCCGAAAGTTCCCTCGTTCACAAGAATAAAAATACATTTTTCAAATATAAAAATGAATATTTCTTGAAGTTTTGGGACTTTTCTTGACATTAGTATCAATAAATAATATTTTTTAAGAATGTATAGTTTAGCAGGTATTATTGCTGAAATGCTATATATATATATATATATATATATATATATATATATATATATATATATACATCTAAAGGTGATTCAATTTAGGCTTCCACACAAAATTTCTAAGAAAATGCAAAAATTTTAAAAGAAACCATATTATTTTTTATTAGGATTTTGATTCAATAGTATTTTAGTATTAAATTAAACTAAAATAGTAAATAAAAAATAATATGACTTCTCTTAACCCCTGCGTCTCTTTTTAATACTTCTATGTGAAAGCCTAAATTAAAACACCCGATATATGATACAAAGATGACTTAACTTACGCTTCCACGCAAAATTATTTAAAAAAAGCACAAAATTTAAATGAAATTAAATTATTTTTTATTTAGTACTTTAATTCAATTATATTTTAGTATTAAACTGTACTACAATACTAAATAAAAAATAACAGGAATTTCCTTAATCCCTGCGCCCCTTTTTAATATACCTATGTGAAAGCCTAAATTCAATCACCCTATATATATACATAAATATATATATATATAATGATTGTACTCAGGCTTCCACACAAAGTTATTAAAAAATGTAAATATTTTTAAACAAATCATATGATTTTTATTCAGTATTTTGATTCAATTGTATTTTAGTATTGAATTGATCTAAAATACTAAAAAAATAACATTATATTTCTTATTCTCTTAATACATAAATATATATATATATATATATATATATATATATACATATATATATATATATATATATATATATATATATATAAATATATATATATATATATAAAGAATGATCCAACTTAGGCTTCCACACAAAATTATTAAAAAATGTAAACATTTTTAAAGAAGTCATATTTTTTTCATTTAGTGATTTGATTCAATTATATTTTACTATTGAATTGAACTAAAATACGAAAAAAATAACATTACTTTCTTAATCCCTGCACACCTTTTTAATAATTCTCTGTAAAAGCCTAAATTGAATCACTCCCTTTCTCTCTCTATATATATACACATATATACATATATATATATATATATATATATATATATATATATTATAAAGGTGATTCAACTTAAGCTTCCACACAAAATTATTAAAAAAATGTAAAAATTTTTATCGAAATCTTTTAAATACTTCTATGTAAAAGACTAATTGAAAAAAAGCCTAAATTGAATGACCCCATATATATATATATATATATATATATATATATATATATATATATATATATATACAAAGGATGATTCAACTTCAATGCATCCACACAAAATTTTTAAAGAATGCAAAAATTTTTAAAGAAATCATATTATTTTTTATTTAGTGCTTTGATTCAATTGTATTTTAATATTGAATTGAGCTAAAATACTAAAATCGGAACTCTATAAAGAATATGATAAAAAAGAAGGTGTAAAGGTAAAAGGAAAACAACAAAAGTTTTCAGCCTTTCAAATTATGTATTAATAACTGATTAATATATATATATATATATATATATATATATATATATATATATATATATATATATGATCATTCTTGCTGACAGAATAATTTTATAATACACAGATAATACTATTGTTTGAAAGATAGGAATTAGAATATAATGTATTTCTCATCAATCATTTATCGATTATGAGATTAAATCTAAAAAAAGAATTGTGGACCTTTAGCAATGATAATAACTGAATATAATAAAGCTATAAAGATTCAGCGTCATTTCAGTAGATGGGTTTTGCTATGCTGAGTTTTTCTGATAGTATAACACGGATTAATTAGGACAATATGCATTCATACACACATACATACATACATGTATATATATATATATATATATATATATATATATATATATATATATGTATGTATGTAAATATATATCTCAATCAAAAATTGAATATACACAAATAAATATAAGCAGTGATCCATTATGGTTCCATTTCGTATGCATAATGGAAATGTCAAAACAAGGCTTACAAAGATAATAGAAATGTCAATATATGCTTATAGATTTACGGCAGTACTTAAATTCGTTTACGATTCTTTTTTCAATAAGAGAAAATACATATGCTCGTTGCGGAAAATGTTTGTAAAGAATTTCGTTCTATTGTTATAAAATCATAAACCATTTCGATTTTTTTACAGGTTTGGACATAAACAAACTGTTTTTAATTAACTGACGGTAATATAAACTATTAAGTATTTATTATGAGATAATTTACTTTGTAACTTTAAAATTGTTATTTAATCTGCGAATTTTCTTCCTACTACAAACACTCGTTTCATTAATCTAATGTGTTTCATGGAAATTTTACTTATTTGAAATTGTATCAGAGGAGTAACATTTCGATATCACTGTCACAAATAAGCGCGCAGCATTACCGACGGTGTCTATTAACATGCTAAAGAGGATTTAAAGATATATTCATGCTAACAGCAACCATTACAAACATCTGCTGTTACATGTTACTCTTCTTTAAGTTCAATTATGTCTAATAACTTGACGACGTACTTTCTACTGGATCACCTGTATGTTGAACATTTACTTGGAAACATACATACGGATACAAATTCATTATGTCCTCTCTCTCTCTTTCTCTATCCTCTCTCTCTCTCTCTATATATAAATATATATATAGACTTGATGTTAAAATATTTGTATTTTATTCTTTTTATTTTCAATTTTGTAATTTAAGATATTTTTCTTATTATTATTATTATACGAATAAACTGTAACTATTAGGTTGGTAGAAAAATAATTGCGATTTATGACCTTCAAGTTCATATATTTTTATGATTTAAGTGCTTTAAGGGGTCCAGAACGGTTGGATGACTAACGCCTAGCTTTTGTGCATGCTCTCGAATTATTGTGCGTGGTTCTGATTCAATTAAAGCCTTCAGTTGGTCGTATTAGCACATTTCGTACTGGAAACGACAAATTTCGTTTTTATACAAATATAGGCTAAAACCGGAAATGAGAAATTTCGTTCACAGACACATATTTTGAACCAAAGGAGGTAAATCAGAGAATGACTGCTTTAAAGAGTTTATAACATACTATAACTATAAGTTGCCGAATTTCAGTCAATCAGAGGTCGACCGCGATTGAGAAAGGTTCAATGCAATATTTTACACGTTCAGCTATTTGGAATTGGCTAATTTACTATACCCTTCAATTGTTTTTAAATAAGGAGTTATTGTTATTTTTTTATACTCTTTAACAGGATGGTGTCAACAAAAGATTTGCGTCTACTTTTTTATATGAGTCCATGTTGGGACACAATGCAGCGGTAGCAGGTAGAAATATCAATGGAGCTTTCGGAGAAGGGTCGGATAGCCAGAGAACAATTCAATTATGGTTCAAAAAATTTCGTTCCGATAATATGAATCTCGACAATGAGCCTCGAGGAAGGCCCAAAACCATTGAGAATGAACAACATTTGAGAGCCATGGTGGAAACTAATCCACATACAACAGTTCGAGTTCTCGATATGCGATTTAAGTGTTAGTGTTATAACTGTTTCCTGTCACCTCGTTGCAGTAGGAAATCTGAAAAAGCTGGATAAGTAGATGCTGCACGAATTGACAGATGGTTAGAAACTGAGACGCTTCGAGGTTTATTCTTCATTGATGTTTTGAAATGATAAAACGCCATTTTTAAATCGAATCATCACTTGTGATGAAAAGTGGATTCTGTCTGATAACAGAAAAAGATCTGGACAATGGTTAAATGCAAATGAAGCTGCAGGACTCGCACCCGTGTTGTCATTAGACCAAAAAAATCTCTGGCTACTGTGTGGTGGACAAATAAAAGAATAATCCTTTATTATTTTTTAAAACCAGGCGAAGCAATTACGGCTGATTCATATTGTCGAGAAATCGACAATATGAATGAACAATTAAAAACAAAACAGCCAATGCTAATCAGTATATATGGGCCAACATTATTGCAATACAATGCTCGACCACACACATCTCGAATCACAGTTTCCAAATTAAATTCATTAAATTATGAAATTTTACCACATCCCCTTATTCACCAGATATTTCATCGACAGACTACCATCTTTTTCGTCGCTTGGAATATTATTTAAGAAATCAAAAATTCCGAAACCAAACAAGTGATTCACCGATTCGATGATTTTATAAGCTCTAAAAATGTCAATTTTTATGAAAATAGGATAAACAATCTAATTTCTCGTTGGCAAAAACCATTGAAGCTTATGCAGCTTATTTTGATTAAATATATTTTGTTTTGTTAAAAATACCTCACCTACAAATTTCGCAATATCATATGCTACCTTAATATAATATGTTGCAGTCATATCTTGATTAACGTCGTTTCAATTTACATTGTCTAGATTTACGGTTTTTTCTGAAAATTAACCTGTACGCAATGTGTTAACTGAAAAAGGACGCACGCAGTCTTCTTCATCTTCAAGGATCTCGTCCTCAGCATGATTTTTTTGGAACTACCATTGCACCGTACGTTCCTTAACACTAGTACCGCGGAGATTTATCCTCCCTTAGAACCACAGATGGATGAGGGGTCAGTTATGACCCACTTTACTCTTTTGTGATTATCGGATTGGTGGACAAACTAAGTAATACATTCTTATTAATACTAAATTATTTTAATTTCAAAATCTACAAAACATTTTTGGTATATTTTGGTGTACAGTAATGCAAAAATAATTTAAAAAAAAAGAGCGCTACATTATTGAGCGTCGTCACAAATGTGCAAAACTTATTGCAAACAGTTTTTGTACAGGAATGTCATTTCAAAAATGATTTGTTTTCCGTGCAAGATGTTTTTACCTGACCATGTGTCTGTTTGTCTTATCGCTCAGGGATTTTATCTGGGATTAGAGCGTAGGTAAGCGTTATTCTATTAGCTGCGTATCTTTCAGAAAGTTCTTCCCCCATTGGTAGAATGACGTTTTTACACGTTATTTTTTTCTCATGCAGAACATCGTACAAGACCCAGAAAATTATTGGTGCTAAGTTTAGCAAGTTATAGAAAGTTTTAACAGTCTTTGAAACCAAGTGTAAATGACTACATTATGTCGTATCAAACACGTATAGTCAGTAATTTAGAGGACAAAGAAAACTTCTGTTTATTAATGTTCGATAAAATGTCAATTCGCGAGGGGTTGTCGTATGACCACGTACTGATAGGATTACTGGGCATGTTGACATGAATATCGGATTCATAGGGAAGGAATATGTAAATAGCGTTATTGTTTTTACATTGCAAGATGTAAGACGTGGCTGGAAACAGTTAATTTCCTACTATTTTTATCGAAATTTGACTTCAGATCATTTGTCACGAATGATCATTGAAGTTATTCGGCGAAGAGAGTAAATTGGACTTCGGGTTATATGTAAGGGATGTGACAAGGGAAGAAATAACCTGAAAACGTTAAATTTCTTAAAATCGAAAAAAGATCCCGTTGTTTTCGATGTTAGAACAATTTTTAGTGTTCTGTTAGATATTCTTCTTTTGTATTTTTTACTAGTATTTAGTTACTTATTGTAAGTGTTAAATATTTTTTAAAAATAAATAAATTACATAGATAACTGTCTCTTTTGTGAATTGCAAACAGCATCATACAATAGTATGATTGCAAAAAAATTAAATAATTTAAAATATATTCACATCTATTCAAAAACATTTAATTTTAACACGGTTTCATAAAAATTTTAAAGTAATGAAGTTCGTATTTTACATGGAATTGATTACTCGCGAATTATTATAAAATTGCATTAAAATTAAATATTTCTGAATGGGGATATATAAACTAGCGCTAATATTCAAATTTCAAGTATTTAAATCTCCCGCACAAATATCGCGCGAAAAGTGCCATCTGGCTATGTCATCATGAGTTAACACCCCGCACCCTCCCAGCCAATCGTTTTCATGCCATAGATTTTTAACCCGTACCTTGTCATCTAGAGAGTCTTTTATCTATGGTATGACGTTGCGGGCATGAATGTACTCTTCATTACGTGCTGATGTGCTATTTTTTACCATTATATATATATATATATATATATATATATATATATATATATATATATATATATATATATTCATACATACACGGGTTAGCGTTATGTATGTATATGTGTATTTATGTGAGGAAACGAGACAATTTATAAACATAAAATGATGTAATACATTCTATATTACAAATATAATAAACAAACGAAAATGAGAAAATGCAGTAATCTGTCTCGGACGCAAAACCTTGGAAGAATGTCAGAATAAATAGCGATGCCAATATAGACTCAAATGGAACATGACATTCATCCCTGAGGCACTAGGGCTTCATAAAAGCCAGTCACTGAAAATAGAAATAACTTTGTATAGTCAACTTTTGGTCACTCTCAGTCAGACTTATTTTCGTTAAAACGGACACAAGAGACCGGCAGTATGAAAATGAGCGTTCGTTTATAAAACTGGTACTTTATATTCTAGAATGTATACAGAGATTTGCTCGAAGTTATGTATATAAATATATATATATATATATATATATATATATACATATATATATATATATATATATATATATATATATATATATATATATATATATATGTATAGTCCACAACGCACATCCATGTACAAAAATTATTTAAGCAAAGTATCGCATTTGTAAAACATTTCCTTGCCGGTTGTGATTTAACGAATATTGCGATATCAAGTGAAGTACTGTGGATCAACGGAACGGATCGTAATTTTGCTCGACTGAATTTCAATTATATTTTCTATTATATATCATACATACAAATATACAATACAGACTAAGTTCAGTCGTAAAAACAACAAAATTATTCTTATAAGAAAATCTCAGATGTCGACCGGATTCTTGAAAAATATATGTTATAGGAAAATAATGAAATTCGTCGAAGATAGTGAAAACTGTTGATTTTTGTTTTATTCAGTACGGAAGTCAGTTGAAATAGTTACATATTTTATAATTTCTAGCCAATATAAAACAAGAAACTTTTACATAAAAAAATCATTATTTTCAGTTTGAAAATATGTTAATTTGAAAAATCTAGAGGGCCCTGCTACATGTGCTCGTCGTACTCACCCATCACTCTCGAGGTGAGATCAGGGTGATGGTGTTCCAACTAATTCTAATGTATTAGAACATGTAGACTAATAAGGAAATTTCTTGAAATTTGTATAAAAACACTAATGATTTGAAATAAGCAAACAAACTGATGCTGTTTAATTATAAGTCTGGTAGGAAAATAATTTCGGTTTTTATTTTCTGAATTCTAACCTTATTTTTTCAATGCAATTGTCGTTCATGTTAACACTAGATTTACGGGTATCGACTGTATACCTATTTTTACTGAAATCCATATTTTTGACGTGTAAATTAAAATGCAATTTTTTATAAGTCTATTTATCTTGGATCAAGATTTTTATTAACAGTTTTATTCAGTACATTTTTTACATATAAACTCAATTTTGAATGTACATTTTCCGCATACCAACTTGTTACTCTCAATACAAATATTATTAGACCTATTTTTCTTACATAATTCGATTTGGCAAGACTTTCGTCCATTAAGATTTTGTATAACTGGCAATGAATTGGAACTAGTATTTTGTTCGTCGCGAAAATCACTGAATAGTTCTTCGGCCAGTTGAAAAATAAAATTCTTTTTAGATATCTTTACTTCAGTGGTCTCTTTGTACAATATCCAGGCACTGATGGCTGCCAAATCTAAAATGTTACAAAACACTTGAAACGACCATCTACGGGACACTGCTTTAGCGCTATATTTTCTTGCCATTTGGTCTACAACATCTATCCCAAACTTGGTTTTGTTGTAAAATGTGACTGTTTCAGGGACATGTTTAGCATTACCTTCTATTTTGACATTTTCATGTTTAGGACTGAGCAATAACACCTTTTGGTTGGCTTGGATTTGTAAAACTGTGAGAACGTACTCATCTGATTTTTAAATTTTTGTGGAAAATCGGATCATATCATCCTTTTTAGCCTTTGCAATTTTTGGAAATTGTCTTCTGTTTGCACGTATAGTCTCTACAAGAGTTCTTTTTTTGCAAGGAAAATGCTCGTGAAAAAGTTGTTAGTAGTAATGTTTCTTCCACGGTCTAAATTATTTGCTTCATACGCCCCTCGGGCATACAAAATCGCTATGAATGCTCGTAATTGTGACTTTGTAACCACTCAATCTTTTTCCAAAACTTTATACGCCTCTATTTCAGTACATATTTTCATATACTCAATCATACCTTCATCAATTATCAGTTTGAATGCGTTACTTACATTGCCAAACATAATATTTTTTTTTGGATATGCAGTTGCTCCTGGCACATCTTTGAACATACTATAAGCTGGTATTCTACCACAATCTCCACCTTCTTCTAATGTGTTCTATAAAGTTCCATCAAGAGAACGTTCGATCGAATTGTCTTCATTACTACAGGATCAGCAGCTTCTATGTCACTTTCGCTCTCAGGATCTGAAATAATAAGCATCCTTTTTCTTTTGCGACATATGTTACGAAGATTTTCATCATCACTGTCGTCAGAATTTTCAGTTTTGTTGTTCACGTTGCTAATTTCTTCCTCGCTTTCGCATAGTTCGGTAACACGCGTCAGAATCCGATCCAGATAGGTCTTCATCTATACTGGTTAGTTTTTTTTATTAATTCAATATCTTTTCAAGACGTATCCATGATACCTAGCCAAGTAGGTAGAACATACATGTAAAAAATATTTCTTTATGGATAGGTTTTGCAACCTACCTTGAAAAATTCAAATCTTTCTTTAGTAAATAAACTCCACTTCCTTTTCTGCAGAATTCACTTTTGAAATAATCACTAGCTTTGCTCTAATTATATTATAAATACCAAGATCTTCCTCACTACATTTCAAAATATCACATCCTTTCTTTGCAAACTGCACGGTTGAAATGATCATTCGTGATATGATAAGGTTTGCTCTTTTTGTAAACAAATAGTTCAAAGCTGTTTGTTTACGAGCTCGCTGTTAAACAGCCGTTATTTGTTTCGTTTTTGTTTTTCCTTACTCACTCTCATTTCATTTTTGTTATTCCGCATCAATTGAAACGATTGATTGTAAATTAAGTAACCTGTCAATTTGACGGATTTCCATAAAAATAGGTATACAACATACAGAAATAAGAAAATATAGGTCTTTCGGATAAAATGAGTGGAGACATATATTCACTACATTATATCATTAAAAACCAATATATGATAACTAAAAAATAATATTTACATGTTCGGAATTTTTAAGCATGAAATCAAAAAACCGTCAAACCCCGGGTTCCGTAAATCTAGTGGTAATAACATTTTAAAGTCCATTTTTCAATCTGTATTTTGGTGATATCGGCATTGGTTTTATTATTAATTTTGCTTCAATTTGACCTATTGAATTAAATATGGAAAAGAAACAAATAATACCAGTTTTTTGTATGAATTCAAAACTGGTGGTAAAGGAGCAGAAACTGTTCGTAAACTAAACGATGCTTTTGGTATGGATACTGTTAAGCATGTGGATAGGATACTGTGCCATTTTCTCTTATTTTTCTGACCAGAGCGGAACAAATACAAGAACAAATTGAAATTCAAGCAGATGTAATAAAAATGGCAATTTATTACTTAAAAATCATAATTTTCCTTTAAACTTTTTTAGAAAAAAAATACATCTGTATATATATATATATATTTATATAGCACCAATTATTTGCAACTCGTATAATATAGGAGTTAATAAAGATACAGGTCTACTATTGTACTAATATAGAAAATAATTGTATTTATTATTATTATTATTAAATTTGTGTCACAGAAAGATTAAAATTTTATTTTTTATTAATAGGTTGGTAGGAAAATCATTACGGTTTTTGTTTACTAAATTCTAACCTTAATTTTATTCAATGCATGTGTTATTTATATTACCACATTGACGCCGGGGCGTTTGGAGTCGCACTTTACGTGGCGACTGGAAGATTTCACGTGTTTTGTTTCAATCGCGTTACGTTAGAAAAATTGCTATAGCTTTTAAAATAAATAATATTTTTTAGGGTAATTTTGAGGTATGTGGGTGAGGTATGTGTAATGTATGTTTGCATTTAAAAGAAAGTACCAAGCGTCGAATTTCTGCCATATCACTCTAATGTATATACAAACTGCAGTATCAATAATCAAGAGAGAAAAACAAAATTGAAAATATACATATATATATATATAAATTTAAAAACTATAAATTGGTCAAGTTCTCTGCATAAATACCAAAATGGAAGTTGGCAAGTGGCATCATTCATTACAGCTTCTTAACACTAGAACTACCGATGTTAAATATATACCTAGTTTTACCGCACTCGTCAAATTGACGTATTTTTGATCATGGCTTTCATTTTAACTTTTCACTTAGTTTATGTAAAGAAAGGAATATAATTTAACAAAAACAACACTTAATATAATAATTCATTAATAAAAAACAAACAAAAACACTTTCTATTTGCATATAAATGCAATAATATAAATTATAGCACATTTGATATGTATGGAATAACTATGAATCACATATTTTACAAATACATGTTATCTGTGATGAACACTTGCCATAAACATATTTGTTGCATGCATTGCAGGTATAAACCGCTCAGTTTCTATTGCACAATCGAATTTGGCAAGATTTGCGTTCATAAGGATTTTTTTTTGAATTTTCTGGAGTAAATCCATTGCTTTCCGTTCTTGTTTTTGGGAGGAGGCTTCTTTTCTGCATCAACTATATGCACTGGAGAGTTCTTAGGATAATTGAAACAAAAATTGTTTTCTTGTTATATTTTTATCGCAAGTCTCTTTATATAAAATCCACGCATTGATTGATGCCAAGTCCAAAATATTATAAAATACCTGTAAAGGCCATCTACGTGAACCTGCTTTTACACTGTATTTGCGGGCCATTTGGTCAACTATATCTACTCCAAACTTAGTCTCATTGTAAAGCGATACAGTTTCAGGAATTTGTTTTCGATTAGAAGCAATTTTTACAGATTTGTGTTTAGAGCTAAGAAGTAGTACTTTTTTGCGAGGTTTACTTTTGTAAATCGTTAGAACAATATCATTGGATTTGTAGAGCTTTGTGGAGAAAACAGCCATGTTATCTTTTCTAGCTTTAGCTATTTTCGGTAATTCTCTCTTATTTACTCGCATAGTTCCAACAATACTTGTTTTTTTGGCCAGTAGCTTCTTTGCGAGTTCTATACTTGTAAAAAAGTTATCTGTTGTTATATTTCTTCCACAGTTTACATAGTTTTTTACAAGATTAAAAAGTACAAATTCGCTCAAAGGTACTCCTGATGATCTAAGTTCATCTTTGCCTAAGTACGGAAAGCCATTTATTATAAATTTATTTAGCCAAATTATTATAAATTTTGAGATTGCTAATGTCGTCAATTTGACGGGTCTTGGTATAAATAGGTATAGGTCATATTAATTATGGAAGTTAAAGTAGCTGAGTGGAAATTGAATAGGAATATTTAATTGTTCTTATATTTCATTAAAAGTCGTCATAAAATTCTAGAACAATACATAAATTATATCGAAATTTTTAAGCACGAAATTTGAAAATCGTCAAAATGACGCTCTTGGTAGTTCTAGTGTTAAATCCTGGTGAAAAAATAACAGCAGAATGTTATTGTCAGAAAATTGATAAAATGCATGAGAAGTTGTATCGTTTACGACCAGCATTAGTCATTCGAATAAGACCTATTCTTCTCCACGATAATGCCCGACTACACATCTCACAACTTACTTTAAAAAAGTTAAGTGAACTCGATTATGAAACCTTACATCATCCACGTTATTCTCCGAACCTGTCTCCGACAAATTATCATTTTTTTTCAAGATTTTGGTAATTTCCTACGAGAGTAGCTTTTAAAAGATCAAGCATCAACTCAATCCACTTTCGATGAATTCGTTAATTCCAGGACTCCAGATTCTACTTTGTAGAAATAAACAAACTTTTTTCCAGTTGGGAGAAATATGTGCAGGTCAATGATCTATATTTTGATTAATAAATACAATTTTTAACTGATATACGTGTCTTTATACTCGATACATAAATACTCTAATTATTTTTGCACCAACTCAATAACTAAACACATTTATACAGAAATAATTTACATAAAAACATTTGTCTTTCCGATACATGATTTACATGTAGATTACTTATTACAAAAATACTTACTAGTATTGTTTTCTAAACTAGAATTACTACTAAAGAAGAAAAATAAAATCCAATTGAATCGACTAACAAATGGTTCGAATATATGAAATCACTATCAAAAAAAAAACGATGAGAAAAAGAAATAAGATATCTCCGACTATATGTGTCATGTAAATTATAACAATTAAGTACGAATAGTAAGTAGAGAGCGTCACCGACTGAAATTAGGTTTTTGTACTGTCTGCTAAATTATATGGACGAAAATCTTAACAGTTCACCATCACCGGAAGTTTAATTTCTACGCATTATATTCATGCATTGTTTTCACATATTCAAATGTGATCTTAGCATGCACGCAAAACTTGCTCAATTAAAATCACCAACAAACATCCTATTGTATACACATACATATATATATATATATATATATATATATATATATATATATATACATGTACGTGTGTGTGTGTGTGTATTTGTATTCATCTCCTAAAATGATAAATTAAAATGATTATAGAAGCAGTACCAGATATTACCGTAAGACGTTCCGTTTTGTGAAACATTTTACAAATATCTCAAAAATCTAAATTATTGTTTGTAAAAAAAATTATTTTCTTATAAAATTTTCAATTCTTCATTTAGTTTCTTGTATATGAGAGACGGCGGATGTATATTTGGTGAAATACGAAATGCACACTTGAGGTATTAAAATGTTTAAGCTTTCAAAGTAAACATTGAATTTTTGGTTTGTAGGAAAATAATTGCGGTTTATGACCTTCAAATTCATATACATTTTTCTCAGCTAATAATTCACTTTATTAATTGAAATAATCACCGTTATAATTGACACATTTCTGCCAAAATTACAAGCTTATTTATTTTGTTGGTATAAAATTCCGGAGTGCTGGAGTTGAAAAAATCTTGAAATGTAATTCCGGCAGCAGCTTGGTTGTTGAAGACCTTACCATGAAAGAAGATGTCGAAATGTTTAAACAAGTGATAATATATTGGCGAGATGTCTGGTGAGTATCGTGGAAGAGGAAATATTTCATAGCTCAATTCAATCAACTTTTTAAGAGTCAATCGTGTGAATCGTGATCGTGCATTGGTCATGCAGTAGGATTTGAACCTTTTCGATTGACCAGTGCGGGGACTTGACGTCACAGTTTTTGGTGGATTTTATCAATTTCTTGACAATAACTCTCATCTGTACTGATTTCTCAATATTGTAGAGGATTATATTGAGTGAAGACCATCAAACAGTCACCATAATTTTGTTTTACTGTAATTTCGGTTTCGCGAAATGATTTGAGGCTTCATTTTTGTCCATCCATCGTGCAGACCGCTTTTTTTTGTCATAAAGTATCCATTTTTCGTCGCAAGTTACAATAAGATTGATAAATGGATCGTTTCTGTTACATAAAAGAACCGTAAAACAAACTTCATAATCTCGATTTGTTGGCTGGTGTGTTGATTTGGGTTCAGTTCGTGCGGCATCCATCTATCAAGCTTTGTTGATTTTCCTAGCAGTTGTAAATGGCCTAGAACTGTTGGATGACTAACGCCTAACTTTTATGCAAGCTCTTGAATTTTTGTGTATGGCTCTGATTCAACTTATGCCTTCAATTGGTTGTTATGAGCCGAAGAAGGAAGCCCGCGACCTTCTTCATCTTCAAGGATCTCGTCCCCGGTACAAAATTTTTAAATCCACCATTTCATCATGCATTCTTTAACAGTATCCCTACTAAAAGCATCGTCAAGCTGGTGAGCAGTTTCTGCTCCTTTACCACCAGTTATGAACTCACATACAAAAAGCTGATGTTATTTATTTATTTTCCATATTTAATTCAATAGCTCAATTTGAAATAAAATTAATAATAAAATCAAAGTAGATGTTACCTAAATACAGACCAAAAAATGCACTTTAAAATGACATTAACATGAATACAATGAAATGACAATTTCATTGAAAAAAAAAATTAAATTATCATCAAAAAAACAGACACCGGAATTATTTTCCTACCAACGTAATATAATAACATTCATTCTTTTGTAATAATGTGAAGAAAAACATAAAAACTGTAAAAAATGTTTATTTGTTATTAGCTGTATTTTTTGATATATTTATTTATGACATAAAGAAAATAATTTTATTTAAAATTATGTAAATTTTTCAAAATTGTCATATTAATAAATTAAAATTTATATAACGATTAATAACATTCTATCATATTAAACTTGTTTCTTGTTCTTGACGTCATTGTTTGAATTTTTTCTTCCATTTACAGTTTCGTTAATCCAGGTAGACAAAACCGGTAGTGGCATAAAAAATTCTGATAGTGACAAGAAACATAATTTTAAATCCAGGTACATAAATATAGAACAAATTACAATTCTAATATATTCAAATTTATAAGATTAAAATGCTTCTTTTAATTTACAAGAAATTGAGTGGAAAATTTACTACATTTTCAATTTTTTCAAAGGAGAATTTAAAGGAAAAGAAATTAATGAATTGAGAAAGAACTATTCTGCTTCAATTACTGAATAATTGATGAATGACATCATCTATTTTATTATTTTCTAATTTCCATATTTTATTTTTATATTGTATACACTTTTACTGAAATCGTTACTTAAAACTAGAGAAAGTTGAACACCTCTTAAATATTTTCTAACAATTCTCTTACGGATCGATCGTCTTTAAAAAGGAGTAAGTATTCGTACATAAAACACGAAATGGTTTTCTTAAAAAAAAACAAGCAAGTTTGACCGTCATATAAGCAAAATATTACAGATAACATTAATGTATTTCTATAAACCTTCATAGTATTCTACATCCGACTGTACAGCGATTCAAGTTTCTGTTAACTTCTGAAAAACGGTTTCAAAGATCCTGTTTGACAGTCTATTCACGGAACCCACTGCAGTCATCTATCATAATATAAAAGCATTTTTTTATAACTTGAGCGTCAGTTACGATACTCAGAATAGCGCTGATCATGTCGACCCATTTTGTTCAAAATGAAAATAATCATAAATATTACTTTCACTTCTATTATGTTTTTAATATGTTTCTCTATATTTATAGTAACGCTCCTATATAAATACATTCTTAAGAAATATTCATTCATATACATCAATTAATTATAAAGTTTATATTTTACAACATTTTTTTTTATATTAATACTTCTTAACTTTTTCTATTCATTTGAAAACATTTCAATTGATTTACTTTCAAGCGTATTTACGAGTATACCATACACATGAATGTAAGGAAGTTAAATTTTATAAAGCATCATATTTATTTAATTTACAAATCTAATTAATTAAAAAGATACGGATTTTTTTATTAGGACTTACGAGAGGTATTTTTTATATTCGGAGAATGAGAAATAAAAGTAGGCGGTACAAAAATATTTTTTCGTTTCACGTAATCATTTTTATTTATTAAAACAAAACTTCCTGCTAATTATCTAATTTGTTAGCTTGAAATCGTCAAAACAAAAAAGTCAATGTCTGTGGTATTTTTTAAAATGTCGAATATTGAATTTCATGTAGTAATTAAATTCCTTGTAAAGCAAGGAAACATTTCGAGAAATATCTTAAATGAAATGTAAGCAGTTTAAGGAGATTCTTTTCTTGGAATTATTGTTTGTTGTGGTGTTGTTTTTGTTGATTATACTGATCACATTACCTCTCTATACAAGAAAACTGCAGTCTTTGGACAGAACCGTTTTTGGGCCTTTTAAACTTTTTTATAACGGGGCTCTGTCCGATACATGGCAACTCATCCACGAAAAACCATTGATATTTATAAGATTGCGACTTTGACAAATATACCATTTAACAAATCGTTCACTCCTATAAATATTTAAAAAGGGTTTAAATACACCCAAATTCCGGTGTATTTAAACCCTTTTTAAATATTTATTGAATAGAAACGTATTTTCTAACGATGAGGTCAAAAGTTTTTATGTGACTAATCGCCCAAAACGTAGATGCAAATGAATCAGAAACCATTGTTGATCCTCGGGGTACTGAAAATTTTTAACTACTCTTAAGGTCTATATCAAATTTACTAGGTGATTGTACCTAAAATTCCATCAGAAATCCGACCTCTGTCAAAAACAAGACTGAGAAAAAATAAATGTTCAAGGAAAAGAGTAGTTAGTAGAATACTGACTGACACTTCGGCCCAAATCACATCAGAATACGAAACATGTCAATCGAAACAAAAGAGTATTGAGGAGAAAAGAAACGCCTGACTTGAAAGAAAATCATTCAGATAGTTGCAGAACGAGAGATCAAAATTTGTAAAAAAACAAGCACCTTTAAAAAATAGAAGAAAAAGTGAAAAGGATAACAAAAAAGTTAATCATTCTTTCCCCATAGTAACTTACACCTTAATATTTTGTTTATAATGATTTATTGGTGGGGCCATGTTATTATCTAACAAGTATTTATTTATAATAGTTGTATCAATAAGTTTATAAAACAATAAAGCAAATAATACCTTATTATGTAAAATTTTAATGATTCAAGACTAGGTTCAAACCTCTCGGAACTCGGGAGGTTTGCCCCTATTTTTCCTACTTCGAAAAATATTATATACAATCAAAACAATGGACTGAAAAGGGAGAACCGGCTCCAAAGAAGGCGAAGTCCGTTTCATCTGCAGGCAAGGTCAAGGCGTCGGTTTTTTGGGATGCGCGTGGAATAATTTTCATTGACTATCTTGAAAAAGGAAAAACTATCAACGGTGAGTATTATGAGAACTTATTGCAACGTTTGAGCGAAGAAATCAAGCAAAAACGGCCGCATTTGGCTAATAAAAAAGTGTTGTTTCATCAATACAATGCACCAGCTCACAAATCCGTTATTGCAATGGATAAAATTAATGAATTAAAGTTTGAATTGCTACCTCATGCACCCTATTCGCCAGATTTAGCCCCCTCGGATTATTTTCTGTTCCCAAACTTGAAAAAATGGCTCAGTGGTCAAAGATTTCCCAACGATGAAGAAATGATGTCGGCAGTTAATGGGTATTTTGAGGAGCAAGACAGTTCTTATTATAAAAAGGGTATCGAACTTATTGAACATCGCTGGGAAAAGTGTATAGAGCTGAAAGGAGATTATGTTGAAAAATAAATATATTTTTTTCCAAAATTTTTGTGTTTTCTTTGTTGGGTCGGGTACTTCTGGGACCACCCTCGTGTATATATATATATACATATATTTCATTTTAACTAAAAATTATTTAAAAATTTATACATAATACGCATGGTAGTCAATTAATATTCTACATTTAATTGCTGTAAAAACAATTGTTTTATTGATTTTTTTGAAAATGAGGTCAAACCTCATCATATTCCTTTAAGTGGTCATGTTTATTTAAACAAGATAGAGAATTATTAGAGGAAGATGATCGCAGTGATAATCATTTAACATCACAGCACATGAAATGGTCATAAAAGTCGAATATACTCTTATGGAAAATGATTGACTAAGACTTGAAAAATCGCAAAAAGGTACAAAATATCATAAATACCAGTTTTCAAAATAATCTATGATCATCTTGGAGTGTCAAAAGTCAACGGAATGTGAGTGCCGAGAATGCTTAGATCACATAAAGAAAAATATCGGGTTGATTTCTATATGCAGTTTATGGAGCTGTATGAATCGAATACAATAAACATTTATCATTAGAATTGTCACCGATGTTGAAACTTGAGTGTTGTGTTAATGATGACCCTGAATCAAAACGGGAGTCTATGCAGTGACACTGAAAGTGTGAGGAATCGTCTAAAAAGTTTAAAGTCGTAACTATCAACTGGAAAAGTAATAGCAACACTCTTTTGGAATTTGCAAAGAAATTCTGCTGATAAATTATAAAAATAAAGGCCAAATTATCACAGGTATATACGGGCGTTAATATTCTACATCGTTTAAGAGAATTCATAAAGAAAAAAAACAACAGGTAAATTAACAAAAGAGGTACTTTTAATTCATGGCAATACACTATTAGGTTGGTACAAAAATAATTGCGGTTAACTACCTTCAAATTCATATACATTTTCAGCTTCATTTGATTTTCCTCACTACTTTAAGTGGTCGAGAATATTGGATGACAACGGTTAACTTTTGTCCAAGATCTCGAATTGTGCGTGGTTTAACAAACGGCTTCAGTTGGTAGTTATAAATTGAAGAAGGACGCGCGCGACCTTCATCTTTTAGACTCTCGTCCCCAGCATGAAATTTTTGGAACTAGTATTGCACCGTACATTCCTCAAGAGTACCCACACCAAAAACATCGTTTAGTTTAAGAGCAGTTTTTGCTTCTTTACCGCCCATTTTGAACTCATACAAAAATGCTCTTATTTACTTCTTTTCAATCTTTAATTTAATATCCCAATTTGAAGCACAATTAATAATAAAACTAAAGTAAATATTACCAAAATACAGTTTGAAAATGCACTTGAATTGATATTAACATGAAATCGATGAAATGATACTTCCATTGAAAAAAAATAAGGTTAGAATTCAGAAAATAAATGCCGCAATTATTTTCGTACCAACCTAATAGTTCACTACATCAAGTCTGCTCTAACGGAATAGGTATTAGAGAAAAATATTTCTCCACCATACAGTCCTGACCTGGCACCAAGTAATTATTACTTGTTTTCTAATTTGGAAAAAGATTCTCGTGGAGAACATTTTACCAATGAAAAATCATTACAAGCAAATAGCAACAAACATTTTGAAGACAAACTCGGACTTCGATCATTATTTTTATGACGGTTTACAAAAATTAATGAAAATATGTAACAAATATATGAAAAATATATTGAAAAATAAAAATATAAAATTAAGATTTTCCAGTCTCTTTCTTCCCTATTACGAATATAGAAAACACCCCTCGTAGATAGTAATTTACTTGTGTAGTAATATTTTTACCACAAATATATATGTTTTAGTAACATCTTAAATATGCATAAATACACATTAATAATAATTATTAATGCAAATTTAACAAAAATGGCTGAAACTCTTGATTTTTATACATGTTTACCATCAGATTAATAAAAATTTACCAATATCTTATTAGAATAATTATGTTAATTCAAATGAGCTCTCAGTATTCTTATTAGGGACGTATCTACAAATCATGTTTCTATTATACATGCAGTAAATTTAAACTGATTCTCCATTTAAAAAATTATGAATAGGATTAAAGGAAATGTCATTATTATTTTCTTATAAATCTGTTTCATTTAGAATATAAATACATAAAACAAAAATAGAAATATTATATGTAATAGATTGATAGAAAAATAATTGCGGTTTATGATCTTCAAAATCATATACATTTTTCTATCTCAGCTGTTTTAAGTTGTCCAGAACTCTTGGATGATTAACACCTAACTTTTATGCAAGTTCTCGAATCAGTGGTTCTGATTCGACTATCGCTTTCAATTGGTCGTTATGAACTGAAGAAGGACGCCTGCGACTTTCTTCATCTTAAAGGCTTCTGTTCCCAGTATAAAATTTTTGGAAACACCTTTACACCGTACATTCCTTAACAACACCCACACCAAAAGCATCGTTTGGTTTGCCAGCAGTTTCTTTTCCTTTACCACCGTTTTGAACTCGTACAAGCATTTTCCCTTATTTGCTTCCTTTAGATCTTTAATTCAATAGCCCAATTTGAATAAAAATTAATAATACAACCAAAGCCTATGTTACCAAAAACAGGCCGAAAAATGCACATTAAAATAATATTAACATGGACACGATCAAATGACACTTTAATTGAAAAAAAATAAGTTTAGAATCCAAAAAACAGAAACCGCCATTATTTTCCTACCAATCTTATATTTATGTTATGGTAGTTTAACTGAAAATATTTATTTCTATCTGTAAGGTGTATAAGTTAATTCGTTGCCTTTAAATTGAGTCAATTATAACTCTGTTTTAAATTAAATAATTTTCTTGTCGTTTTTGGATTTTGAAAAGCAAACCTTAAAATTTAACAAGTAAGATCTAATTTTCTATTAGTTGTTGTTTACAGATTACATTTTCACCGTATCTCAATCAATTATATCTAATAATATAAACAATTTTTACAACGTTTCTAAATTAATTTTCGTAAATTAATTCTTTTTTCATTCAACAAATTAAAAAAATACTTCTCAGTAAAAAATGTTTAATCATTTTTGACTGTTTAGTCTGTACTTAAGCCCATTTGTATGACAATGCCAAGGTACAAAAAATCAGATGTTTCTTTACCTTTATACTCTAAACATGATGTTATCGCCATGAAAATGCACATAAAAACACTCAAAAATTATCAGTAATTAATTACTGAGCATTTTAATCAGAAAAAAAAATAATAGTTAGTGGGGTAAATGAATTTATTGAGAATCCAATTATTTATATTTACGGATTTTCAAGAATGGTGGTTTGAAAAATAATATATATATATATATAATAGGGGGCTCCCTCCTTAGTCGCTATGTTCTCCGACCCCTGGATACTATGATCATAATAATATTATAAATCAGTGCTTTTGTTTTTCCATGTTGATAATTTGTATTAAACTAACATCATATATCAATAATTGCAATTTACATAGAATGCTATTTATTAACATTAATCCATTATTCGCTAATTGTTAACGTTCGGCTGAAATCGGGAACAATCGGAACTGTATGAAGAATATGATGAACAGAGGGTGTAGATGTAAAAGAAAAATAATAAAATTTTTTCGTGACATTAATCAGTCTTACTAATGGAATATTTGTATTATATATTTATACATATATATATATATATATATATATATATATATATATATATATATGAATAAAAAAAAATATAAATATGTGCGAAAAAAATTATTGTCATAAAATAGAACATACTACAAATAACAGTGAAGAAATAAATTATATAAAATATTTTAATGCAAACAAAATAATGATAAATAAGATTTGTTAGTCTATAGTAATTTCAGATCTAAATTTTATTTTTGTTACTCATTTATCATTTATTGAATATTATTACCGTATCACTGATTAAATTTTATTGTGCTCATCAAATTGAACTTATTAAAAAAATCAATAAGTTACCTGGTATTCTGAAGTATTTGCTGTGTAATAGAGAGAATCTTGTACATACCTGCAACAATAAAAAAAAATATTTATATTTCATTTTCTTGAAATAAATAATGAAATTTAATTATAAAGTGTAATAAAAAATATTAGAACTATATAAATAAAAAGCATTTATTAACAAACTATATCCTATATCTATAAATGAAATCCGAAAGTTTGTAAAAAAAAAGTAATTATTTATATTGATTGTAGTAAATAAAAACATAACAAATGTGTGAGGAATGAAAATAATGTTTATAATAGATATCATATGTTCTGATATGTATTAGGGTAGAGTGATAATTATCTGTGTCTGACAAGAAATAACACCATTGATATCAAACAGCAATATATCCCTTTACAGAATTATCTTTCAAGCAACTGCTATCAATGTATGAGAAAAATACATTAATTACTTTAGTTTCGACAGTTATTCGATGTAAACATTTATTGCCCTTTTTTAACTATGGAAAAATTCAGTATCGGTCAGTGATAAGATTTTTGTTTTTGGATGGGAAAACGTGTGGAAAAATTAAAGAAAATGTACACACTGTCTACAGAGACTCTGCACCTTCGATGATAAGTGTCAGATATTGGTTCAATGAATTTAAACGTGGTCGTACAAGCGTTTGTGGTGAAGAACGTTCACGTCGTCCAATTGAGGTCAATACTGAAGAGATGATTGAAAAAATCCATGACATTGTTTTAAATGATCGTAGAGTCAAAGTGCATGAGATAGTTGAGAAAGTAGGCATCTCAGATAAACGTTTACGGAACATCTTAAACGAACATTTGCATATGACAAAGCTATCCTTCAGATGGGTGCTATGTTTGCACACAGTCGACCAAGAACGCATTTGAATGAAAAGGAGTGTTTAACGATGTTTAAACATAATCGACATGAATTTTTTCGTCGATACATAACAGTCGATGAAACATGGATCCATCACTGCACATCTGAAACGAAAGAGTAGTCAAAAATTGACTTTTCTTGGCGAACGTACATCAAAGAAGACAAAAGGCATCGGCTGGAAAGGTTATGGCAACTATTTTCTCGGATGCTCGTGGAATATTGCTAATCGACTATCTTCAAAAAGCAAAAACAGTAACAGGCGCATACTCTGCATCACATTACTGGACCAGATGAATGATGAAATCAAGAAAAAAACTTCCTCATTTTGCATAAAAAAAGTGCTTTTTCATCATAATAATGCACCGGCTCACAGATCAACAATTTCAATGGAAAAATTACATGAACTGCACAACGAATTGCTTCCACATCCGCCATATATTTCAGGTTTGGTACCGTGTGACTTTTTCAGTTTCAAAACTTGAAGAATAGTTCGGAGGTAAAAGATTTGCAACAAAATTCGAAGGTCATCGCTGGTGTAAATGCTTACTTTGAAGAGTTTAAAAAAGTACTATTTAGAAGGGTTAATAAAATTGTAAATGCATTGCATAAAGTGCAATAAAATAAAAGGTAATAAAGTTGAAAAATAAATAAAGAATTTGCTCGAGAAATTATTTTTTCTTGTCAAACACGGGTACTTAACACCCTATACTCGTATAGTAAAGTACCTTTTTGATTCAATAGAAAAAAATACACTTTCTTAAAAAAAGACTGATAAAATACTGCATCCGTATAGAAAAAATAATCTAAAAAATACAATTATAGGCTGGTCGGAAAATAATTGCGGATTATGACCTTCAAATTCATATAAATTTTTCCATTTGTGGTCCAAAACTATTGGATAAATTCTTTTCTGTGTGCTTGTACATAAAACCGCATCTTCATTATCATGTTCAACCTCACTACTTTCATCAGAAGACGATATAGGTGTTATCGCTCTATCCCGTTTTCTTTGCTATAAAGATATATTTTCATCACTATCAGTACAATTCATCTGTGAGGATAAATAAAAACATTATTCACTTCACAAGTTTTTCTATTACACCCTGTAATATCTACTCTAGATATCAGATGTGAGATTCGTGAAATAAAGAGAAAACTGCTTAGATATATACTAAAATGTGATAAAATTACAAATATGTATATATTTTTTAACTAAATTTTACAATAAATAACAAAACCGATTTTTTTTCTACATGATGAGTATACTAGACATTAAACAAAAAAATGCCATCTTTTCATAACGAGCATACTCGACATAAACACTTAAGAGGTTAAAAAGCACTAATGTGAAGAATGAGCGTGCTTTGTTGATCTTTGAGTTACTTCTTCAATATTTGGTGTCAAGTTCGAACGTTAATTGTTACAACGTAGAGTGGGGTGGTAGAGAGGAGGATGCCTCATGCGTATACAACAGAAGTGAACGATGGTAGGGTTTTAACGCGGCATTCTTTGATAAATAACTGTGTATAACAGTTAATATGCGAATTAAGTTAATTATTAATTATTATTTAAATAACGTCCACCTTTGTACTTTCTCCTATACTGATTCTTAAAATAACAATAAGCCAAAACGAAACCATTTATTTATCATACATGATACCATACTCTTAAAACTATTTACATTTCAACCAACAGCAAAGAAGTTTCATTTATAACGCGAATGCTGTGTTACATGCACCCTTTTTTTAATTTTCAATTTTTTGAAGATAACATGTCGCATGATACTAGGTTGATAGAAAATAATTACTATTTATAACCCTCAAATTCATATACATTTTCCTCTTCTTTAACTTTTCTGTTTTAAATGGTCAAGAACTATTGGATGACTAACGCCTAACTTTTGTGCAGGATCTCGAATTGTCGAGCATTGTTCTGATTTAACTAACGCCTTCAGTCGGTCGTTATGAACTGAAGAAGAACACCGGCGAACCTTTTCATCTTCAAGGCTCTCGTTCCCAGCACGAAATTTTTGGATCCACGATTACACCGTACGTTATTTAACAGTACCCACGCTAAAAGCATCGTTTAGTTTACCAGTAGTTTCTGTTCCTTTACCACCCGTATTGAATTCATACAAAAAATTGCTCATAGTTATTTTCCATTGTTAATTGAAAATCACAATTTGAAGGAAAATTAATAATAAACCCAAAGTCGATGTTAGCAAAATACATCGAAAAATGTACTTTAAAATGATATTAAAATGAACACGATGAAACAACACTTTCATAGAAAAACAATAAGATTAGTATTCAAAAAACAAAAACCGCAATTATTTTCCTACCAACGTAATATCTAAAATTGATATTTTTAAATCGATTTCAATAATAATAATAACATTTACTGAATCAAGAGAAAACCATTAAAAAATAAATAAGTTTTTAAAATGAAATGTAAAAAAAACGTTGAACTAGTCGAATCGGTCCTTTTTTTTTCAAAATTATTTTCTTGTCAAAATTTGATCCTTGAGGATAGCTTCATACTGAATATAAAAATAACATTAGCCACGTGGTGTCTAGCTGTCGAACCTGGTCATTCCTTTTTGCCTAATGACCGTCATTTTAGAGTTATTAAAAAACCTGTACGAAAATATGAATATATATATATATATATATATATATATATATATATATATGTGCCAAAGGAATACGTTAATATGGTTATTCAATCCAGCATAAAATGTTCAAAAGAAGTGAAAACTGAGAAGATCTTTGAATTTAGAAAATGGTGGTCTTTATTTTACAAAAAAAAATGTTTAACAACTAAGTCTTATGGGAGAAGAGTTCTGAAAGACTAGAAAAAAACATTTGCTCCTTCAACATACATGAGCAGTCAATAGGATGCAAATAACGCTGGGATGGTGGAGGCTGAGGAAGTCATAGATGATTCATCAAAAAACACATTGCAGCTACTAAAATATACAACAGCTGTGATGTCACTTCCATCTACAAACGTATATGAATCGAACATTTCGATAAAGTATCAAAAATATACAATTTAAAACAAGTGAAAGATAACATCTTGGAAGGAGTACATGTCATTTTACAACGAAATATTCAGCTGGCCAAACGAAGAAATGCAAGAGATTACTAGAATCTGATGGCGAATATGATTATGCAACATAATATTAGGTTATAAATGATATATATATATATGTATAATATAATGTTTTTTTAACAAAGAATAATAATAAAAAAAATCTTTTTTAAACAATTTATTATGCATTTAATACTCTAATGACATATATATATATATATATATATATATATATATATATATATATATATATATGTATATATATATATATATATATATATATATATATATATATATATACATATACATATATAGATACATATATATATATATATATATATATAAGGTTTTTCAATAAATAATCATAATAAAGAAAATTTTAAAATCAATTTAAAATAGACTGTCTTTCCAAAAAAATTTTTCATATACAGTAAAAATATTTCAAACTCGCTAGAGGGCATTTGAAAAATAACATTTCTGTTCTGTAAATAAATAACAGGTGGGCTGAAAAGTTCGTAGGCTGACACATAGATGGCGCTACTAGTATCAAATCCATATGATTTTTAGTTAGCCCTAACCTTCAAAAGACGCGTGTATAAATTTGACAGCTGTTGCACTATTAGTATCTGAGTTATAGCATTTTTAGTGAAAGAACTTTTGTTACCTTGAAAAAATGGATAAAAAGGAATTTCGTGTGTTAATAAAGCATTGCTTTTTGGCGAAAAAAAATACTGTTGAAACCAAGGCTTGGCTTAATAAACATTATTCGGACTCTGCACCAGGAAAATCAACCGTAGAGAAGTGGTTTGCTAAATTTAAACGAGGCGAAATGAGCACCGAGGACGATGCACGCAGTGGACGCCCCAAAGAGGCTGTTACCGACGAAAACATCAAAAAAGTCCACAAAATAATTTTTGATAACCGTAAAGTGAAGTTGATTGAGATAGCTGAGACCCTAAAGATATCAAAGGAACGTGTTGGTCATATCGTGCATGAATATTTGGATATGCGAAAGCTCTGTTCAAAGTGGGTGCCGCGCGAGCTCACAATCGACCAAAAACAACAACGAATCGATGATTCTAAGTAGTGTTTGGAGCTGTTCAATCGTAATAAATCCGAATTTTTGCGTCGGTATGTGACGATGGATGAAACATGGCTCCATCATTTCACAAATTTTGCTCCGATGAAGAGGTAATCGCCGAAACTGAAGCCTATTTTGAGGCTAAAGACAAATCGTATTATAAAAATGGTATCAAAAAATTGTATGACCGCTATAATCGTTATTGAACTCGAAGGGAACTATATTGAACAATAAAATCAAATTCTATCAAAAAAAATTTTTTTCTATGCAATCCTACGAACTTTTCAGCCCACCTGTTATAAAAAGACACAAAATTGTTTTTTCATTAATATTTTCAAATTATTGAGCGAATTATCTTTTAGATTTACTCAAACTACAATTTACTACATTTACTGTACTCAAAATACAAAACTAACTCATTGCAAAAAAATTTCTAAAAATATTTTCATAAAAATATAAGCACACAAACAAAGAGAAATCTGAAAACTTTATGGGAACGAAATAATTCAGAAAAGAAAAATTTTGACTATAAAATTGAATCGGTCATTTCAAAAACTACATGACATGTTTTTTTAAACTGCTTTTTTTAAAACTGTTTTTTTGTCGGAATTCGATCCTTGAGAGTAGCCTCATATTCAGCATAAAAATTAGTCACGTTGTGCCTAGCTGTCGAACTGTGTCATTATCTTTTGCCTAGTGATCGTGATTTTGAAGGTATAAAAAAAACTGTACGAAAACATAATTGAATATATGTGCTAAGAATACGTGAATATGGTTACTCAATCAAGCATAAAATTTTCAGTAGAAAAAGTTCAAACTGAGAAGATTTTTGAATTTATAAAACGGTGATCATCGTTTTACAAAAAAAAGTTTAACAACTGAATTTATTTAATAAAAAGAGTTTGGAAAGACTAGAAAAAAAAGTTGCTCCTTCAACATATTTGAGGTTTCAGTACGATACTAATAAAGCTGGGATAGTGGAGGCTGATAAATTTACAGATGGTTCATCAAAAAACACATTCCAAGTACTAAAACCTATTACATCTGTGATGTCACTTTCATCTGCGAAACTATATGGATCGAACATTTCGATAAAGTATAAAAAATAAACAATTTAAGACGAGTGAAAGATAACATTTTGAAAGAGCACATGTCATTTTACAAAGAAATATTCAGCTGGACAACCGAAGAAATGGAAGAAATTCTGCTAGAATCCGATGGCGAATATGATTAGGCTCGTTAATATCAGGAAACTAAGAAAGTTCTGTCGTGTTTGAATTGAGAAAAAAACATTTGTATATTTTTACATAAAATAACTTTATTCATCAAAATATCCACCTTCGCATTGAACAACCCTTTCCCAGCGAGAAGATCATTAATAAATTCATTTTTACATATCTGATTACTTTTATTTTCAAAAAATGTACACACCTCAATTTTTAATTCTTCTTCATTATCAAACTGTTTATTACGCATACAAACTTGTCCAAAGATAAAAATAAGTGATAATCTGATGGAGATATGTCTACGGAATACGGGGAATTGGGGAGCATCTCCCACCCTAAATTCATAATTTTGTTCTAGTCTCTACTGCAACGTGTGGTCGTGTGTTATTTTGTAAAAATAAATTTTTTTTGCGATTTATAAGTGGTGGCTGTTTTTATTGTAAAGCATCGTGTACTCGTTGGAGTTATTCTCTATAAATGTTTTTCGTGAGGGTTTGACCCGCTCGTAAATATTCATGGTGAATAATTCCTTTCGAACTCCACCAAACACAGAAAAGAAGTATTCTCGGTGTTAACTTTCATTTAGGACTTCGTGGGACAGATCTCCTAATGAAAGCCAGTGGTGAGTACGTTTGTAGTTGGAATAAATAATCCATTTTTCATCAGTGGTCAAAATTTGATGCAAAAAGTTCTCTGATTTTAGTCGTGAAATAAGAGATGTACAGATTGTAAGACGGTGTAATTTGTTGTTGGGAGTTAATTCGTCTGGTACCCATTTACTTAATTTCCACCTCTTTCTTATTTTCTGTAAATGCTTCCGTATTGTTTTATCACTTACTTTGAACAATTCTGCAAGCTGTTGACATGTTAAACTAAAATTTGTTTCAATCATTGTCTTCGATTCGTCGAGATTTAAATTCGATGGTCTGCCTGATCTGGTCTTTTCTTTCATGGATTTACCCCCGACAGAAAAATGTTTAAACCATCTCTGGGCCGTTCTTGATATCTATTTTCTCCAAACGCAGTAAAACTTTTTTTGCAGTTTCTATAGCGTTAGTTCCAAGCTTAAATTCATAAAGTAAACACGCACGTACTACACTATTTTTACAGACATTTTTAAGGGTTAAAATTATTTTGTAAATTATAGTTAACAGTTAGAGATTCATTTAAAACACATGCTAATATTACTGATAAACCATTCTTGGAATTTAGTCCGATAACAAGTGCAAATAATTCTTGGAATTGTTGTACGTTATAACAGCGACAGAACTTTCTTGGTTACCTAATATCACATTATATGCGAGATACATATTCGTATGCTATATTATTTTAATAAAGTATTATAATAAAAAGAAATCTTTTTAAACAATTGATTATGCATTGATTACTCTATCCCTTGCAAAAACAACATCCTTGTAAAACAATTTACGTTGATTTTTTATACATTAACGTTTCATACAAGAGTAACTATTAAGCAATTAATAAATTAAGGGCCTGAAAAACGAATTAACAAGGAAAATCTTTAAAAAATCTTGTTATTTTTGTGTAACGCAGTTTCTATTGAATCCTATCAAATTTCAATTCTGTGACATACAGTTTTTGAAATGATCGATTCAGTTATTTATTGTAGGTTCTTGAAAATATTAAAAGTTCAAAGTGATTCTTTTAAAGGAGCAACACGCATTCATACATACATACATATATATATATATATATATATATATATATATATATATATATATGTATGTATATATATGCGTATTCGCTCCACTCTCATCCCTGACAATATCCTGCAGAATCCTTTCAAATCATCAAACAGATCTGTTCAGTAATTCGCGCGTCTCGTGTCTGAAGAACAACAGACTTTTGTGATGTACGAATGTTATTAAATTTCAAGTAAAGCTTAATAATAAGTATTAGAATACGCACCGCGTTATTATCGTTAAGCGTCGTTATTAATATAATTAAATACTGAAACGATGTTTTTGTCACGGGTTTGATGCTGCCGCTATCCATTTTGCTTTATCCTCAACGTAATCTCGTTATAGATAATCCCATGGGATTAATTGATGATTAGCGATGACAAAAACAACAATTTCGGTGCAAAGAAGTTGGAATTTAGTTTTAGGACGCAGGATTCGGATAATTAAAATCGAAAGAACAACGTATAAAGCCGCATACTCGTGTTTTATGACCATCGGGGAGCGGTGATTTGTTGATTATATGCTCTCAGTATGATTATTATACGTTTTTGTACTGAAATCGTATGATCATTTAAGAATTGAAATTCTCTTTTGAATTCGAAATAAATTTTGGCAATAACCACAACTGGTACTGTGCATAGTACTCTGTACTAAAAAAAAAGAATCAATTACAAAAAACATATCAATTTAATTCATTATTCACACTAAAGCTGCAACCCTCACGGGTCAAATGACCCTTTTTAAAATTTTTATCAGAATTTTTTGGTAATAACATTATCACATCGATATTTGACTTTAATATTTTTATTGAAAAATACATCCAATGTATTTTTCAATATTTACTCCTCTCATTCATTTTTTTACCGAGATATACATGTAACTTGGCCTACCTACAGTAACGGGTCATTTGACCCGTTATATGTGACTGTGTGAAAAAATCATTGTATTACACATTTTTGTTATTACATCATATATTTTGCTGTACTGGATCATATTTGTTGATAGCTAATGAATATTACGGTACGGTCCATCAGCGTGAATTAGCAAGAGAGAGCATTACGTAAAACTGCATGTTGATAAACGAATAAGAAATTTGATTTTACTCCAAGCTACTATTGAAAATGTAGCATTCGATTTCATTTTAATTTGAACATTTCAAGTTATAGTGCTATTTTGTGAGTCGAGTTTTTTATTTCATTATATATTTTATCCCAAAAATGTCGAGAAATTCAAGATAATTGAAATCATTAGAAAAACTAAATAACATAGATGAAGAGTGTTCGGAATTCAATGATGAGGAACTATCTGAAAGTGAAGGGGATAACATAGAACAACATGATGACTCATTTGACACTTCGGACGGATGCGAGTCCTCAAGGACAGCTAGTGAAGTTGAGAATATTTTGAATACGCGTAGAGGACAAAAGAGAACGAGACCGTTATTGAGTTTAGAAAGTGAAAGTGATGTTGAAGACCGATGTATCGAAATTGCGGCTGATGGGACAATTTGGCAAGAAATACAGGAAGGTTTATCACCTGAACGAGCGCAAATCCATAATATTTTTAGAGAGGTTTACAGGCGCGACAGGATACGCCAAACGAAATATTATGAAAGGCAAAGTGAAAACTGCATTTTCTTTGCTAATTGACAACCGTATAATCGAACACATAAGAAAATGCACAAAAGAAGAGTCATTTTGAGTGTTAGGAACTAAATGGAATTTGACTCCTGCAAAATGCGATGCATTTATAGCTCTTCTATATGCAAACGCCACATATGAAGCAAACAATTTGAACATTTCATATCTATGGAACAAGAAATGGGGACCCGATTTTTTTTCAAAAACAATGAGCAGAAATGCAAAAGAAGATTTTCAACATGTGGAACAGGAAGAACAAGAAGATATACAGAAAACGTCAACAAATTCAAATCCAGATTCATGTGTGCGAAAAAAGTGCCAAATAAGATATTGCAAAGAAAACAAAAGTACAAAAATATGTTTCAAAAGCAAAAAATATGTGTGTGGAAAATGTGCCTTACAGAACCTAATAATATGCAAAATATGCGGTGAAAATGAATAAAGTTATCATATTATTTATTAATAAATTTAGGATTAAATTGAAAAATATTTATTTTTGTTTTCTTATTTTTATGTTTTATTAATTTAATAAATAAACAAATTGGAATCGTTATTTGGAAAAAAAATGTTTTGTTCATAGACCAAAGATAACTAAATGTTTTTTTTGCTATACATCGTAAAATATATAACATTTCAAAGACGGGTCACTTGACCCGATGTGGTAGGAATAGGTATACATGAAGCATCGGTAGGTTTAGTGTTAAAAAAATATCCACTATTTAATTTATTAATTTTAATTTGAAAAAAGAGTATTGTGGAGAACATTTCGCCAATGAAAAATCATTACTTGCAAATATAAACGCACATTTTGAAGACAGACTTGGACTTCGATCACTATTTTTATGACGGTTTACAGAAATTAATAAGATAAAATGATACTTTCACTGAAAATAATTAAGGTTAGAATTCAGAAAACAAAATCCGCAATTATTTTCGTACCAACCTAATAGTTCACAGAGTCCATATTGTTAAGTCTACTCTAACGGCATACACGTTAAAAAAATATTTATCCACCATACAGTCCTGACCTGGCACCAAGTAATTATTACCTGTTTTCTAATTTCAAAAAAGATTATCGTGGAGAACATTTCACCAATGAAAAATCATGACAAGCAAACATATTTTGAAGACAGACTCAGACTTCGATCATTATTTTTATGACGGTTTACAAAAATTAATGAAAATATGTAACAAATATATGAAAAAAATATTAAAAATTAAAAATATAAAATTAAGATTTTCCCGTCTCTTTCTCCCCTACTCCGAATATAGAAAACACCTCTCGTACATTCTAATTTACTTGTCTAGTAATGTTTTTACCACAAATATATATGTTTTAATAACATTTTAAATATGCATAAATACACATTAATAATAATTATTAATGTAAATTTAACAAAAATGGCTGAAAATATTGATTTTTATACATGTTTACCGTCAGAATAAAAAAAATTACCAATATTTTATTAGAATAATTGTTAATTGAAATGAGCTGTCAGTATTCTTATTAGGGACTTATCTACAAATCGTGTTTCTATTATACATGTAATAAATATAACTGATGCTCCATTTAAAAAATTATGAATCGGATTAAAGGAAACTACATTATTATTTTCTTATAGATCTGTTTCATTTAGAATATAAATATGTAAAACAAAAATAGAAGTATAAAATGTAATTGGTTGGTAGAAAAATAATTGCGGTTTATAATTTTCAAAATCATATACATTTTTCTATCCCGGCTGTTTTAAGTGGTCCAGACTTTTGGATGACTAACACCTTTTGTGCAAGCTCTCGAATTAGTGTGCGTGGCTCTGATCTGATCTTCTGATATCGCATTCAGTTGGTCGTTATGAACTGAAGAAGGATACCTGCGATGTCAACGCCTGTGTAGAACACTTAGGTTTCGTCTCCAATCACATTGAAGCTAAGAAAGTCGTTTACTTAATTTTTTGGTCTTGTAACAAAAATCGGATCACAGCACGAACCTGAAAGCTGGCGGAATTGTTTATTTTTGCACTTATTATAAATCGTTCACACGTGGCATCAAACAAGAAATCGATAAAATGGCTGATGGCTAAGCCTATGAACGACTTAAAACTATTACGCATGCGCGGTCTCAACATTCCTGTTTAATCGGCGGTATTTATAAAACGGACCTTATTTTAAAAACTCGCCTCGTACAATAGTAAAAAAATTGAACAATCTATTCAATATTATGACTTCTAGACTTAACATCATATGAATGTTATTTGAAGGAGACTTTCCATTCATATCTAAATCAGTAAAAAGAATGACTTTTATATTGAATTCAAATCAGTAAATTTGACAATTATTCATCTACTCTCTAATTTTCAACAAAGATATCTGTTTGTTGTAATAGAAGTAAAAAAATATACAAGGATTTGTCATATTTCCTTTTAGTATTTCATTAGTGTTTTAAGAACTTATCTGTGAAACATAGATTAGGTCTTTGTGCTTCAACTCGAAGATAAAATTGTTCATAAATAGTGTTTAAAGGAAACACATTTTTAAAAAATGCTTAAATTTCTTAATAAATTTGTATCTTATAATTTAAGAAAAGAATATCTGCAATGAGATGTTTTAATTATTTTATATTTTTAATAAATTTAAAAGTGTTAAGAGATATCAAGATGAAAAATAAGGAAAGAATATTTTTTGTATTACCTGTAATAAAATTATTCATACTTTACACCAGTGGTGTCAAACACGCGGTCCACGGCACAAAGCTAAGGAGTTGATTTTATTAAAATAATCGAATGGAGTTGAATAAAATATAAAATACCGGAGGTTGACGAGCGAAGCGAGTAGAGCCGGAGCCCCCTTGTATATATATAATAAATTGATTGTAATTCTAACATAAAATGTATTTGCACCTAGTACCATCTTAGATTTTCAAATTGTGTAAACATTCTTGAGGTTTCTCTGAAATTAAATACGGATTTGACATACAGAAAGTTTAGCACATATTCTACTATTAAACAAAGTCTGATACTTGGATATAAATGTTATTTAAATAATAAATTAGTAAGTAAGTTTTACTGTAATTTACATTTTTAAAAGAAATATCTGGTTTTAATTTTCAGATAAGAACGAATAAAAAATTATATATATATATATATATATATATATATATATACATGTTGATTCACATAATTATAGAAAAAATACTCATAAGTTTTTAAAAATTTTCTTCGTTTAAATCAGTGATGTCAAACACGCAGATCTCGGGCCGCATCCCAAAGCTTGAGGTTGATTTTATTAAAATAATAAAATGGAATTTAAAAAATATAAATTGCATTTCGAAAACATTGCATATTATAGAAGTATATTGTAAGGAACACCGTTTTGTAGTCATTTCCGATTTAGTTCATTTTCCTACTTACAAAAATTATCAAGAATTATATTACTGTTGTGATTTTAGTAAATGTGCTTCAAATATTCAAGAATTATTATTAGAATTTGAAAACCGATTTGAATGAGTAGAGGCATGTGAAAATGATTTTTTACTATTTAGTGCTCCGTTTACTTTTAACACTAAAGAAGTATGAAGTAATATCTAAACCGAATTGATTGAAATTCAGTGCAACACGGTGCTGAAAGAAAAGTATAATAAAGTTGGTATTCCAGATTTTCATTTGTATTTGCTACAACATTTTATTGAAACGTGTAAGTTTGTAGCAAGAATCTTCACAACGTTTGGTAGTATATACCTATGTGAACAATTATTTTCTCTTTTAAAGACTGATAACATTTCACACAGATCAAGATTGACAAATGAACATTTAACATCTATAATAAAAACATCATTATCATAAAAAAATTCACCTGATACTGATAAAATAGTTTCTGCCAAAAGATGCCAAGTTTCTAGTAAAAAAAATAATTTTTAAATTTATATAATTTTAAATTTTGTTAATAATAATTAATAATAACCTGAAATTAATCTATTTTTCTTAATTTTTATAAATGCATTAAAGATAAAATAACTGTAAAATTTAAATGAGTTATTTTCGAATATAAATAAAAGACCTTTTTCGTTTACTAAATTATTTGTGTGCCTTTTTTTATCTGCGGGTCCCAGACTCGCTTAAACTGAATTTGGTGGCCTGTGTTCATATATGAGGTTGACACCACTGGTTTAACTCAATGATCAATTGAACTTGAAGAAATTAAATTGGTTATAATATCGAAATGTTTAATGAACTGTCGTTAATTATTTTATCTATTAACGCAGCTAAATAATTAAACATCCCTTGTTTCATTCTCTCTCTCTCTCTCTCTCTATATATATATATATATAAAAATACAAACACACACATATATATATATATATATATATATATATATATATATATAATATTGACAAAAATAAACATAAAACAAGTTTAAAAATAAAAATACACATCCGACTACTTTATGCGAGGTGAAAACATCATTTCAAATGCAGAAACACAATGTAAACATCAGAAGAAAATTAGCTAATCAAAAATTCAATTCTTTGTGGAAAAATTCCGCGAATGCAAATATTTATTTTTCAGCTTGCGCATTTCCAATCTCGTTCCGATAACAAATTATTATTAGTATTTATTTTTCCCTGTTTATTGATATGACAGAATCAATAACTGTTTAATGTATTTATGGGAAAATATAAACGTGTTAATACCGTTCCAAGTGTTTGCAAAGTATATATTTTATTGGAAAAATAAATGTTATTCATTTTACATAGAGTTGACTGTTTGTTGAGTATAATGTCGTGTTATTGTCGGTGAAAATGTATTTTTATTATGTGTAGGAGTTATAAAGAAATATGACAATTTTTTAAAATTTTTTGCTATTTGTATATATAAATATATATATATATATATATATATATATATATATATATATATTGTATTATTTGAAATATATTGAAGATAACGATTTTTATCATTCATATATAACACATATATACGTACATACATGTGTGTATATAAATATATATATATATATATATATATATATATATATATATATATATATATATATATACTAGATTGATAGAAAAAAAATACAGTTTATAACCTTCAAATTTATATACAAAACCGCAATTATTTTACAACCAACTTAAAATATATACCACGGATCGGCAACTTCTTGAATTTTGTGTACATTTTTGAATGTTCAACAGCCAAAGAGAATATTATTTTAAAATTGTATTTATAGATAATAAAAAATACAACCATATAGTGGTCCTACTCACCAAAACAGAATATGTTTAATCTCTACTTGTTGAAGACCGATTAAATTTTCATTTTTGCAGTTAGTAGTTTAAAATCTGACTATATATATATAAGACATACATGTGTGTATATAAATATATATATATATGTATATATATATATATATATATATATATATATATATATATATATACTAGATTGATAGAAAAAAAATGCAGTTTATAACCTTCAAATTTATATACAAAACCGCAATTATTTTACTACCAACTTGCAATATATGCCACGGATGGGTAACTTCTTGAATATTGTGTACATTTTTAAATGTTCAACAGCCACAGAAAATATTATTTTAAAATTGTATTTATTGATAATATAAAATACAACCATATAGAGGTCCTACTCACCAAAACAGAATATATTTAATCTCTACTTGTTGAAGACCGATTAAATTTTCATTTTTGCAGTTAGTAGTTTAAAATCTGACTATATATATATATAAGTACTATAGATTATTTATATAAATTATAATATATATATATATATATATATATATAATATACATTTTTGAAGGTTCACGACCCACATAAAATATTATTATATATAATATATATATATATATATATATATATATATATATATATATATATATATATACATAACATACATTTTTGTATGTTCAAGGGCCACAGACAATATTATTTTAAAATTGTATTCATAGATAATAAAACTCTACAACCATATAATACAACTATGCAGTATTCCTACTCACCAGAATATGTTTAATACTACTTGTACAAGACTAATTAAGTTTTCATTTTTGCAGTTAGTACTTTAAAATCTGACTATAGATTAATACTATAGACTATTAATATAAATTGTAATATATATATATATATATATATATATATATATATATATACGTTTCCATCTAAATATATATATATATATATACACATCTATATATGTAGATATATATATATATATATATATATATATATATATATGTAGATAGATAGATATACTTAGATAGAATTTCGAAATTTGTTAGGGAGGAAAAAACAATACTGTGAAACATTTTTTTTATAATATTAATTTAAATATTTTACTTTTATTCAACTGTTAATTTTTGCTCATCATTTAGTTTTATAAATTGCGACAAATCTTGCATCATTTGCTTCAACTACATACGTAGTTGAGAAAATGACGGCTTTAACAACTGTATCGCGTAGTTGCCGGAACTAGTACATTCAGTTCGCCGCATTTAACCCCGCCATTTAGTTGAGACAACTAAAATTTCTTTCGGTGCACGAAATCTTTTTTACAGTGTGATAAATAGTCGGGCAAGCGACAGTGTTACTTAGTAGTGCGTTAGAAATTCTCGTTATTCAATTGCCACACCTCGTATACACACACACGCATATATATATATATATATATATATATATATATATATATATATATATATTGCCGGCTAAATCCGACGACCAGACAAAGCCCGACTTTGCCTAGGCAAATTGCAATTTACCCGGCCCCCGCGGAACAAGTCCGACTTTGCCGGCAACATTGTAGGCAAAGTTCGACGACCAGGAAAAGTCTGACTGAGACTAGTCATTGTATATCCTGATTTATACAATTAAAATTAGATGACTCTTACCATCACCCTTTTTTAACTCGGCCATGTACAGGTATACAGCACTGAGTAAAGGTTTTATTTCGGACTTTGACTAGTCAATCCTTATACTTATTTATAAAATTAAAATTAGATCACCCTCACCCTTTTTTGACCCAGCCGACTGCAGGTATACAGCCCGGGATAGAGGTGTGAGGGTGTGGAAGAGAGTGTGGGTGAAGATGTTAGTGAAGGAGATCCAATTTTAATTTTATAATCTGAATATATTATATTGACCAGTCAAAGTTGGACTTTGAAGGCGCCCAGGCATACTCGGACTTTTCCTACTATATATATATACATATATATATACATATATATATACATATATATATACATATATATATATATATATATATATATATACATATATGTTTATATGTGTATATATATACAAATAGATGTACGTATATATATATATATATATATATATATATATATACATATATATATATATATATATATATATACATGCGAGATGCTGAGCCAAGGGCGCCATTCGGGAGTGGGTCGAGTCAGAACATTCAGAATGGTGGCTAAAGATTGACGGTTGACGTCAATCCAAGGTGCTCTTAGGCCAGGCCCCAAATAAGGACTGGACCAAGAGAATCTATACAAGTAGCAGATCCTTCTCCCGGCTCCTTGTGTGAATTGTCACAGGACACGGGAGACTAAGCTATCATGAACATATACAAGACCGAAGGACGGACGGGAAGTGTAGATGGTGTGGGGGGAAATGACACTCTCATTCACCTCCTCGCGGAATGTCCGGCATGGGTCAGTTTAAGGCGACGATGGTTTGGGGAGTTTTTCCTCACCGTGGCCGAACTAGAGTCTATAAACTCGGGCAGGCTGATAGGCGTCTGGAAGGAAGCGCGACTTCCCGAGTAGTTTTGATAAAGCCGAGGTAAGGCATAATGGACCTTGAGTCTAAGTGCCGGGAGGCAAGATAGCTGGCTGGCTCCCTCCTCAAACAGAACCAATCAATCAATACATACATACATACATACATACATACATATATATATATATATATATATATATATATATGTATATATGTATATATGTATATATATATATATATATATATATATATATATGTATATATATATATATATATATATATATATATGTGTATATATATATATATATATGTATATATATATATATATATATATGTGTATATATATATATATATATATATATATATATACATATATATTTATGTATACATATATTTATGTATATATATATATATATATATATATATATATATGTATATATATATATATGTATATATATATGTATATATATATATATATATATATATATATATATATATATAATTTCTGTATTGTAACAAAAGTATTATGAGAAAACAATATAATTAGTTCGAAAATTATGAATATTATGAAAATTATGGATATTCGGTGAATTTAATAACAAAGTTGATTAAATATTTCCCTGAAAATTCAACACAATACACATTAAAACTATCCGGCGTTGTTCATCGTTTCTATATTATTATAACAGTTTTTAAAAAATTTCCGTGTAACAAAATTTAATCAATACATAAATATGCTATGAGAGAATTTAGGATCGCATTCTTTGTGTAACATTTGTATATTTTCACGCCACGCGCAATTTAATAATTTTACCGTATTATTTATAATTTCCACATATATTATAACAAAAAGGGTAGTATCCGTTCTATTATACACCCAGAGGTACAATATATATATATATATATATATATATATATAATAACAATTCATTCACTTTTATTTAATTAGTTATACACGTTTAAATTTCTTGGAATTTTAATTCGAAATAATTTCATGTGTGTAAGTTTGTTAATATAAATTATAGCTCGTTTTCCTTTTTAATCAAAATGTGTTACTGATTTAAAATTAAATAAAAATTATAAAAGCGCGTATTTATACTGTGCTTCACGGGTCATTCAATAATAATATTAGGTTGGTGCAAAAAAGTTGCTGTTTATATCATTTTAAATTTGGCGCTGATTTTTCTAGTTACCGTCATCTTTTGTTATATTCATGTAATACATCATTTTAAATAATGAAATTAGCACTACTGATTTCATTTTATGTCTATTGTTTTCATTCTTCAGTATTGTTGGATATAATCTTCAAAATTAATCATGGAAAAAAGAAAATTCGTACGATTTTATTCGATGTGTTTAAATCGGAACGTAAAGCAACAGACACTTCTCGAAATATCAAATTTGTGCTCGACGAAAAATCAATTAGTGAACATACAGCTTAACACTGATTCCAAAAATTTCGTAATAGAAATGAAAGCCTCGATGATGTGAAGGGAGCGTGGACGTCCTTCAGCTTTAAACATTAATGATTTAAGAACCATTATTGAAGCGGACTAACCTAAAATAATTCAAGAGGTGGCAGGAGAACTCAATTTTGATCAACAGTTGTTCGACATTTGAGCTCAATTGGAGAAATAAAAAAGTTAGATAAATGGGTGCCGTAGGAACTAAACAAACATCAAGTAATTCGACAATACGAAGTCTGCTCTGTGCTACTTTTATGCAATAAAAACGATCCCTTTCTTGACCGCATTGTCACATGTGATGAAAAGTGGATTCTCTACAATGATCGGAAACGTTCATCACAGTGACTAGACTGAGAAGAAGTAACAAAACAGTTTTCTAAACTGAAGCATCATGAAAAAAAGTTTATGGTCACTATTTGGCGGTCGGCAAGCGGTATCATTCATTACAACTTCTTAAATCCTGGTGAACAAATAGCAGCAAAAAATTATTGTCAGGAAATTGACAAGATGCATGACCAGCATTAGTCAATTGAGGAAGACCAATTCTTCTTCATGACATCAACCAACCACACGTCTCTCAAATGAGTAAAAAAGTTAAATGAACTGGATTATAAAACCTTATCTCTCCCACCTTATTCTCCGGACCTGTCTCCGAAAGATTATCATTTTTTTTTTTAACATTTGAGTAATTTCCTGCGAGAAAAGGTTTTCTAAGATCAAGCATCAGCTCAAACTGCTTTCAATGAATTCGTTAATTCCAGGACTCCAAAATCCACAAAATGGAAAGAAAGAAACAAACTTGTTTCCCGTTCGGAGAAATCTATCCAGGCCAATGTTCTTTATTTTGATTCAAAAATATAATTTTTAACCTATATATATGCATCTTAATACTCGATATGTAAAAACCGAAATTATATTTGCACCAACATAATATAAACATATTTTATATAATCTGTATGAATGTATAAAATATATCTCATATTATATAGAATCCACATTATAAGAATTATAGAAATTAAACGGTTCAATTTTAGTAAATTAGTGTTAGGTTGGTAGGAAAATAATTGCAAGTCTTGTGTTCTGAATTCTAACCTTATTTTTTTAATGAAAGTGTCATTTCATCGTGTTCATATTAATATCATTTTAAGGTGCATTTTTCGGTCTGTATTTTGGTAACGTCGACTTTGGTTTTATTACTAATTTTTGCTCTAAATTTGGCTATTGAATTAAAGATGGAAAAGAAGCAAATAACAATAATTTTATTCAGTTGAAAACGGATGGTAAAGTTGCAGAAACTGCTAGTAAACTAAATGAAGCTTTTCGTGTTGAAACTGTTAACGAACGTACGGTACAATGGTGGTTCCAAAAATTTCGTGCTGAAGACGACAGCCTTGAAGATGAAGAAGGTCGCAGAGGTCTTTATTCAGTTCATAACGACCAACTGAATGCGTTAGTTGAATCAGAACCACGTACAACAATTCTAGAGCTTGCATAATAGTTAGGCGTTAATCATTCAGCAGTTCTGAACCACTTAAAACAGTTAGGAAAATCAAAAAGAAAAAAATGTATATAAATTTAAAAGTCATAAACAATTCTAGATCATGTACAAAAGTTAGGCGTTACTCATCCAGCAGTTCTGAAACACTTCTGAAAACCATTTAAATTAAAAAATGTATTTAAATTTAAAGGCCATAAACCACAATGTAGTAGCCGAATACATATTGTTATTAAATTTTTATTCTAAAAATCAATGAAATATTTACAACAATATATTGAACATACAATATTTATAAAAAAAACTTAATATTACCTACGCATTCATGTAATTACAAATAAAATTATAAAATTCTTTAAACATTAAAAAAAATCAAATTAAATTCAGTTAAACAGTGCTAATCTTTATTATTGATCAGATATGTATTCGATTTCATCTTCGAGTTTGGTACTTTCTTGGCTGGTTTTCATAGATTCAGTGAGATCAGCCAAATTCTCAGTTTTTATCTTATATTTCACTAGTTAGGTTTGAAATTTGCATTTATATTTAAAATTAAGTTACATAATTACCATTCTAAATTATTAATTTAATTATTGCAAAACCATAAACAAAATAATATTAAGTTGGTAGGAAAATAATTGAGGTTTTTGTTTTCTGAATTCTAACCTTATTTTTTACAATGAAAGTGTCATTTCATCGTGTCCATGTTAATATCATTTTAAAGTGCGTTTTTCGGTCTGTATTTTGGTATAATCGAAT
>CM068314.1:53944804-53962304 GCA_034766995.1 Acanthacorydalis orientalis
ATATTATCTGAAAATTTAGACATGAGAAAGCTGTGTGCAAGATGGGTGCCGCGTTTGCTCACACTCGAGCAAAAACAGTGTCGTGAAGATGTTTCAGTTGAGTGTTTAGCGAAGTTTCACAGCAACAAAGCAGAATTTTTGCACCGTTTTATAACCATGGATGAAACATGGGTCCATCACTTCACACCCGAGACAAAAGAACAATCGAAACAATGGACTGAAAAGGGAGAACCGGCTCCAAAGAAGGCGAAGACCGTTTCATCTGCAGGCAAGGTCATGGCGTCGGTTTTTTGGGATGCGCGCGTGGGATAATTTTCATTGACTATCTTGAAAGAGGAAAATCTATCAACTGCGAGTATTATGCGAACTTATTGTAACGTTTGAGCGAAGAAATCACGCAAAAACGGCCGCATTTGGCTAAGAAGAAAGTGTTGTTTCATCAAGACAATGCACCAGCTCACACATCCGTTATTGCAATGGCCAAAATTAATGAATTAAAGTTTGAATTGCTACCTCATGCACCCTATTCGCCAGATTTAGCCCCCTCGGATTATTTTCTGTTCCCAAACTTGAAAAAATGGCTCAGTGGTCAAAGATTTCCCAACGATGAAGAAGTGATGTCGGCAGTTAATGGGTATTTTGAGGAGCAAGACAGTTCTTATTATAAAAAGGGTATCGAACTTATTGAACATCGCTGGGAAGTGTATAGAGCTGAAAGGAGATTATGTTGAAAAATAAATATATTTTTTTCCAAAATTTTTGTGTTTTCTTTGTTAGGTCGGGTACTTCTGGGACCACCCTCGTATATACATATATATATATAAATATGTATATATATCTATATATATATACATATATATATATACATATATATATATATATATATATACAAATATAAATATATATATATATATATATATATATACATATATATACACACACATATGTATATATATATATATATATATATATATATATATATATATATATATATATATATAAAGATTACGTTGCTATATATCTGATAATAATTATATAGACATAATGAATTTTCGAAAATATGTTAATTGTTTTATTGGGTTGCATGTACAGGCTTATAATTTAGAAGGTCGAGCGCAATGAACTCAGGGGTTAGTGAGCGAACCCCCTAATATATATATATATATATATAATTTGCATACAATAAACATTTCATTATGTGTAAATAAACGCAAATAAATACTGAAAAACCAAACATTTTTGCATTTCCAATTGTGTATCCGTTAAACTTTTGTGAATCCGAAAGTCGTCATAGAGGAATTCAACGCTGTTATGAGTTTTTCTGAAGGGGCGATCAGTAAAAATTCAAAGTTGGAATGATATCCGTCAATTTAAATTCATTGAAGTGACGTGACAGTAATAATTGAAATCTGTAGGCTGTTTGCATATTTTATGAGCATTTCATACGGATCGTTTGGAGTATTGTGAAGAAGAGAAAAATACGAGAATATTTGATTAATTCATCGTTTTATGTACGTTTTATAAAGTAGTTGTTGTCCTTTTCATATTTTTATTGTCGATATTTATATTTATATTTTTTTAGTTTGGTATATTTTTGAGATTGTTGTAATTGTAGTGCATGTACATACATACATTTTTTGTAAGCAAATATTATTTACTATATTTATCGATTTTTGTGATAGTCTTATAACATAATTTAAATTGAATAATCTAACAAATAATAAATAATTGTTTTTATACTAAACAAATTAATCTTTCTATATATAAAAAATAATTCCATCGCAAAATGTGCATAAAACCAAAATTTTTTTGTAGACAATCTTCTAGTCTTCCTCCCACCGTTTCACTCTACAATTAGCACATGAACTATTCCAGATCATCACTGATTGGTTGATGGATATCACGTGGTCTCTGTTCTGATTAGTTGACATCAGCTACATGTATGTAACTCTCTCACAGTTTACAATGCAAGAGTTGTATAATAAAGACTCTCTCACGGTATATAAGACAGTGTAAAATTGATAAAAAAATTATTCAAAATATTGTATTCATTGAAGCTTTAGAGTAAAAAAATTACTACATATTTGATTTTGTTTGTAATTTTTTAAACTTTTCCAATCAAAATTTTACAACTCAGATTTGAAGCAGATTATTTGTGCGTATAGTTTGTTAATTTCTATTATTTAATAGGGGACAGCGAGAGTTAATGAGCGAAGAGCGAAGCCCCCCCCTTCCTGGGGAACGGCGTACATAGCGAGTAGGAAAAAGAGCCCCAAATGTTTATCAAAAAATGAACGCACTTAGGAAACAGAACTACAAGGAAACTAATTACAATTTTACTACTATGTTTTTCAATTAAACAGCACAACTCATTTAATGTTTTCACTAACCATTTTTAATTACAATTCCTCTGTATTGTACAGCTGTTTTCTGTAGTATAAAAAAAAGTTTTTTCCTGTTCTATAAAAAAGCTATTTTCTGTATAATCAAAAATAATCAATAATAATTATTGAATATTTGAGATCGAACAATTTGATGTGGTGTGTGAGATTTAAAATGATATCAGTGGTGACAATCTAACCTATTTTTACATTAGACACTGGTAAAAGGAACACTTCCGCATAAAATGACTATACAGCGCATAGATGTTTAAGGGGACCCGGTGGTCTAGAATTTTCGAAAAATCGATTTTTTTTTCGAAAGTATAGTATCTTAAAAATATACTGTTAAAATTTGATGACGAAATTCAGAGTATTTCAGGATCTACAGCCCATTAGTAGGTCAGGTCAGTTTCTTGAGAATATACTTGCTTGAAACTTTAAACGCGTTTATCTCGAAACTACTTTTTTTCGTCTTGCGGGGGCCAGAAAAAAAAAACTACTTGACCGATTTGTCTAAAATTTTAATATGTTATTCTGAATAGTTCTAGCTCTCGCTGGAAGTAAAACTAATAGTTTCCGTGAAATATTTATATTTTTTTTATTAAGAAAACATTCAAAAATACTGGTCGTTTTCAAACTTGTACTTTTGACTACGCGCCATTTTGTCAAATTTTTTTCTTTTTTTTATTCTACTTCCTGCGATAGCTATACTTATACTAATTAAAAATTCGTCAATTGTTTTATTTCAGATCAGAGGGAGAGATAAATCATCATTCACCACGCAATTCCATTTTTTTGAGAAGGAGACTTCAGCATCATTTTTCTAATTTAAAAAAAAATTTTTTTTTGTCTTTATTTTCATTTTTGTGTAGTTTATTAGTAATAAAATAAGTGTAAAAAAATTTGAAAGCATTATTCATTATCCTCATATAGAAAAAAATTTTTTAAAATAGCTTAAATTTTAGGCCGCTAGACCACCGGGTCCCCTTAATCAGACCAATGTAAACAGAGACATCACTATTTATTTTGTTCATTTCAGATGCTTATTTTCAGACGATCTAATTGATCATCTTTCTATATTGTAAAAATGATCTAGTGATGCCGTTCCTATGACCCTCATTCGTTCTCTGATTGGTCGATATCAGTCACGCGGTCTCTGTTCTGGTTGGTTGATTTTAATCAGTATTCTGTTTTACGGCGTACAACAAAAAATGATATACGATTTAGTTGTAAGACTGATAAAACATTTATTCAAAGTATTGCAGTCACTGAAGCTTTATGTTAAAAAAATTGTTACACTTTTAACATTGTATTTTATTATGTTAATTTTTACAAACATTTCCAATAAAAAAATTACGATTTCCATTTTAAGTGGATTATTTGTGTGTATAATTTATTAATTGTCAGGGAGAGCGAGCGTTAGTTAACGAGGTTGACACGACCCCCCCCCCCCCGGAGAGGGAGGAGACTTATACAGAGCAGAGAGCAAATAGCGAAGCCACTGTATCGTATTAAAACAACAATTTCAGATATACTTCAAATAATTAATGTTATGCCCGGTTTTGAAAATTTCCAGGCAAAACTAAACCTGCAGAAACAACATAAAAATAAAATACAACAACATGACATATATAAAATCCTGTTCGGAAACTAGTAAATAGTTTGTATATATATAATTGTTGTCAATAATGTTATTTGATATACTTCAAACAGTTCTTAGCACTGACTTGAAACCTATGAAGTATTTTTGAGATCATCTCAAGAAACAAATTTATGTCCGTCAATAAAAATATACTAATAACTTAAAAATCTAAAAATATTGTAAAACCGAATTGTATACTATCAGTAATGATTTTATTGTTAAGTTTCTGAAAACTTTGTCAAATAATGCTCAATGGAAATGGAGAAATAGAGAAAATTCTATGAAACAATATATTGAATCAATCTTTTCTAAAAAAAGTTATATTCTATTTAGATCATAGGTTCCCAACCATTAAAGGTCTACCACCCCCTTTTTGAAAAAAAAATTACTCACCGCCCCCTTTTCAAAAAAAAACACACGGACTCATGTTCTTGAAATCAATAACGTAACTTATAGTTTCCCAACCATTTTTAAGTCATAGCCCACTTTCTCAAACAGTGATTTGATGACTCCCCTCTTAGATAAAGTATACTATATTATATATTAAAAACAAGGACAGATTTTCAAAATTACTTTATTGAAAGATATTAATAATATTGGTGTATTGCTCAAAGGTTCATTGACAATTATATATTATTAAAAAAATCAATATAATATTACTAATTGGAGGGCTTATATTGGTGTAATGACACGAATGTTTCGATATTTGGTGCAATATTTGTAATCATCAATCTTAAATCGCCGCGTTCCACTATTGACAATCTGTTTCTTTTCTTTGTTAATGAGTTGTTGACTACGCAAAATCCTCTTTCAGCTAAATGTGATGATGGGAATGCAATAAAAAACTTCTTTAATGCATCCCATAAAGCCGGATATAATACTGGAATTTGCCTTTGAAGCCAAAATTCTTGGTATCCATTTTTAAATTTCAACTTTAGCTCTTCATTTGTTGACAATTTTATCAACTCCTCCTGCAGTGATAATTCTGCCGTTTGTAAGTTTGAGAAAGGTTCCAGGATCCAATCTGGAATGATCATGTTAAGGATATCCTGAAACCTATTTGTAAAATCTTGTTTAAGTGCTTCCAAATTCCGGAAAAAATCCAGAATGTCATCACATTTGTTTCTACAGAGGAAAGATATGGAAACTGATAATATTGTCTTCGACCCAAATTTTGTCTGTACAAGGCAAGTTTTGACACGAACGCAGAAATAATTGCCTTTACTTTGATTAAATTCAAATTGTCTTTTTGCAGCTGTAGATTTGTCTCATTAAATTCATTATATAAATCAGTTAAATAAGCTATATCAGTCTTAAATTTCAACAAATTCTCTCTTAGCGAATCATCTTTGTTTTCAAAAAACGTTATAACTGAGTCAAGGGGGTCATAAAATCTTTTTAGACAGGTACCCTTTGATAGCCAACGAACTTCTGTATGCAACAGTAAACGATTGAAATCTTCATTGTTTTCATCACAACGTTTTTTGGAACAATCGATCATTGAGAGCACTGCTTCTGATCTTGTTAACTGCTTTAATTACATACTGTAGTGAGCAATGAAGGCGATCGCTAAGGTTTTTTGCAACCAAATGTTGCCTGTGAATTACACAATGCACGGCGACTACATTCGGTTCCGCCTTTCTCAAATATGAAAACAATCCACGATATCGTCCAACCATTGCCGGTGCACCATGCGTTCGATGATTTTTAGTATAACCAAAATTTTCAGTGAGGTTTGGCGAGTATTATCCACCGAGGCGGTGGTTGGTCCTTAACGCTCCCAAATTTGTCTTGGTCCCAAAACGCCCCCTTCAATCCCTTCAACGCTCACAGGTGGGCGGTACCACCCCCTTTAGGAACCTATGATTTAGATTGACAACTTAATTTTTGATTAGTTTTCTTTATTTCCTATAAACAATCGCTGGTCATAAATTTATAAGACTGGTCATAATTATTTTCCTAGATTTTTTTTTTATTATTATACATACAATATTGAAAAGTATCATTTTTTCATAAAAAGTTTCCATTTTCTTGAAAATGACCGTTGTAATTTATCGAGACCGCTGTATATAATAAAACGAAAGTTGTTATTACATTTTTATTACATTTAGTGACATATATAAATATGTATATATATATATATAATCATCATCATCAGCCCCTGTTAATCCACTGCTGGATAAAGGCCTCTTCCATGATTTTCCATTTTGTTCGATTCAGTGCCTCTCTTTTCCACAGTTTTCCAAGAAAGTTTCTAATATCCTTATCCCATCTGTTCATTGGTCTCTTTCTGGGTCTTTTCATATTCCTTGGTTCCCAGTCAATAATTTATCTTGTCCATCGGTTGTCTTCTCTTCTTGCGACATGTCCCGCCCATTTCCATTTCAGACTCTTTACTCTTCTTATTATATCTGTGACTCCTGTTTATTTTCGTATCCATTCTATTCTCTTTCTATCTCTTCTTGTTATTCCCAACATGCATCTTTCATACTCCGTTGTGTTGTTTGGAGTCTTTGAACTATTTTGGCGTTAAGCACCCATGTTTCGCTGCCGTAGGTAAGGACCGGTAGTATACATTGATCGAATACTTTTTTCTTTAAACACAGTGGGATTGTTGATTTAAATATCGAGGCGTTTCGTCCGAAAGAGCTCCATCCCATTTTTATTATCCTGTTTACTTCTTCAGTGAATGATCCATCTCTGTTGATAAGCTGGCCTAGATAGACATATTTCGTGACTTCTTCTATTTCCGTTCCTTTTATTTCAATTTTCTTCGGACATACAAACGCATTGAACAGTACTTTTGTCTTCGTATGATTCATGTTGAGGCCGATTTTTTGACTGGCATCGTTTAGTTCTTCTATCCTCTTTTGCAACTCCTCCGGGGTATTTGCGAAAATAACTATATCATCGGCAAACCGGAGATGGCTTAATCTTTCGACCTTTATCTCGATTCCTTTGTCCTCCCATTCGAGCGATTTGAATACTTCTTCCAAGGCCGCATTAAACAATTTCGGAGAAATTGCATCTCCCTGTCTTACACATATATATATATATACATATATATATATATATATATATATATATATATATATATATAATCTTATATATATATATAATTTTACTAAAAAAAAATATAATATAAATATATAATCTTACTTATATATATATATATATATATATATATTGTTAAGCTCCTGAAAAGTTTATCAAAATGCTCAACGAAAATAGAAGAAATAGAAAAAATTCTATGAAACAATATATGAGAGTAACAAAAATGTTACACATTTTAATATTGTATTTTTTATGTTAATTTTTATAAACTTGAATTTCACGCAGATTATTTATCCGTATAATTTGTTAATTTCTGTTATTTGTTAGAGGAGAGCGAGCTTTAGCGAACGAAAGACGAAGCCTCCCTCACCTGGAGATTCAGAAAACAAGAGAGTGTAGAGGGAAGAGCCCCAATGATCTATTAAAAACAAATACACTTAACTATTAAAAACTTGTTTTCATAAAACAAGTTTTTATTTTCTTGAAAGTGACCGTTGGAAGATTTCGAGACCGCTGTATATAATGAAGCGCAAGTCGTTTTTATATCTTTATTTCATATAGTGACATATAGATATATATATATATATATATATATAATTACATGAACATATTTATAAAAGCATATATTACACTACAGTGTATAATATTTAGTGAAAATGTACGTTAAGCTAAACATATTTGACGTTGACTGCGAACGACAACAGTTGATTGTAGATACTATGGCATACGCCGTACGGCCTCAACTCTCCTGATATTAAAGGCCGTAAAATAGGTCTACGTGGATAATTAAACTTTTAAGGTAATATTAACTAGCGAGCGTAATGATGACACAATGTTGTGTGTTAACACATTTCATTTTCGTCTATATTACAGAAACACAGCGTACGACGAATTTTTGGATAATTGATTTAAATTATAATTTAAAATAAAACTCATTCGTTGATTATTTATTACTTAATTATTAACACTTAAAAATAAACACATACACACACACTCACGCACACACACACACAAATATACACACACACATGCACACACACATGAACACACACATATACATAAACACACACACATATATATATATATATATATACACCCGTCCCTCAATTTACGCGGATCTTTTTTTACATGAGTTTTTTTTACCCGGAAAATTATACCTCTATTTATGTTGAACTTTTTATACGCGGTATTGATTTACATGATCTCATTTTACGCGGTCAGATAGATTTCATTTCATAAAATTTTTCATTGTATTTATTATATATCAAATTGACGCAAATTCTTAGTTGAACGTATAAAAACACGGCAGTGCAGTACAAAACATGCTCAGGGAGACGTCACATTGCCTTACTAATCATCTTTGGATTCTAATTTACGAATCCAGAAAATATATTTTCCTATAAGTTTTAAAAGTACGTAACAAGTGTATACAAGTAACACCGATAGAAAAACAGACAATGATCCAAACATTCAACGAGCCTTAAAATTTAGACAAGATTTAATGAAATGTTGCAGCGAATAAAGCAAATTTATGAAAACTTAGTAAAAGAAAAGATAGAGAACAAATCATCCGAAAAAATTAACATTAACAATAAAAATGATGTCGAACTTACAAATATTTCAAGCGATGCACACGATAAGTTTGTGCCAATTGAAAGGAAAAGGTTGATTGTTTTGAATTACAGTAGCGATAGTGACACCGAATAAAATTTATCTACTTTTGTTTTCGAAAATGTCATTATTTTTTTAATTTGTGAATAAATATGCGTTTCTACAACTTTACTAGCTTTTATTTCCAATATTTTTTCTTTTTGTACTGACAGACTCCATTTACGCGGTTTTTATTCGCGTAAAACGAATCTACGTAGAACGCATACTCCGCGTAAATTGAGGGAAGGGTGTATTTATATATACATATATATATATATATATATATATATATACACACTATTTTCCTTGCTATAAATTCAAGATATGACACATCAAAACATTGCTACAAATACATGTTAAAATCTAGATAAAAGGGATCGAATCCCATGGCTCGATAACACACCACAGGAATACAGAGAATAATTAACCAAGGTCAGACAAAAACTTAAAACAGTCATATATATATATATATATATATATATATATATATATATATATATATATATATATATATATATATATATACATATATATATATATATATATATACGAGGTCAGACAATTAAGTAATGCGACCGATTTTTTTTCTCGGCCTGTGGTAACACTGCGAACCTGTAACTCCGCCACCGTAATAGCAGATCCCTACTCTCTCGATTGAGACCTTGACCACCCTCGTACGATCATTTCTTCGCCAGCTGTTTAGTGTTTTGTAACAACGCGCGAGTAGTGCATGTCACGAAAATGGAACAGAGAAATTTAGAGCAACGGTGCGCGATAAAATTTTGTGCAAAACTCGGCGAAACCGTGACAGAAACTTATGAAAAAGTGCTTAAAGTGTATGGTAGTGATGCCCTGAGTCGTAGTCAGGTGCTTCGGTGGCATGCCGATTTTAAAAAAGGCCGTGAGAGCGTCAAATACAAATGAGCAAGTCCAAAGTGAAAACCATGTTGATTTGCTTCTTCGACAGCAAAGGGGTGGTTCACAAAGAGTTCGTACCACCTGGACAAACCGTAAATCAAGTATTCTACCGCAATGTGCTCGAAAAATTGCGAAAAAGGGTGCTCAGATTGCGTCCAGAGATCGCGAAGACTTGGGTTCTGCATCACGACAATGCTCCCTGTCACAGTGCGTTCAGTGTCTCTCAGTTTTTGGCGTCTAAAGGCATCACAACGTTACCACAACCCCCCTATTCACCGGATATGTCACCCTGCGACTTTTTCCTATTCCCCCATATGAAAAAATTCGTCAAAGGTCGGCATTTTGACTCCGTTGAAGATATCCAAGAATCTGTGACGAGGGTACTCGGAGAGGTCCCACAAGAAGTGTTCCAGAATTGTTACGAAAACTGGAAAACTCGCTGGAATAAGTGTATAGATGCGGGAGGGGACTACTTTGAAGGGGATCGCAGCGATGTACCTTAATTTTTAAATATACTCGATTTTTGAATTTTGTCGCATTACTTAATTGTCTGACCTCGTATATATATATATATATATATATATATATATATATATATACATACACTGAATCAAAAAAGTCTCCATACACTTGCGACAATTTTAGTTTTTTATTTGTAATAACGATAATAATATATTTATTATGGAAATATCCAGAACACATATATTTTGTAACCATACAAAGAGAATGACGCAAAGAAAATATTATATTATTGAACAGTGAAACTAATAAACAAGTTATAATAACAAAAGTCAGTATTTGAAAACCAAAAAAGTCTCCATACACTTAATAGGCATAGTAATTATTTATTAAAATACATGAATTGTATTAGTTTTTTTGAAACATTAGTAACTTGTTGAACCATCCTTTGCATTTGCACTTTCAGTATGCGTTTTTCATTCTATCTACAACTCTATTTGTTACATCCGAATCCATGAAATTTCATTCTTCTTGTACGGCAACTTTTAACTGTTCTTTGTTTCGAATGGTATGTTTGATACTCTTTCTTCCTATTTCGTCCCATTAATGCTCTGTTTGATTCATATCTGGTGATTGTGGGAGTGCATGATGCTGTTCTAGTACATTATATATCAGACATTCATTGATCCGCCGTGCTGTATTCTTGCAATCGTTGTCTTGTTGGAAGATAAATGATTCCCCAAGTTCAAGTTGGGTATTAGATATTAAATTTATTTAATATATCCAAATATACGTGTTAGTCCATTGTACCTTCAATACATTTCAAATTACGAACTCATGAAGCATTCATAGACCCCTAGACTACAACATTACCTCCACCATGCTTAACAGTAGAGCAAACATTTTCAGTTTTTAGCTCTTTTTTTCTCTCCATACCATAATCCTTTCATCAGAGCCAGAAACGTTAAATTTCGACTCATCGGTGAACAGAACTGATTTCCAAAAGCATGATGGCTTATTCACATGTACTTTTGCATATTCTAACCTTGATATTTTATTTTTCTTACTAATATAAGGCTTTTTTCTGGGTACACGTCCTTTATATCCCGCTTTGCGTAATACATTTCTTACTGGTTCGGGTACAATTTCTATTTTCTATTCATTGTATAGCATGTTTGTGAGCTCAGGTGCAAATGTTTTGGGATTTTCATGCATAGCTCTGAGAATAGCTCGTCTGTGTATACTTTCTAATTTTCTCCATCAACCAGAACGTGATCTATTTTCAATTGTTTTTAGTCTTCTATGTTTATTTACTATATATTGCACTGTTGCATTTGACTTTTTGATAGTTTTTGCTATCTGCCTCAAATATTGTCCTTCAGATCTTAAACTAATAATTAATTCACGAATTGACAAAGGTATTTCCATTTAAAGGCATATATAAAAGGTGGGCTGAAAAGTTCGTAGGCTGACACATAAATGGCGCTACTAGTATCAAATCCATATGATTTTTAGTTAGCCCTAACCTTCAAAAGACGCGTGTATAAATTTGACAGCTGTTGCACTATTAGTATCTGAGTGATAGCATTTTTAGTGAAAGAACTTTTGTTACCTTGAAAAAATGGATAAAAAGGAATTTCGTGTGTTAATAAAGCATTGCTTTTTGGCGAAAAAAAAATACTGTTGAAACCAAGGCTTGGCTTAATAAACATTATTCGGACTCTGCACCAGGAAAATCAACCGTAGAGAAGTGGTTTGCTAAATTTAAACGAGGCGAAATGAGCACCGAGGACGATGCACGCAGTGGACGCCCCAAAGAGGCTGTTACCGACGAAAACATCAAAAAAGTCCACAAAATAATTTTTGATAACCGTAAAGTGAAGTTGATTGAGATAGCTGAGACCCTAAAGATATCAAAGGAACGTGTTGGTCATATCGTGCATGAATATTTGGATATGCGAAAGCTCTGTTCAAAGTGGGTGCCGCGCGAACTCACAATCGACCAAAAACAACAACGAATCGATGATTCTAAGGAGTGTTTGGAGCTGTTCAATCGTAATAAATCCGAATTTTTTCGTCGATATGTGACGATGGATGAAACATGGCTCCATCATTTCACACCGGAGTCCAATCGACCGTCAGCCGAGTGGACTGCACGTGATGAACCGACTCCAAAGCGTGGAAAGACGCAAAAGTCGGCTGGCAAGGTTCTGGCATCAGTATTCTGGGATACTCATGGTATTATATTCATTGACTATCTTAAAAAGGGAAAAACCTTAAAAAGGGAAAAACCATAAACAGCGAAAAACAAATTTTTTTCTATGCAAGCCTACGAACTTTTCAGCCCACCTGTTATTTCAACCACATTAAGCAAAACTAAATTGGAAACTGCTAACTTTAGCACACTAACTACCGAATAAATACCAATAAAATTGTGACTTTCCCGACGACAAATAAATAAATCCCGTAGAATAATGCTGGGTGTATGGAATCTTTTTTGACGCTTGTTAGTAAGGTAGCGTTGTTTAACATAACATTAATTTTTAAATAACATATAAATGTGGTTAATTTCATGGTGGCTCATTATAGTTACTATTTAGGTTATTATCAACACTAAGATTTAAAGAATTTAAACAGTTCAGAATGAAATAAGCGAAAATGTTTGTTACAGCTAGCTGTAAGGAGACTTTTTTGATCCAGTGGGCTATTATTGATTATCTTGTTGAAAGATAAATCCAACTTGAAGACCCATTTTATGCATACTTTCATTTAATTTTTTTTCAATTATTCCAATAAAGGAATCATCATTCATTCTACCTTCCATTACTTGCAAATTACCAACTTAACGCTATCAGAAATAGCCCCAGATCACAATTCTATCGACTCCATGCTTTACAGTGCCAACTAAATTTTGATTTTCTAGCGCTTTCCCAGATTTATGGCAAATATATTGCCTTCGCTTAATCCCAGTTATCTTAAACTTCGATTATTCACTCCAAACAATTGATTTTCATAATTCTATTGACTTATAAGCATATGAGTTTGCAAAATAAAGTCGCTTACGTTTGTTTATCTTCTTTATGTATGGCTTGTAACGAGCGATACGACAAAAATACCAACTTGATTTATCCTCAAACTTATTTAAGTAACTCCGAGAATCAGATCAAGATCCTCTTTGAATTTCTGGTAGCTAATAAACATTTTTTTTTGACTTTTCGAACTATCAGATTTCCCGTGCGTTCGCTAGTTTTTCGTTTTCGATCTTCGTGTCATTTTTCAAGCTAGCATAGGTGAAATTTCATCCAGAAGCGACGTGTTGTTCACGTTTTACAAATGTCTGAAGAGAGCATTGTAGTAGTTACCGAAAATGGAAAAAACGAGTTCCGTGCGGTGATAAAACATTTTTATTTGAAAAAGTGGACGGCTACCCAGACCAAAGAGGAGTTAAATGAAGATTATGGATCTCTGAACTGTTGAAGACTCTTTATTTCTGGATAAATGAATTTTAACTTAGTCGAATATTCACTGAAGAATAAACAAGCTCTGGACACCTAGTTGAGGTCACCACGACGGATATCGTTGCAAAAATCCACGGTACCGTTGTGGAAAACCGCCGAATGAAAATTCGCGAAATTGATTAGACTGTAGGCATCTCGTCTGAACGAATAAAAAATATTCTGCATGAAAAATTGCACATGAAAAAGCTGTGTGCGCGGGAAGTGCTGCGATTGTTGACTGTCGATCAAAAACGTATACGAAAGGACATTTTAATCCTGTGTTATGTGATGTTTAATCGCAATCCGAATGCCTTTCTGCGTCGATTCGTTACCATAGATGAAACATGGATCTACCACTACACACTTGAGTCGAAGCAGCAGTCAAATCAGTGGTCAAACGATTGATGAAAGTGCGCCAAAAAAGATCAAGACTGTTATGTCGGCTGGGAAGGTGATGGCTACTACTTTTTGGGATTCCTAAGGAATCATCCCGATCAACTACTTAACGAAGGGAAAAACGATAACAGGAGACTATTAGGCAACATTATTGAACCCTTTAAAAGAAGAGCTGAAACAAAAACGGTCAAGATTGGCGCACAAGGAAATGCTCTTTCAACAGAACTACGCTTCGACCCATAAATCGACCATTTCAATGGCAAAATTGAACGAATCAGGCTTTGAATTGATTTTTCAGCCACCCTATTCACTGGACTTGGTCTCGTATGATTTCTTCTTCTTCCCAAATTTGAAAATTTGACTCGGTGAGCAGAAATTCTTGTCGAATGAGGATGTCATCGCCACCGTCAATACGTATTTTGCAGACTAAGAAAAGTTACTTTTCCGAACGGATGAAAAAATTGTAAAATCACTGGACCAAGTGTAAATCCCTCAATATAGACTATGTTGAGTAATAAAATCGATTTTTTTCCAAAAACCAGTGTTTAAATTACTTTTTACCATACTTATCAAACGCCCCTCGTGTATATACATATATATATATATATATATATATATATATATATATATATATGTACACTTATTTAAGTGCACGTGTATATAGAAATAGATATGTGTTCAAAATAATAATGAGCTTTTCATTTAAATGTACTTAACTAATAATCAGATATATGTACGTCAACTACGCTCGTGTTCTCAAAGGCCATTTTCTACCGTTTCTAACAATTGATAAGAGAACCCGCATCATTGAAAATTTAGTACCGTGTATCATAACAGCGATAACACAACACTCAAGAACGAATACGCACAGTGGAGAAATTTAGAACTCATTAAACGTCCGCAAGAGAGATTGGAAAACACTTTTCAAACTTATAACAAATCTAATATCGACGACGTGGTGGTACTCGTTTTCGGTACAATGAACAAGGATGTGAACAAAAAAAAAAGAAAAAACTTTCGAACACACAATACAGCATAAACATAATCATTGACCTTTACGACACACGTCAGACCGTCTCGACACGACAGACTTTTGGCTCCCAAATAGCCTCATCGTTAATCGACAATGCGAAACATCAAACGGTTGTTACTTTTTCTTTGTTTTGTTTCGTTTGGCTCGCACGCAACAAAATATGTCCCAGTTTTGTTTCTTCAGACAAGATATTGTAACATCTATTATTATCATTGCACAAAAAATAATATAATATAAAAACATTGTTTCCTTACTCTAATAGAAACGAATTGCGAATGTTATTGTGTACCAAACGGTTCACAAACATAATTAAATTATTTTTAAACATTTTCACAACAGTGAAAAGATATTATCATTCATTGATTCATTTTTGTATATATATATATATTTGCATATATGTGTATATATGCAGTTAGCAACACTCAAAATAAGACTTACCACTTTCAAATTTTTATTAAATAAAGTAAATCGAAAAAAAACTAAAAAACTATTAATAAATTATTTTCAATTAAATAGCTTAGTTGATTTTTATTAAAACACATTAAAAATCTAATAAAAACATACAAAACATGTGAAAAAAGTCAGAAAAGTAGAAGGTACGAAATTGATGCAACATTCAAAATGACTCATGCAATATTTTTCAGTATTTGAGCAAAAATGCTGATTTTTTATGTCTCTGGAATATATATATATATATATATATATATATATATATATATATATATATATTTGTATATATTTCTATAATGCAGTTAGCAACACTCAAAATAAGGCTTACCACTTTCAAATTTTTATTAAACAAAGTAAATCGAAAAAAAACTAAAAAAGTATTAATAAATTATTTTCAATTAGATAACATAGTTGATTTTTATTTACAACACATTAAAAAGCTAATAAAAACATACAGAAGATGTGAAGAAAGGCAGAAAAGTGGAAGGTACGAAATTGATGCAACATTCAAAATGACTCATGCAATGTTTTTCAGTATTTGAGCAAAGATGCTGATTTTTTTATTTCTTTGGAAAGTACTGAAAGTCTTGATTGAAAGCAATAAGTGTATTTTATTGCGAAAAGTTGAATTTTTGTGCAAAATATATTCAATAATAAGTCAAATAAGAACAAAAATTCGAAAACGTATTATTTCCTTATTTAAGGAAGGCGAAAATCAAAGAGAAATTGGAAAAATAGTGAGTAGGAGTACTTCAACCATCCGATATATCATCAATCGTTCTAAGGATGAAGAAAGAGTTGTTGTTGATAAGCAAAAAAATTAAAATATTAATTAAGCATTATATATTAAATAAACTTGCAGAGTAAGGGATACTGCGTGAAGTTGTCACCCCAAAACTTTATTTTCATATTTTAGGTATTTAATGATTGGAACTTTTTTTGTCATTTTCAAGAACTCTAGAAGATTCCAGTCGATGATTCCAGTCCGATGAAGATTCCAGTGAGATTTGAACAGTCGTTGAAATGCGGATTTTTAATATTTTATACGCTACATCCAGTTGGCGCCCCAAAACTTTATTTGTATATTTAACCCCTTTAATGACTGAAACTTTTTTTTCCATTTCAGGAATTCTAGAAGGTATTCAGGAACTCTCTAGGTATTGTTGAGATCAATCACCTACCACCTTCACCCGTTTTGATACCAGTAGACATTTTTCTGTTCCCTAAAGTGAAAACTGTCTTCAAAGGGAAACGATTTCAGGACATGGAAGATATGAAGGAAAATGTCACGGACGAATTGAAACCAGTTCCTTCGGACGCGTTTACTGACTTTTAAAAACTATTAGAACGTTTCACTAAGTTATTAAAGTAAATGGAGATTACTCAGAAAAAATATCAAACATTTTTCGTGTTATTTAAATTATAATTCCTTTCATTGTGTCAATCCGGAAATTAATTTCTAAGCCTTGTATATATGTATATATATATATATATATATATATACTGATATATATATATATATATATATATATATATATACTGATATATATATATATATATATAAACTGATATATAAATATAAATATTGGGTGATTCTCCCCCTGCTCGCTGAGGGAAAGGGTGAGGGTGAGATAAAACACCCTTACCAACGCCCTGGCTCGCTGCGCTCGTCCACTTGTCCATTATGAGCCTCTATATGTAACCGAATGAAACAATAAACATATTATTTAAAATTCATTTATGTCTATATATTCATTATCGCAAACATATTGCAACATTGCTGTTTTATATATGAGATAAACATATTTGGGTACCATGAAACTCGACGTCGTAAATAAATATGTCGAAGTCATCAAAAAGTTTTTGTGGGTAATTTTGATTATATATATATATATATATATATATATATATATATATATATATATATATAATCAATCAATTAATAATAAGAACATAACTCGTGTTCTCTTGCGAGTTCAAAAGATATTTTTATAAAATTATGAACGGAAATAGATTTCTT
>CM068314.1:53967304-53997304 GCA_034766995.1 Acanthacorydalis orientalis
GAAAAATTCGTTTTAAAATGATATTAACATGAACTTGATGAAATGACTCTTTTATTAAAAAAATTAAGATTAGAATTCAGAAAACGAAAACTGCAATTATTTTCCTACCAAACTAATAATAAAAAATAAAACTTAATTTTCTGTGATACAAATTTAATAATAGTAATAAACACAATTATTTGATTTAAAAAATACATTTATAATATTAACCCATTTAGACCTGAATTAATTCCGTCGGGAAAAAAATATTTTCATCGTAGGTGAAAGAGGTTCAATTAAAAAAAATATTTTTTTTATTGATTTTTCATAGTTTTATACCATGGGTATAATTGAAAATAATAAGTCTAAGCATTGTCAAAGTGATTCCTTAAAGAACTATTATTTATTATTATTAATTTGTCTTGAACCGTGCAGATGATTATTTGGTGTCAAATAATTAATTTAAATATTAAGAAACTTCAAAATAATTGCACATAATAATGACCACAGGGTCTGAATGGGTTAATAAACCTGCATCTTTATTTACTCACATTTTATTCAAATTGTGAATAATTGGTACAATTTTATTTAGACAGATGTATTTTTTTTCTAAAAAACTTTACAGGAAAAATATGATTTTTAAGTAATAAATTGCCATGCTTAGTACATGTGCTTGATTTCAGATTTGTATTTATTCTGCTCTGATAAGAAAAATAAGAGAAAATAGGGGCGAGCGTACAAGAATTCAATTTAAAATTATATTAACATGAACACAGTGAAACGACACTCATTGAAAAAAAATAAATTTAGAATTCAGAAAACGAAAACCGCAATTATTTTTTCTACCAGCTTGATAATAAAAAAAATAAATTATGATAAGAAACTCTTTACTTTGTTTTTGAAAAATATACTTTATGTTTAAATTTTTAGTGCTGCTTACATTTACTTTATTTACTCAAGTCTCTTCAGCGTTTGTGTACGCACTAAAAGTTTATTTTATTGTTCAATTTCTTTAACAAGATATGTTTTTTATCTTTTTTATCTTCTATTTTTTTAGAAAAGTTAATACCATCTTAGTCTACTGTAATGACTGATTCAGTTAGGCTGTTACAATTAGTTTAAGTACAGATATTGATTTGAAATTCGAAGCAAGCCAAATTTACAGAATAGCTTCCTATAAACATAAATTTCAAAACAAAAATGAACAAAGTTCATCAGATTACAATTTGAATAATTGAAAGTAATTTATTATTCCATAATTAACTATAGGAAGAGTTTTAATAGTTGCGCTCATTAACAATCTTAAATGTATATTTTAGGTTAAATATAAACCAAATAGTTCAGTTGTCAGAATACATTTAATATGTAAATTTTAAATTAAAACTGGTTCACTTGTGCTCCGCAACCATTAAACATTTAATAAATTATACTACAATATTATTAAAGTTAACTCAAGCAATGTTATAAAGTGAAATAGAATTTAATGAAATCAATAGTGTAAAGCAGTGGTGTCAAACTCATATATGAATACGGACCGCCAAATATAGTTTAAGACAGTCTAAAAAGTCACATAAAAAAAATTAACCAAGCGAAAAAAAGTCTTTTATTTATGTTCGAAAACAAATCGTTTATATTTTACATTTATTTTTTCGTTAATGAATTTATAAAAAATTAAAAAAATACACTAATTTTAGGTTATTATTATTAGATATTAATAGATATTATTGTAGAAAATTTTAAATTAGAGAAATTAAAAAAAATAATATTTTTACTAGAAACTTGACATTTTTTGGCAGATACTGTTTTATGACAATCGAGTGTAATTCTTTATGAAAATGATATTTTTACTATGGATATTAAATGTTCATTTGTCAATCTTGACCTCTGTGAAGTCTTATTAACCTTTTTCGGTCGAATGTCGCCATAAAAGCGGCATTATTCTTCCACTTACTAGGTAAATTTCGCCACTAAAGCGGCAAAAAATAATTTTGACATCATCTGTACCACACAAAAACTAAACAACATTTTTATTCTCAAATAATTATTATTATTCTCCAATAAAATACCTAACACTCCATTGAACACAATATTTTTTACTGAACATCTTATATTTAACTCTTCAGAGCATAATTTCACTTTATACAAAAAGTATATTCGACCCAGTATGAAATACAGTTGAAAAACTTCTCATCCGCAAAGGGTTAAAAGGGAAAATAATTGTTCACATAGGTATATACTACCTATCAACCTGCCCGAGTATATAGACCCTAGTTCGGCCGCAGTGAGGAGAAACTCCCCAAACCATTGTCGCCTTAAACTGACCCATTCCGGGAATTCCGCGAGGAGGTGAATGGGGGTCTCGGTGCCCCCCCCCCCGCACCATCTACACTTCCCGTCCATTCTTCGGCCTTGTATATGTTCGTGGTAGCCTAGTCTCCCGTGTCCTGTGACAATTCGTACCAGAGACCGAGATTAGGATCTGCCAATTGTGTAGATTCTCTTGGTCCAGTCCTTATTTGGGGGCTGGCCTAAGAGTACCCTGAATTGACGGCAATCATCAATCTTTAGCCAACATTCTGAATGTTCTGACTAGACCAACTCCCGAATGACGCCCTTGGCCCAGCATCTCGCTAGCTCTACAAAGGGTTCCGGCCCCTCCACTGCGGACCTGGCTCTTAATGAGACCAGTCTGTCCACTATTTCTTTCCCCCGTATGCCCGAATTACCCGGCACCCACAGAAGGTGAACTTCGTTCTGGAAAGCCAGTCTGCCGAGAGATATCTTGCATTCCAAAACCAACCTTCAAGTGGTGGCATGGGAAGCAAGTGCTCTCAGTGCTGCCTGACTATCCGAGCAGATGGTGATTCGTCTACCCCTGACTCCGAGTTCTTCTTGCCTCTGGACGCATCCCAGAAGAGCAATGACTTCGGATTGGAACACTGAAGCATAATAGTCCAAGAAGGATAAATGTACCCCTCCCGTCCTTGCTGCAGTAGTATCCCGCTCCAGACCGCTCCCCCCCCCGTTCTGGAGACATCTGTATACCAGACGTCCTCATGGCCGGGTTGACTATCCCTCTTATCGGACCACTCCTCGCACAACGGTATCGCCAGCATCCACCGTTTACCAAATTGGTAGGTGGCCGATATTATTATACATACATACATATGCATACATACATATACATATACATATGCATATACATATACATATACATATACATATACATATACATATACATATACATATACATATACATATACATATACATATACATATACATATACATATACATATACATATACATATACATATACATATACATATACATATACATATATATATATATATATATATATATATATATATATATATATGGATAAAGCTTTTCTCTCCACATTTGGTGAGTAACTAACTTAACGGTTCAACTTCTTTTTCACATTCGTATATTTTGTGTACAATGACTATTATCTTTTAGGACTTTTCGGATCTTAACAACTTTGATGAACTGATCTATCTCGCATAATAAAGATGAAAATGCAAATTAAATTGGGAATTATTTAAAAAATGAAAAAAAGTAAATGACTATCAAAAAATTAAAAAAATCCCATTACGACGCAAATCGAGGTCTTGGTGTATAAGTATTTACAGGTTATCAAAAACAAATTACGAATGTAATCCATAGTACTTTGAAATCAAACCAATTTCATATTTTTAAAACACGCCCAATAACGTTTTAGACTAAAATTGAAATTAGTTCACTTGTACTCCAAACCCTACAAATTCTAAATTTAACATTAAAAAAGATGACTTTTAAAATTGAAAATTAATATTTTCACTCATACTAAAAAGACATAATGCTATTTAAAAACTTTAAAACTACAAAAAGATACAATACGAGTATACAGAGAAATGTTTATTTTATTTTTCATAGTTGAAAAGTAGATGCATTAAAATAAAGACTACTTTATTTCGAAAGTTGAAAAAAATAATAAAAATATTTTACGGCGACGAAAAACATCAAGATGCAGTCTTGCAACTCTATGAACATCTAAATAAAATGTTCTTCTCTAATTTGTTCGACCTAATTAAAAGATATGAAAATATTTCCAAGTCACTATCTGATATGAAAATAAACTAAAATGGTTTATATCAGGGATGGGCAATTTCTTCGATAATAAGTGACATATTATACTTTTCAAACATTTAAATGTTCAAGAGTCACAGAAAATATTATTTTAAAAGTGTTTGTATAAATGTCTATTTTTGCAGACATGTCATAAGAGACCGTGTTAAAGGTTTTATACTTTTAAAGATATTTTTCTCAAAAGTTTACATGATAAACCGTCTCGAATTTGTTTTTATTGGATTCAGCAAATCTTAATAAAATTGTTCAGTTTCATTCTTCAATTCAATATCTCAATTTGAAGCAAAATTAATAATAAAACTAAAGTAGACTTTAACAAAATACAGACAGAAAAATGACTTTCAAAATATTATTAACATGAATATTGTGAAGTGAAACTTTAATTAAAAAAAAACGGACTAAAATTCAGGAAACAAAAACCGTAATTATTTTCTTAAAAATGTGACAAATGTGTGAAAAAATATTGACATTAACACGATGAAATAGCACTTTAATTAAAATAATTAAGGTTAGATTGCAGAAAAAGATGCAATTATTTTCCTACCAACCTAGTATTAATTTCAACGTTTAATGAACTTCTGAAATTTGTTCTGGAAGGAACTTTTTGGCCTCTTTTACAACTTCCCTTTCATTTAATTTTTTACATAACTAATAAAACAAATCAATGAATTCAAGTTCTAGGTTTTGAGTTCCTAGACCATCCATCATATAGATTCGATCTAACATCCCCTTTTTGGGTCATTAAAAAAATGTTGGAATGATAAAAGATTCTCCTTGATAAGGAAGTATTTAAAACGTGAGAGACTGACTGTGCAAGAGACCAAAGAAATTCTTTTAGGACGGAATTCAAAAAATTACTAAGAATTAGGTTAAGTAGACAGCAGATACAGGGAAGGTTGTGTAAAAAATCATGTATCTGTAATAAAAGGTTTATTTCTTAAATGGAATTGACTTTTTGTCATGCCAGCGTATAAACTCTATAACATACTATACATTTTACCCACGTAAAATGAGTGTATACTTAATTTGCAATACTTAATTTGTATACTTAACAACAAATTCAAAAAAAGTAGTTAAAAATGAAATTAAAAAAAATATGTATGTGAGACCACGCGCGGTTGAAGTGAAACTTCCGTGCTGTAAATATAAAATATTTGTTTTAATATTTTTTTCCCTGTGAACTTCATTTTACCAGGAAACAATACTCTGTTTATATATTTAGTATAAATATACATTTTATATTATGGGTTCTGTTAGAATGACAATTTGAATTTGCCGCCGTGCAATAAGCGCATTGTATTTGTTGATATTCGTTAGATTACTGTACTGAATAGTGTTCGATAATGAGATTTAAATATGGCGTGATGGATTCATTTTCGAATAATTCATTGTCAGTCGTCGATATACTTTTCCATTGGGCACTACATTTTTAAGTTGTTCCCAGTGTAACATAAGAGATATAATGTTAATAGAGTACAGATATTATCTCCATATAACTCTGCCTATATTAATAAGGTTCTGCATTAGGCCCGTCAAAGTAATAGGATATATATACAGTGGTACCTCGACTTACGAACTTAATTCGTTCCAGTCCAAAATTCGTATTTCGAAACCCAGTTTTCCATTATATCTTAGAGTAAATCAATTAATCCGTTCTCAGATTTAGAAATATTGAAAAAAATTGCATTTGAATCAAAAATATAATTATTTTTAATTATTTTTATTTTTATTTATCGCATATATTAGCTCAATATCGTAATATATATATATATATATATATATATTTAGGCATAAGGGATTGTGAAAATAAAAAGAAAACTTTTATGATTCTCAAAAATTTGATATCTTAAACTTTCACCGGTATTTGTGTTCATTATTTCTAAATCTATTTTTTTTGTTGTACATTTTATACATACACACATACATATATATATATATATATATATATATATATATATATATATATATATATACAGAGTAGTACCTCGACTTACGAACCCTATTCGTTCCAGTTCAAAGTTCGTATCTCGAAACACAGTTTTCCATTACATCTTACGGTAAATCAATTAATCCGTTCTCAGACTTAGAAATTTTGAAAAAAATGTGTTTGTATCCAAAATATATATTTTTTGTGTTTGTATTTTTTATTTATATTTTTGTTTGTTTGTATCCATAATATATATATATATATATATATATATATATATATATTTTCTTGGTTTTATATGGTTTTTTTTTAAAAAAAAAAACATTTTCTATAAAAGTGCTGTAATTGTCTGTTCGGTGAAGAAGGTTTGAGGAAGCTATACAGCGTTGATTGAGTCTGTCGCTTTGTCAACACTCTCCTAAAGTGATTAATGACATTGTCATTAAAAATATTGGTGGCTCTACAGAAAACGTCTTGGTTTGGATGCCACTTGCTAACCATCTCTCTTAATTCGTTCCAGTGTTTCAAGATTTTTCGTACGTCATTTATTTTAATCGCTTCTTTTTTGTTGCTATCTTTTTCGGCCTCTGAAAACATTGGATTTTTTTCCTCGTCCTTGTCTTTTTCCTGCTCTCTTCGTAACTGCTGTAGCTCTTTACTATTCCGATCAAACTTTTGTTGTTCTACTAACTCATCGATGTCTGCTTCCTTAACTTCTAAGTGCATAGCATTGGCTAAGGAAACAATCTTTTCTATAGTAATATCAGTTTCGATTTTAACCCTTTCTAAGTCAGTTTCTCGGACGCATTCGGGCCATAAATTTTTCTAAGCTGATTTTATTTGCACAGGCCTGTAGTCTTCAGTTTCCATCAATTCCTGAAATTCCTTTACGTAGTTTTTGACAGCTTCTTCAGCAATAGCACTTTCTCCATGCCTTACAACACTGTGGATACTGGTTCTGTTCTTAAATTTTTCAAACCATCTTTACTAGCTTTAAATTCCTCATTGATATCTTTCATGCTGCTAGTGGATGGCAAGTTCTGTGCAAGATCTCCGTAAATAGCTTGAGCTTTCAAACATATCATGTTTTGAGATACACCATCTCTTTTTAGTTGCATGTCATTAATGCAGACAAGTAATAAAGTTTCTATTTCTTCCATAACTTTGAAACGATTGACGCTCCTTTGGCCACATCCAGATTCTTGTAAGAATCTGCTTTCTTAACAATTATAGCTATTGTAGATTTGAACAAGTTATATTGTGCGCACAAATCAATTTGTCTAATCCCTTTCTCATATTTTTTCACGATTCATTTCTTCAATTCTATTGTGATTTTCTTTTTTATTCCTTCTTAGTTTTCCATGGTTCCATATTTAAAAACGGTGATCCAGAAATAGACGCTTATATTACAGGTTATGTTATGAAAATAATATTAATCTATAATAAAACACGTCATTCGAGTTTAAGTAATTTTGGACGTTATTTCATTTATCGTTATTTAGTTTTTAAAAAAATACGTAAGTAATTTTATTTATTACAACGAATAAGATATTGTCTCTTATAATAAACGGAATTTCTAACATATTTTTTTTTAAATTTTAAATCCAATAATGAAATATGTCTATTGGCATCTATCGATTTTTCGTGTTGCACACATTTTTTTAAAGTAGTTTGTATCAGTTGCAACAGAAAAAACAATTATAGTATTTCGGTGAACCTTCTTTGCGATACACTTAATGTCTGAAAAAGAAATATATTTTATGAAAGTGATAATGAAAATGTCATTGTCAAATTATAACCATATGTTACAGTACTCGGAAATCTCACGGCTCATATGTCGAAATTAAGTTCGTATCTAGAAGCTAAAATAGAATACGAAAAAAGTTCGTATGTAGAGCGGTTTTTAAGTCGAGGTAACACTATATAAATATGAGCATGCTATTTAGTTTACTATCAGAGCAATGAATGGCGCTAGTTGTTCGATTTATAAATCATTTTACAAATCGTTTTACTATTGGCAGAGAACATGAACATACAATGCTCTCTTATTGGTCAGAGAAAAATTGCATTCCTAGAAAAACTATGTTCAACAGTTTCATCTGTTTAACATCTGCTTAAAGTTATTTATGACCGCATTTAGTATTTTAAAGATAATTTGTGATTGAAGCAGGATAGTTATATCTTAATTTTATTAACTTTAATTGTTAATAATTATTTATATGTAATAATATTTGTATTGAAAAGCATGTCTTTAGCAATTGGTGAAGAACATGTTGATTTAGCATGTAGAGTGATGAAATTGTGTCAACATCATTTAATAACATGCGATTTTACCAACTCCCAACAAAACAGCATTAACATATCATCGGTCCCCTCTTTGTGCTTGGAGAGACAGGTAAGAAATATATTTTATTTGTTAACAACTCTATATTTAACAGGTTCTGCATCAGCATAATTTAAAAATGTAACAATTGGCTTTTGATTACTTAAATATATAAAACCGTACACCCACTCGTACATACCATAGCACACAACACACAACCAAACTCCTATGTGTACCCCACTCCAGTTTCGTCAAAAATTTTTGTTTCTCAGCGTTTCGACTCTTACCGTTGGCACGGTCCCCATTCCTACACATTTAACTTCCGTCTAAATTTCGTTTCACAATGACTCGACTCATTTCTACCATGATCAAAGAAGTTTTACTTCAAACATTTAATTATATTATAGTTTACGCAGAATTGAAGAAAAATATCGATTATATGTGTGTATGTATTAATATCCGTAATATCTCTAGTACAGTAATATACAATAATACTAAGTATACAAGTAACATAAATTGGTCATAAAAGATAATGGATTGGATTTCGAAGGCTTAGGGATAAGATTTTAACTATATTTTTTCGATATTGAAATAAAATCGAATATACGAGTATATATATATATATATATATACGAGGTCAGACAATTAAGTAATGCGACCGATTTTTTTTCTCGGCCTGTGGTAACACTGCGAACCTGTAACTCCGCTACCGTAATAGCAGATCCCTACTCTCTCGATTGAGATCTTGACCACCCTCGTACGATCATTTCTTCGCCAGCTGTTTAGTGTTTTGTAACAACGCGCGAGTAGTGCATGTCACGAAAATGGAACAGAGAAATTTAAATAAACATCGCTCAAGATTGTCTCGAGCAGGTTGAAAGTGATCCTACTCTTCTCGATCGAGTTATTACTGGTGATGAAAGTTGGTTCTTTCAATATGACCCCGAAACTAAACGACAAAGCCAACAGCGGCTGTCCCCAGGAGCACCAAGGCCAAAGAAGGCGAGAATGAGCAAGTCCAAAGTGAAAACCATGTTGATTTGCTTCTTCGACAGCAAAGGGGTGGTTCACAAAGAGTTCGTACCACCTGGACAAACCGTAAATCAAGTATTCTACCGCAATGTGCTCGAAAAATTACGAAAAAGGGTGCTCAGAGTGCGTCCAGAGATCGCGAAGACTTGGGTTCTGCATCACGACAATGCTCCCTGTCACAGTGCGTTCAGTGTCTCTCAGTTTTTGGCGTCTAAAGGCATCGCAACGTTACCACAACCGCCCTATTCACCGGACATGTCACCCTGCGACTTTTCCTATTCCCCCATATGAAAAAATTCGTCAAAGGTCGACATTTTGACTCCGTTGAAGATATCCAAGAATCTGTGACGAGGGTACTCGGAGAGGTCCCACAAGAAGTGTACCAGAATTGTTACGAAAACTGGAAAACTCGCTGGAATAAGTGTATAGATGCGGGAGGGGACTACTTTGAAGGTGATCGCAGCGATGTACCTTAATTTTTAAATATACTCGATTTTTGAATTTTGTCGCATTACTTAATTGTCTGACCTCGTATATATATATATATATATATTGGTATCTCAGCAGTGAATTTTCTAATAATTGCATAATTTTTACAAAAATATCTTATAATAGTAGAAAATAGAAAAATGTTTATGATATACAAATTAAACAAATTTATTTCTCTTCAAAAACTTGTTAACGATAGATAAGCGTCTACCTTTCAATTTGATCCCTTAAACAAATTAACATTAGAAATACTGACAGTTAAGATGAAGTTATTTCCACCACAACAGATCAAAATGATTGGTCTTTAAAAAATTCGTAATAATAGAGTATTTTTATATTAGTAATTTATTAGTTTCTTACAAAAGGAATTCCTTCTTATGTAGTACATTTTTGGTATTATATATTAACCCACTTGAGACCATGTTCCCTAAATGAGTATTGGAAAAATTTTATCACTTACACATCAAGAATAATAAGTGTAATAAAGAATATATGCTGTGGTAAAAAAAAAAAAATAAAATAAATTTTCATTTCAGAGTTAAGTTATTCTTATGGTATAAAGGAAATTATTAGGTATAAAAAGTTATAATTTGTCACATTTCTTACAACCGTGGTTTTTCTTTTGAGTGCATTTTCCGCATAGATATTTTTTACAGATATTACGAATGGTGGTAGTCTTATTATTATTATTACAGTACCCTATTTGACACCATTTGCATGAACAAAGTGAGCTCTTTGAAGTTGTTTGTACATTAGCTTCTCGAGATTCCATCCCAGGTTTTACATTTTCAACGGCATTTTCAGTGGCAAGTTCATCTGCTAGTTGAAAAATAAATTCACCTTTCATAATATTTTTTGGCATATCCTGTTGAATCGGGTACGTCTTTAAAATTATTATGAAGTGGTAATCTTCCAGGACTAGACCCTTCTTGTATTTTTTCCCAACTGGTTCCGTCTGCAGCAATTTCACTTTAAAGATCTTGTAGTATACTTTCATTTTCATCGTCAGAACTTGAAAGCACTCGAGAACATCTTTTACGTAAATTCAAAATATTTTCAAATTGGCTATCATTTTCTCAGGACTCCTGAGCATTTTCTTTGTCTAAAACCTCATTACTACTATTCTCACTATCAAAAAATTCATCGTGAATACCGCATAGTTCAATTTCAATTTCTTCTGGTTCACCTTCACTGTCATAGAGTTCATCATGCTCGATATCCAAGCATTCCATTGGTATATGGTTCAGTTTTTCCAATAATTCAGAGATTTTCAATCGTTTCCCCATTTTTAGGACTTATAAAAATAAAATAAAACTAGTGATTACATAAAATTTATATTTGTATTCATTTTTCTCACCTCACACTGAAATAATATGTTTTTTTATTATAATTTATATAATAATTTTTTATTATTTATTATATTATATAATATGAGTGCAACATTCAACAAAAACTTCAATACACATTCTACGTATCCAGACCTAAATGAACGACTAAATATATTTTCGAATGAATGCATTAGTTTTACATTACCATCATGACCGATCGATCCGGAATCTTCCTGATAATTTTCACCATCATACTGAAACATGCGCAGTAAAAATTCTAAGAACGTGTGAGAAGTTGCACAAAACGAGTAAACTGGTAAATTCGTGTTCGGTAAATAGATTGCTGGACACTTACACTTTCACAGGTCAAAGCAGTCATTTTGACTGATATTGGTATAAGTAGCCATGATACAAAATTATTTTGATTTTGAACAAAAAAATAAAAATAAAATTCATTATACTATTTCCTTAGTTATCGCTGCAAAATTCATGACATCGTTTCGAAAAAAAAATGTAACATGAAGTAGGAATTTTAAAACAAAATTGTAAAACCAGTCATTTTGACTGGTATGGTAGTTCTAGTGTTAAGAGCAAAAAATAAAAACACTCATATTAAAAGTGACAATTACATTCTCTGACTTGTTTATACTTTCGTACAACATTATTATATAAAATAAAAGTAAGACCGTGCGAAACTGATTCGTCCGCTTCTTGTGTTTATTTTATATTCAAAAGTAAGTAGTTACGGTATTTCTTTGTAACAAGAAATGAATTCGATGCTCTACTAGCTGAGTCACTTCTTGGTGAAATTTCATTATAATAAGTGAGAATTATACACAGACATATACACACAATCACACACAAATATATATATATATATATATACAGTGGACTGACGGAAATTCGGCAACTTGATATGTAACACTCTAATATATATATATATATATATATATATATATATATATATATATATATATATATATATATATATATATATATATATATATATATATATATATATATATATTAATATATATATTTATTTATATTAATTTATATATATATATATTTATAGAAATATATATATATATATATATATATATATATATATATATATAAATGTATATATACATATATTAATGAAGTTATTTCTGTATATAAATATCAGTTACACTGGATAATGTAGAAACAGTTTCCGTATGAAATAATTATGTTTTGAAATTGTTACTTTTTAACATTATATAGAGTTTGATAAAATGCTCTCCGCACTTTACTAATTGCACTGTAAACATTTTATCATATTAACCTATATATATATATATATATATATATATATATATATATATATATATATATGTACGAGGTCAGACAATTAAGTAATGCGACAAAATTCAAAAATCGAGTATATTTAAAAATTAAGGTACATCGCTGCGATCACCTTCAAAGTAGTCCCCTCCCGCATCTATACACTTATTCCAGCGAGTTTTCCAGTTTTCGTAACAATTCTGGAACACTTCTTGTGGGACCTCTCCGAGTACCCTCGTCACAGATTCTTGGATATCTTCAACGGAGTCAAAATGTCGACCTTTGACGAATTTTTTCATATGGGGGAATAGGAAAAAGTCGCAGGGTGACATGTCCGGTGAATAGGGCGGTTGTGGTAACGTTGCGATGCCTTTACACACCAAAAACTGAGAGACACTGAACGCACTGTGACAGGGAGCATTGTCGTGATGCAGAACCCAAGTCTTCGCGATCTCTGGACGCACTCTGAGCACCCTTATTCGTAATTTTTCGAGCACATTGCGGTAGAATACTTGATTTACGGTTTGTCCGGATGGTACGAACTCTTTGTGAACCACCCCTTTGCTGTCGAAGAAGCAAATCAACATGGTTTTCACTTTGGACTTGCTCATTCTCGCCTTCTTTGGCCTTGGTGCTCCAGGGGACAGCCACTGTTGGCTTTGTCGTTTAGTTTCGGGGTCATATTGAAAGAACCAACTTTCACACCAGTAATAACTCGATCGAGAAGAGTAGGATCACTTTCAACCTCGTTGCTCTAAATTTCTCTGTTCCATTTTCGTGACATGCACTACTCGCGCGTTGTTACAAAACACTAAACAGCTGGCGAAGAAATGATCGTACGAGGGTGGTCAAGGTCTCAATCGAGAGAGTAGTGATCTGCTATTACGGTGGCTGAGTTACAGGTTCGCAGTGTTACCACAGGCCGAGAAAAAAAATCGGTCGCATTACTTAATTGTCTAACCTCGTATATGTGTATATATATATATATATGTATTTATGTATATATATATATATATATGTATGTATATATATATACATATACATATATATATATATATATATATATATACATATACATACATATATATATATATATATATATATATACACATATATATATATATATATTTGTATATATATATATATATATGTATATATATATATATATATATATATATATATATATATATATATGTATACATATATAAATATATATATATATATATATATATGTATATATATATAGGTTAATATGATAAAATGCTTACAGTGAAATTAGTAAAGTGCAGAAAGCATTTTATCAGACTCTATATAATGTTAAAAAGTAACAATTTCAAAACATAATTATTTCATGCGAAAACTGTTTCTACTTCATCCAGCGCAACTGATATTTATATACAGAAATAACTTCATTTTCCGTCTATTCATCTGTACAAACGTATACAAATATCATATGAAATAAACTTATCGAACAAAAAAAAAACAATAATGCGAGGCAGTACAAAATAATAAAGAAAATAATAAAAAAAAACGCCACGTTGAAATATCTACATAACAGATATAGACATTTATATTGGCCCCGTGTGTACCTAAAATACAGCAAGCGAAAATAATCCGAACCAATCAACGAGTGTGTTTATTTAAAAAATCAAACGGCAATGAACAGAGCGTCGTCCGTGTACAACAATGTACACCGAACATCGATCGGCTGCACATAATCTATTCGTACGGTGCAGAAAAAAATGTCCCAGATATGCAAATAACATTCATCTCTGTCAATTTACAGACTATCATATTTTATCGGGCGTCGTCTTTCGGCGCTAAGCGGCTAAAGGGGTTTTACTGAAAAAGTTATTTGAGGTTATATAACGACAGTGTAAACGCCCACAGGCAGCCGCTAGTCAGTCCGTAAATCCGCAATGTGTTCTTTGAAGTTTGCTACTGTCCCTGGGGCCAACTGCGAAATACGACTACACAGACCGACCACTTGCGTTCGATGCTTGACTTAACGTAACAATTCATTCATAGCATTGTTGTAGAAATGAAGATTACACTTCTTTGTTAATAAGTCGACGGATATCGAGATACGCTCGAAATGAAAATATTTTTGTTGACTTTTAATTGAACCGAACACCAGTGTTGGTACATTGACGTATGATAACAAACAGATGTACTCGTAATTTGCATTCTTAACATGCGGCCCACACATTCGTAGTCAGAGACGGCTCATTAATTATGTATTTTCAATTAAATTTCGAACATTATTCCATACTAACGCATACCGCTGCCCGATCGCCATATTAATTAGCCAATTATCTTTCATTGTATGTATTGTCATAAAAATTTTTTCAAGGCAGAGTTTCACTGCTCAATACCACTTTCATGTAATAAATTAACAATTGTATTCTTCCTTTCTTATTCGCGCACAAAAACACACGCGAAGCGTAAAAGATTTCAACCATGATATTTTCAACCATTCTTAAAACTTATATTTAATAATTCTAAATAACTTATAGAGTCACTACATGGAATACTCGTCGTAACAAAGAATTGAAGATGATACACTATTAATTCATAAATAATTATATAAGAGACTTACAAAAAACTAACAAAAGTTCATAACTAAAATATTTCTTAAAATTTTTTAAGGAGTAAAATTAATAACTAAAACATAAGCGTTCTTAATAATGTCAGAAAAATGATTTTTGAAAAATGATTTAAAATATACAAGTGTATAAAAGATGATGCATTTAAAAGAAATACATTTTTTGGTATTTATTTTATTTCAAAATAAGCTAATAATAAAAAAAAACTCTCAATTAAAGTTCAAAATACCAAGAAAAAATAAAAAAAAGACTTGTGTTTACGACCGAATATACAAAGTCATAACCAGCACAGACGTGCTTAGTTTATTTATAAAAAAAAGAGTAGATAAAAACCGTGACAAATATATTTTATTCGTATTGGAAAACATGAAAATATCGTTAAAAAATCATAAATAGCGACGATATACGAGCAAAGTACAGAAATAAAGACAAAACATAATCTTAACTTTCGAAGAGACGCGAAAATTTATAGTTGAGAATTTTTCAAAAGTCGATGCTGCTTGTTAAAAGTTTATATCCGGGGCTTTACCGCAGTTTTAGAATATACCGCCTCTCTTAACACACACTGCAAATTCGGAAAAGTTAAAAAACAGAAACTTTCTTTTATAGTTCGCTGTCTATAGTCAGAAACGTTATAAAATTTCATAAGTAAACCGTGCAAGCATACGAAAATATGTTTATTGCGTTTCACGTTCGAAATATACAAATTGCCTACCGTTTATCTCTGTTTTTTTTTAAAAAAAGCAGCTTAGTTTTCTGTTTGTTTTATAATATTATATTTTATTTTTTAATAATCTCAATATAAATTCGAAATACCTAGAACAGCAAACTTGTTAATTATTCAGAGACTCTAAAAATTAATGAAAATTTACTTAACACAAGGTTTACGGCAATTTTTGTACACCTATCTCTACGGACACGCGTCAATTTGACGCATGAACGAAATCATATATTTTCTTTAAAAAACAACTTAAAAATCAACATAATTATACACTATTAAACTTATAAATGAAACCATGAGATATATATACATAACAGGTGGGCTGAAAAGTTCGTAGGCTGACACATAAATGGCGCTACTAGTATCAAATCCATATGATTTTTAGTTAGCCCTAACCTTCAAAAGACGCGTGTATAAATTTGACAATTGTTGCACTATTAGTATCTGAGTTATAGCATTTTTAGTGAAAGAACTTTTGTTACCTTGAAAAAATGGATAAAAAGGAATTTCGTGTGTTAATAAAGCATTGCTTTTTGGCGAAAAAAATACTGTTGAAACCAAGGCTTGGCTTAATAAACATTATTCGGACTCTGCACCAGGAAAATCAACCGTAGAGAAGTGGTTTGCTAAATTTAAACGAGGAGAAAATGAGCACCGAGGACGATGCACGCAGTGGACGCCCCAAAGAGGCTGTTACCGACGGAAACATCAAAAAAGTCCACAAAATAATTTTTGATAACCGTAAAGTGAAGTTGATTGAGATAGCTGAGACCCTAAAGATATCAGAAGAACGTGTTGGTCATATCGTGCATGAATCTTTGGATATGCGAAAGCTCTGTTCAAAGTGGGTGCCGCGCGAGCTCACAATCGACCAAAAACAACAACGAATCGATGATTCTAAGGAGTGTTTGGAGCTGTTCAATCGTAATAAATCCGAATTTTTGGGTCGATATGTGACGATGGATGAAACATGGCTCCATCATTTCACACCGGAGTCCAATCGACAGTCAGCCGAGTGGACTGCACGTGATGAACCGACTCCAAAGCGTGGAAAGACGCAAAAGTCGGCTGGCAAGGTTCTGGCATCAGTATTCTGCGATATTCATGGTATAATATTCATTGTCTATCTTAAAAATGGAAAAACCATAAACAGCGACTATTACGTAGCGTTATTGGAGCGTTTAAAAGACGAAATCGCGAAAAAGCGGCCTCATTTGAAGAAGAAGAAAGTGCTGTTTCATCAAGACAATGCACCGTGTCACAAATCAATGAAATCGATGGCGAAATTGCAAGAATTGGGCTTCGAATTGCTTCCGCATCCACCGTACTCTCCAGATCTGGCCCCCAGCGACTTTTTTCTGTTCTCAGACCTCAAGAGGATGCTCGCTGGACGGAAATTTTGATCCGATGAAGAGGTAATCGCCGAAACTGAAGCCTATTTTGAGGCTAAAGACAAATCGTATTATAAAAATGGTATCGAAAAATTGTATGACCGCTATAATCGTTGTATCGCCCTCGAAGGGAACTATATTGAATAACAAAATCAAATTCTATCAAAAAAAAATTTTTTTCTATGCAAGCCTACGGAACTTTTCAGCCCACCTGTTATATATATATATATATATTTATATTAAATTTATAATATTCAACATTATTTCAGTATTAACATTATTTTAATATTCAACATTCATTCCGCGCATCTCTGACACATATACTCAATTCTGTTTACACACTTTCCGTAAACAATCATTTTACACATTTTACAGGTATTGTTGCTTCTGTTTCTCTTATAATATCCGATTTGGCAGGTCTTGCGTTCTTGTGAAGTACTAGGCGACGCTTGATTGTGATGAATGTTTTGTTGGTCTTCGTTTTCTTTGCCGGAAAGTTCTTCGGCCAATTAAAAAAGAAAATCCTTTCTTGATAACTTTAATCCAGTACATTCTTTATATAATATCCATGCATTTATTGCTACTAAATCCAAGAAAGAAGGAGGTGAGGCTTATGGGTCGGTAGTCCCTGACTGAAGCGTACCTGGTTCGCCCTGCTTTTGGTATAAAGGCTACCCGCGCCGTTCTCCAGGCCTTCGATATATGCCCGAAGGCCATAGAAGCTCTGCAAATCCTCGTGATCGGGCCTACAATAAGGTCAATGCACCTCTGCAGCAGTATCGGATAGACACCGTCTACTCCCGGAGACTTGTATGGTTCGAACGTGTTGACCGCCCAGATGATCTTCTCTGGGGTTATCAGTCTCCTGGACATACCACAAGAAGCCCTGCTTGGTCTGGGTGCGTGAGACGGCTCTTCCTCCCCTGGGTCAATAGTCAGTCCCGGGAAGTTGACCTCCAAGAGAAAAGTGAAACACCCCTCCAAAATATCGAAAAATACTTGGAGAGGTCACTGAAAAGATGCTGCTTTGACGGTATAATTCCGCGCTATTTGATCTACTACGTCTACTCCAAACTTAGTTTCATTGTAATACGCTGTTTCTGGGGTATGTTTGTTATTATTTTTTTATTTTACAGATATATGCTTAGTGCTTAGTAACAACACCTTCAGCTTTGGTTTACTTTTATAGATCGTGAGTATGCAGTTTTCCTATTTATAATGTTCTGAGTAATACAATTTCATTTGATCTTTCTTGTACTTTGCTGGCTTTGGGAGTTCCCTCTTGTTAGCCTGAATGGTTCAAACTAAACTGGTTCTTTTTGAAACTAATTTGTTTGCAAGAGGAATACTTGTAAGAAAATCATCAGTTGTTATATTTCTGCCTTGATGTAAATATGGTTCGGCCAACTTTAAAACTACAAATTAGCCGAAGGGTGTTAAAGTTCAGGTTTTATCTTTACCCAGATAAGGAAAATATTTTGAATTGACATTTACTGCCCACCAAAACTTTATGCCAAATTTATGTAGCATATATTGTGTGAATCTGCATCGGGCTTTCGCAGGTAACAGTTGCTCGTCTATGAAATATTGACTGTTTTGTATAAATTTGTTCCATGTTTCAGATTTCAATGTAAATTTGTTTGTCTACTTTCATCTGATTCGAGAATCTCAATTTCATTCTCGTTTTCAGTCACTTCGTTTTCATCCTCTTCACAGCTTGTTCCAGAGCACTCCTCACTCATACTCACATATTTTTGGTAATATGTTACCACCTTTTCTGGACATATTCGGACGAATAAAGAAGGGCTATTTGTTAAAACAGTGTAAAATTGAATTTCACAATAATATGACTTATACACAAAATGCACTAGTAGTTTCTTCTTGAATGCACAAACTAATAGTAGTTGTAACTTCGAAAAGTCTTCACTCTATAACTCCAACTCACATACTGAGTTCCGTTTTTTCTTCTGACGCTTATCCCTTTCTGCAATCATGGTTTTCCGACATAAATACGTAGGACATAAACAGTGACGCCGTACCACCCACTTCAGATTTGAGATATCTGGTTCGAAGTATCGCCGCTGCATTGTTTATGTGTACGTTTCACGTTTACTTTCTTGCAAAAATAACTCTTTTATCACGTTCATCTTTATTACTGCAGTAATGCTTTCATGAGTGAAGCCAATTTACTAACATTTATTAATATATAATTAACATTTAGATATACACATTTTTAATTTCAAAACTAGAAGTTTGAGAAAAAAGAAACTTTCGATATATATTCGTACTATGATATTATTAAGTCATCAAAAAATTCCAGTGCTAAATAATAACAGTTTCTTTAGTTTTGCTCATGAAACCTGAATTGTGTTAAATTAACGCATCAGGTAAACCTAGTTTCAAAGAAGAGAAAAATGTATATGAAGTTGAAAGTCATAAACCGCAATTATTTCTCTACCAACCTAATATGTATATTATTCATTAATTTGTTAATTTTAAATTTTTGATATTTTTATCTGATATTGAAGAGCAATTCGAGAACATGCATACAATTTAGACGTTAGTCATACAACAGTTATGGACCACTTAAATCAGCTAGTGTATGAAGTTGTATATGAATTTGAAGGTCATATACCGCAGTTATTTTTCTATTATATTCATTTATTAATATACAATTAACATTCAGGTACACACATTTTTAATTTCAAAACTGGAAGTTTGAGAAAAAAGAAACTTTCGATATATATTCGATATTATTAAAAGTCAAAAAGAAATTCCAGTGCTCAATAGTAACAGTTTCTTTAATTTTGCTCATGAAACCTGAATTGCGGCAAATTGACGCGTCTCATAAACCTAGTGTTAAAATCAAATTATACAACAGAATGTTAAATCAAGGGTATAATTTATATTTTGATTTGTGTCTTTTTATTAATATTTGTTATTTATAATTGTGTAATAGCGATGAACTCATAACAGATACTCATGAATTCCTTGTATGAATGCAAATTATATTATTAGAGCACTAATGGGCAGATGAAGCGGAAAATGAACGAAAAAACGAATACTAAACGATTAACACGATATTAGTAGCAGTATAAGTGTTGATCTGTAGATTTATCCACTGAAAATTTCATTGATAGTAACACATTTATGTGGTTGTTAGAGGAATAACAATTGTATAATCATACAAGAGCTATTAAAATTGCATTCACCACACAAATATCTCATGCCGTAATAAATAAAGTAATGGATCTGGTGAGTACGTTATATTACTAAAGCTGTTATTATTACATTTATTATAAGTACGAAGGTAGAATGATAGTTATCCATCTTTGACAAGAGTTAAGAGATGACACCACTGATATCAAACTGCAAGTCGTTAGGAAGCAGTAGTGAAGTCAAAAGGCTACCCAACAAGATATTAAAAACTAGAAAAAAATAATAGGTATAAACATTTTTTACAGCTGAATGTTTTTTTTTGTACAAAACATTTTTGATATAGATTTAACGCAATTTTTTTGTCGTGTTTCTTAATGTACTTGGATTTAATTTTGTTGTGAGTATATTCTTTAACACTTTAACGATCGGTCCTAAATAAAATTAGTGTTATCTACCGGGAACGCCAATTGGCGTCCTATATGAAATAATCATATTGCGATTAAAAGCGCTTAACTTAAAATATTAGTCAATAATAAAAATAAAAATTTATAACAAATAATTATAACTATACTGTTTGACATTTTATTGTTTGCTTTATATTTTAAATTTAAATACCGATACAAATGGATAACGGAAACGAAAATATATTTTTAGAAAAAAATTGTGCAAAAAATTATTAACCATAAGTAAGCGTATCAGGAGAAGATGCCGGGTTTGTGCTTCTCATAATATAAGGAAGGATACAATATATATGTGTAACGAGTGCAAAGTTCTTTTACATATTGTTTCCCCACATATCACACAAAGGTGAATTATTAAAAAAAATATGTATATATTTGGTAACAAAGTGTAAATAGTAAAAAAAAACAAATATATATAAGTATTTTCAATAATATGTCATTTTAATAACGTTGAATAAATAATGAAGAAATTATAATCAAAACCTCTTGAATATGCCCTTAAATTTTCATTTCAATATCTAAATTACTTCAAAATACACAAGAATTTGAAGAATTACGATTAATATTTTTTCCCATTTTATAAAAATGTCCATGATAAATCACAAGTTCATAGGAAAACCGCCCGGTCGATAGAGTGTTAATATATATATATATATATATATATATATATATATATATATATATATATATATATTTAAACATATATATATATATATATATATATATATATATATATATATATAATATTATATGGCAAAAGTTTTTATAAAACTGTATTCATAGATTTTTATTTTGAAACAAAAATATATAAAAATACAAAATGTAGGAAATCTTTTTTGATTCAATATATATATATATATATATATATATATATATATATATATATATATATATATATATATATATATATATATATATACATACATATATATATATATATATATATATATGCTTTTGTCTTTCCATGTTGATAATTTGTATTGAACTAAAATCATATATCAATAATTGGAATTTACATACAATGCTGTTCATTAACATTAATCCATTATTCGCTAATTGTAAACGTTCGGCTGAAATCGGAAACAATCGGAACTCTATAAAGAATATGTTGAAAGCAAGCGAATATAAATGTAAGAGAAAAACAAATTTTTTTTCGTGACATAAATCAGTCTTCCCGATGGAATATTTTTATTATAATATATATATATATATTAAAAAAAATATTGTCATAAATACAACATATTAAAAACAACAGTGAAGAAAAAAAATTACATAAAATATTTTATTACAATTAAAATAATGATATATGAGAGTTATTAATCTACAGTAATTTGAGATCTAAATTTTATTTTTGTTACCCATTTATCATTTATTAAATATTATTGTTATATCACTGATTAATTTTTTTGTGTTCGTGAAATTGAAATTATTCAAAAAAAATCGATATATTACCTGGTGTTATGAAGTATTTAATGTGTAATGTAGAGAATCTTGTACATACCTGCAACAATAAAGAAAAACGATTTGTAATCCATTTTATTGTAATAAAATACACAATTTAAACATAACGTGTACTAAAAAATTTTTAGAAGTAGATAAATAAAAAATAAATTATTTACAAATTATTTATATCTATAAATCACATCTGAAAGTTTGTGGAAATAAGCAATTATTTCAACAGACTGTAGTAAATAAAATTATAACAATTGTGTGAAACATAAAAATAATAATTATAATGGATAGTACAGTAAAAAATAATAATTATAAAAGATAGTAAAGCAGTAGTTTCTTCTACTTTACAGTCCGTTTTGAACTCGTACGAAAAATTCCTCTTATTTGCTTCTTTTCCATCTTTATCCTATCCTATAATAGTACTAAAAGCCCAACTTGAAGCAAAACTAATTATAAAACAAAAAGACGATATTATCAAAATACAGACCGAAAAAAGCATTTTAAAATTATATTAACATGAACACAATGAAATAACACTTTAATTGAAAAAAGTTAAGGTTTGAATTCAAACCAAAAACGCAATTATTTTCCTACCAACCAAATAAAATTCACACCAAAAGAATCGTTTAGTTTATGAACAGTTTCTGCTGCTTAACCACTCGTTTTGAACTAATACAAAGGGCTGTTATATGATTTTTTCTATCTTTAATTCAATAACCCAATTTGAAGCAAAATTAATATATAAACCAAAGTCAATGTTATCAAAATACACACCGAAAAATCCATTTTAAGATGATATTAACAAGAACGCGATGAAATGATACGTCCATTGAAAAAATTAAAGCTAGAATTTAGGAAACAGAAACCGCAAGTATTTTCCTACCAACCTAAAAAATATAAATACATAATTTTCGAAACTAAAAATATTCTTGACCTCCATACAAATAATTCTTATTTTAAATTTGTTAGCGCGTTAGATGTGTACTAAAAACAAATTACAACCAATGTACTTGAATAAATAAATATTTGAGTTCGAAACGCAATTGAATTTACAAGTAATCGATTGACACACAATTACTTTGTACACATCTTGAATTTTCGTATAAAAATACATGTCTGCAATTTCTCGTATCAACGAAAAAATATTATAACACGTCCGTATTATTTATTATATTATTACAGGTGAAATGGTGTAATTTATGAGGAAACTGTCAAATTTCCTTAATTTATTAACGCTGTTTATGTTCGAAAGTTTCGTGTATTAACGTCGAATTTTACACTTTTCTTTCATTCGAAACAAGAGAAGTAGTTTGTTGAAGTTTGCTGGTTACATGCGACATATTTTTAATTTGATGATTGTCACGATATCAACACACATATTATTTATATATATATATATATATATATATGTATATATTCATATGTATATATATATATATATATATGTATACATATATATGTATATATATATATATATATGTATATATATATATATATATATATATGTATATATATATATATGTATATATATATATATATATGTATATATATATATGTATATATATATATATATATATATATATATATATGTATATATATATATGTATATATGTATATATATATATGTATATATGTATATATATATATGTACATATATATGTATATATATATATATGTATATATATATGTATATATTATGCATACATATACATATGTATATTTATATATATATATATATATATATATATATATATATATATATATATGTATATATATATATATATATATATATATATATATATATATATATATATATATGTATGGAGCTTAAATCCATGGCACTAATCTGTGATATAGATACTCAGTTAGAAAGTTCAAGGTAACTATTGATCCATTGGAGGTAATTTTCGAATTCATTCAATGGATGATGATGCATGAGTTGGAAATAATACAGTTCGGTGTGATGTTATATTTTCTCAAATAATAAATAAGAAAAAAATTACAACAATTAATGAAATTGTTGACCCAATTGGTGAAACAATATTTCAAGATGTATATGCATCCCTCTAAGACCTAGACAATGTTGAGGAAGAAAGATTAAATTTACACCAATAAATATAATTGAAAAAATTAATATGTAATCACATTGGATTTATTGATAATCCTGAAAATAAAGGAATATCAATGAATAAAACCTTCTATAATTGCAATAACTGTATATATAGATAAAGCGTAGTGAAAATGAGCATCCATATAGGAAGTATCATGTAAAATAATATGAATAGAGAAATCAGCTAAGACTACACCTATAAGACCTTCTGCTGTAAATAAGAAAATGAATCCAAAACTCATAAAAGAGCATATCTGTAAATTAATTGAGAAACATGAAGAGTAGCTAATCAACTAAAAATTTTATTACAACAATAATTATTGTTTCAGAAATAAAATAAGTACAAGTATCAAAATCTATACCTACTGTAAATATATGGTGAGCCCATATAACAAAAACCAAGAAGGTCAATAGCTAATATTGCATAAATTATACCTAAAGATCTAACGGTTTTTTATCTCTTTCTTGCCGGTCCGACCCGTCTATCACTTTCCATGTACTTATGTGGCTTTCCTCTCAAAAAATGTGAAGACCACTGATGTACACCCTTATCCTTTCAATATGCAAAATCATCATAAATTGATATCAATCGAGAAACACAGAAGGAATGTTACATAAAAAACATCATAAAATAAAATATATAAAAGTAAAAATATGATTACTGAGTTCACATAAATAACATGCAAACTGTTTACCATCAATCAACGTAACGTATCTCTACTCTATTTAAAAAATGAAAGCAGATTTCGTATTGGAAATACTGTATATAAGAAAGTTCAGTATCGATCGATCTATTTTTTCATACCATTACTTTTCTGACTGCTGAGAAAACCACACTTGTATAATGTAAATAAAAAAGAACGATTTTCTTACTTTTACTCGTTTTTCAAGTTTCTTTGCATTATTTAGGTATTTAACGTAATTTATTGCTGGTTTTACTTAAATAAAAGCTATTAAAACTTTGTTATTTCGGTAGTTGGAATTATTTACATTATTCTATGCACGAGACTTGTTTTTTGATTTTATTTCTTTTTAAATTAAAACTGTTCAAACTTTAATACCAACCGATTATAAACATAATAAATATTTCTTTTTCGAATAGAAAAAAAATATTTATTAAACTTAAAAATATACCAAGAAACAACTTCAATTGATCAAATTAATAAAATATATTATTTTTATGGGGTTCTTGTTAAAAATCAAACTTGTAACTAATTAGATTTTCTTTAAAACGAAGAACAGATTCATTTGGAAATTTATAAAATTCAATGTGAAATAATAGTTTAATGGTAAAAATTATTGTAATATCTGAATAACTATTGTCCGTCGTACACAATAATATCCATTTGTGAGGTTAGATCCAAAAATACATGGTCTAGTCTCATCAAACTTTCTATCTATCCATATGTAAAAAAATGTTATGTAAAATTTCAAAAAGTGGATATTTTTTTGAAAAAAAAAACATAGAAATTTGGTATTAAATTATTATTAACAATAACACCCCAAGTTACAAGAAATTTTCATGAAGAATTATAAAATGAAATGTGTGACTTTACATAACAACTGCGTTGCAATTTATTTGCAAGAATTATTATATAGACATACTAATACATTTATATATATATATATATATATATATATATATATATATATATATGGGCCGTTTGATAAGTATGGTAAAAATAAAGTTAAACACCTTTTTTTTATAAAAAATCACTATTTCTCCATAAAACCATTGAGAATGAGGGTGAGAGTTGTACAATTGGTCCAGTGAGTCTACAAAATTGGCATTGATAGCGCCGATGAAATCGTCATTCGATGAAAATTTCTTCCCACCGAGTCAAATTTTCAAGTTCAGGAAGAGGAACAAATCGCACGGCTCCCAACCTGGAGAGTAGGGAGGATGAGGAATTAATTCGAAGCCTAATTCGTGCAATTTTGCCATTGGGACGGTTGATTTATGGTACGGCGCGTTGTCCTGGTGAAAGAGCAGTTTTCATGCACCAATCATGGCTGTTTTTGTTTCAGCTCTTCTTTCAAGCGGTTCGATAATGTTGCATAATAGTCTATTGTTATCGTTTTTCTCTTCGTTAGGTAATCAATAAGAATGATTCAATAAAATCCCAAAAATTAATGCCTATCATCTTCCCAGTTTACAAATAGGTCTTCGACTTCTTCAGCGCACTTTCACCAGTCGTTCTCAATTACTTTGACTGCTGCTTCAACTCAGGTGTCTAGTGGTGGATCCATGTTTTATCCACAGTGAGGAATTGAAGCAAAAAGACCTGCTCGTTTTTTTCCATTTTTACGACACTGCTACAATGTTCTCTTCAAACATCAGAAGAATGTGAACATCGTATCGCTTCTGGCTGAAATTTCGCCTATGCAACTTTGAAAAGTGATACTTGATAGCCGTGACGTCATTAAATGAGTGTTAGCACCACATCATAGCAATTTACTAAACTTATCAATCGACCCTCGTATGTTAAGTTAAATCAAATAAGATAATATAATAATCTCTTAATTTAATTATGGAAGAAATGCAAATTTGCGCAATTTTGTATTGACTTAAGTTTAAATTGGGACGTGAAGAAACAGAAACTGTTCGAAATATCAAATCTGTTTTTGACGAAGTGTCAATTAGTGAGCGAATAACTCAACGCTGGTCTCAAAAATGTCGTAGTGAAAACAAAAGCCTTGATGATGAGGAGGGTCCTGGACGTCCTTCAGCTATTGTTAATAATGATTTAAGACCCATTATTGAAGTGGATCCAGGTAAAACAACTTGAAAGGCGAGAGAAGAACTCAATGTGTTGATAATTCAACAGTTGTTTAACATTTGAGCCTAATTGGAAAAACAAAAAATGGATAAATGTGTGCCATATGAACTAAACGAATACCACTGGCGATACGAAGTGTGCTCTGTGCTCCTTTTGCGTACAAAAATGATCTCTATCTTCATCGCATTGTCACAAGTGATGAAAAATAGATTCTTTACAACCATCAGAAACGATCATCACAATGGCTAGAATAAGGAGAAGTACAAAAACAGTTTCCTTAACCAAAGCTTCACGACAATAAGATTATGGTCACTGTTTGGTGGTCAGAAAGTGGTATCAGTCACTACAACTTCTTTAGTTCTGGTGAAAAAATAACAGCAGAAAAATATTGTTAGGAAATCGAAAACGTTCATCATAATGGCAAGACCGAGGAAAAGCACCAAAACAGTTTCCTAAACCGAAGCTTCACGAAAAAAAGATTATGGTCACCGATTAGTGGTCGGAAAGTGGCATCATTTACTACAACTTCTTAAATTCTGGTGAAAAAATAACAGCAGAAAAATATTATTAGCAAATTGATAAAATGCATGGGAAGTTGCATCGTTTACGGCCAGCATTAGTCAATCGACGAAGACCAATTCTTCTTTATGACAACACCTAACCACACGCCACACAAATGACTTTAAAAAAATTAAATGAACTCGATTATGAAACCTTAAGTCACCCACCTTATTCTCCAGACCTGTCTCCGACAGATTATCATTTTTTAAACATTTGACTAATTTCCTACGAGAGAAGCTTTTTAAATTTCAAGCATCATTTCAAAGCGTTTTCGATGAATTCGTTAATTCCAGGACTTCATAATTATATCTTGTAGGAATAAACAAACTCGTTTCCCATTAGGAAAAATGTGTGCAGGCAAATGATGTTTATTTTTATTCATAAATATAATTTTTAACTGATATACGTCTATATAATCGATACATAAAAACCACAATGGTCTTTGCACCAACCTATAATTTTTATCATACGGTATCTAATTTATAAATAATAGTGTGTGTATTTATGTATCTTTCTGTTTAATGTTTTGCGTATCATATTTTTTGTATTATATATTTCAACCAGTTGCAATAGTGTGTCTATTTGAATTAAATGTAAATAAGGCGTTTTAGCTGCTGTATAATCCAACTGTTCCAGTTATTCATTTATAATACCATTTGATTTCTTTCGCACTTCCATCGGGCTGGTTTACACAGGACAGTAAGCGATAGAGTATATTAACCTAGTTCTTTACTAGACGTCTTCTCTACCCGCATATACAGTTTGGTCTGTTTACACAAAGTTAGTGATTTGGTACAGAAGAGTTAAGTTTCAAGTTTAAAACAATCAAACACCAACTTCCGTAAATAAAAACAAAACTTGTTAATACATATTTAGCACTCGACTATTCTACTCTACTCTACTGCAATAAACCTGTTTAGACAGGTAGAATGTCAGTAAATTTATGATAGGAGAAGAGACTAGTAGAGTGTACTCAAGGAAGTTATAAGAAGGAGATCGAACTTGTCCGATCGCCTATTGTAGTCAATTTATGAAACTGGAAAATCAGATGGTGGCGCTAGTAGTAGAATTAAAGAACTTCTGCGCAAAGGGCGATGCGCACAATGTCAAATGTGTGTTGGTGTGTCGTATATTGCCTTGGGACTGTGAAAACCCTACCATAACAAACTCGGTCAAGTGTTTTTCAATGTGAAGTGTGTTCTACGCAGAAATCACCGAGTGAAACTCGAACAACCATTTTCGCTGCCCTCGAACACCCGAGTTCAGTCTCCTTCTTATAGCCTCCTTGAGTTTACTATTCCACATGTGCTACTTACTCTATTCACTACTATCTTTATTACTCTACTTTCACTATCCAAGACTGTTTACATTGTGCTAGTAACTGGATAGTACGAACTCTACTACCGTACTCCATCGCTTACTATCTTAATTTAAAGCAGGCCTTACAGAAGTTTTACTTTTAACACGCGTGGTGACCACGCACATCCTTTTTAAAACGAGTATTCGGCTTAATAAACTGTTTAAATTCTATAAAAAATAATATTTGACTAAAGAAAATATTAAAAAATTGATCTGAATTTCGCATCTATCCCATGTACTAACATCGATTAAGAAGGCTTGCATATTCTAATCATTAACACAGTAAATTTATGAAATTAATTACATACAGAATCAGAGAATCGTTTTGCATCATGCGCTTAACGATAATATTCAAACGTTAAAAGGCAAGTGCAATCAAATTTCGATGCTGCACATTTCGTGCGCTAACCGTTCGAGTAATCATCGTGCTCGACGATTACATCGAAAACCGTAACGAAAATAGTAACCACGAAAATTACACGGATCCCGATCTATCCGACTGGTGACATGTCGTCAGATCTTTGCCCTCATACCGCTCAGCCAGTCCATTTCCCGCCAACGCACACATGAACTAGAATTCTCTTCCTACAGTTACACACACACACACATGTATATATATATATATATATATACGTATCCATACACACACATACATACATATAAAGGCCGCTGTAGCTGTACGCGTAGCGAACAGCACCGACAGCTAAGTCTTAATGTCGTTCGCAAAAGTTTCACTGCACGATCTGACGTGGCAGATTGAGACAGATGGATGTGACAAATAGAACGGGGTCACGCGACTTTTAGGGGTTGTGATATACTGGTATTATCGCAACTGATAACTGAAACGTTAGCAGTGCCGATAAGTTCAAA